>CM040622.1:35463565-35483912 GCA_022817965.1 Solanum lycopersicoides | reverse complement strand
AACTCTAACACTAACACTAAACCCTAAAGCCTATGTCCAAAAAAAACCTAAGTCTAAAATACGAAAACCAAAACATTAAACACTAAACCATACATTTTAAACCTCAAATCCTAAACAACAAACCCTAAAACCTAAAAAACCTAAACCCTAACCCTAACCCTAAGCCATTAACCCAAAATCATGTGACGGCCTGTATTGTGTATATGCTAGTTCTATTGATGTGATACTTGACATAGACTTATAGTGTAGGTAAGGATCATGTTTCTTATATGGTTAGTGTTGGTTTAAACTAGCTCGGAAGGTGTGTTGGTTTAAACTAGCTCGGAAGGTGATGTAAGCCTTGCACGTTTCAGCATGTGTATTGTAAGTTAATTCTGACGGAATGTATTTATGTAGATATAGTAAGGTGGCAATTGAGCTTAAAGTTAAAAGTTAAGTGCTAAGTTGAAGAACAAGGGATTAACATTCAGAAATTGAAATAAAATAATTGAGCTGCTTGCTTGGCTTAATTTAAGCTAGCAGCTGCATCACCTACTTAAGCTTTAATATAGTTAAAGGGCCAAGTTTGATGGACCAGATTTAGGCCTATATTAATGGCTATCACATGAAGACCAAATCTATTAAATGAAAATAAACTCTGAAAGAAATCCCAGCAGCCAAATCTGCCAAGGCCCAATATGGATAAAGCCCAAGTGAAAGCAACTAGGTGGATAACCTAGTTTGACCTTTTGAGCTGCTTGATGTGCACAAGCAGGTGCATCACCTACTTGACCAATTAGTGGCTGAAGATGGACCCCAAAAAAAGGAGATTCTATAGGATATTTCTGTGGTCAATACATATCCAATATGAGCAGATATTCTTCACCCATTTTAACAAGTAAAAATAAAATTTAACTCCAGCTCTCTCTCTTTCTCTCTCTCTCTCTTTTCTCTTAAGGATTAAACCAGCAGCCTTAAAGTTTTCTAGGGTTCTTGAAGAAACCCTCATACCTGCAAACCAAGGTAAGTGAAAACTCATGGATTTAGCTTAATTCTCCCATGGATTATTAGGAAAACATGTTATTCATCCTCTAATATAATTACACAGGCAGAATATTTCCAGCAACTACTGCTCACTTCCTTAGTTATTAAAATACCTTTCTTCTTTGGTTCAAGTGTGAAGGGAAGCTGAAGTCCTAAAAGAATTCACGTTATAAGGAGAAGTTGTAGAAATTGAGGTAAGGTGACTGCTCCAGTTTTGTCTTCCTTATGTATGAGTTTGAGTGAGGAATTAGTGGTGTGCTTTCATGAAGAACTAAAGGGGGGGGGGGTGAGTTCAATACTTGGTTGTATGATAAAGAATACTTGGGGATGTTCTATGTATATTACTGTTGGCGCAGCTTGGTTAGTCTTGGGAAAAGGATGTATAATGTATGTGATGGACAGAGAATGAGGGTGTGGTGATACACATTATGTTAAGGGTTGTATGGGCTCATTATCAATCAAAGTTAGATACTGTTTTACAAGGCTCACGGTGTGATAGCTGCTAATTTTAGTTTACCATGACTTAAATTGTAGATTAAAACCAAAAAGGGGAGGATGAATCGTGATACTATTTCAGTCCGAGGATAAGGTATGTAAGGCTATTCGATTCTATAACCTTTGGCATGAAATCTGACACCTGCAATTAATATCAATAAAGTGAATCTCATAAGTTCTATTACTAGAAAAGGAAACATAGTGGCAGCGTACTATCTCCAAATAGCTAACAATATTTCCCCCTCTTCGTAGTGCATAGAACTACTTCATGATTTGTTCAATGTTTTATACTTGTCTAATTATCCCCCATGTGCCGGTAAAGAAATGGTAATTGCAAAACCAAGTCTATGAATCCTCCTCTTTGTTGTTTGAAGTCAATTGTGTCATTAATCTCGTAAAGTAATGTGTTTATGTTACATAGCTCCTTATGTCATTGTTTTTCCTTGAAGTATTATTTTTATGTCTTCTATTACTGGTCTGTACTTCCATATCTCAAAAATGATTATGACGACCAAAATAACGTCTCAAAAGAGTTATGAACTGATAAACAACAATCTCAATGATTAAAGAATCTAAGTGAAGAAATCAATATAATTAAGGGTGGCAGCTCAGGGGCGAAAGCCTAGCATGGGCGGATCCCTATTGGTATAGAAGGGTGGCAGCTCAGGGGTAAAATCCTAACATGGGCCGATCCCAAGTTGTGTAATTATGAGGACCGCATCCCAGGGGTTTATACGCCTAGCATGGGTCATCCTCTTCTACCACTGATCAGCTGGTCACTTGAATCACATGCCCAACAAAGATTATAACATACAGAAAAGTAAAGAAAAGAATGTAACTTACTTAATCACACAAGAGTAAGCAAAGGTGGTCTTCTCTCCTAATCTATGCACTCATATGTTGCTACTTGATTTTATTTGAGCTCTCGTATTACATATGTTATTGCCCTTACATATTCAGTACATTTTTTGTACTAACGTCCCTTATTGGGGATGCTGCATTTCATGCTGCAGGCACAGGTACTCCATCTAGTAGACCTCCTCAGTAGGAGCACACGACACTCTGCTACTTTTGGTGAGCTCCAAGTTGATTCGGAGCTTTATTGAGTCCTTGGTAAATTCATTTTGGTATTGTATCATAGTTAAGGGTAAGGCGCGGTCTGTCGCGACCTACTCTAGTCTTCTATCTTTTAGAGGCTTTGTAGACGTATGTACATGGTTCAGTTGTGTCTTAAGGAGTTGTGGCCTCAATGGCCAAGTCTTGTATATAACTTTTGAACCTACTTATGTTGTTTTGTATCGCTGCATCCTAGGTGAACTTGTCATAATTGTTGTAGTTATATGGACAGTAAGAACAGGTTGCAGGTTGGTTCTCTCGGGCCTTTAGGGCATCAGGTGCCTGACCATCTTAATGGGTTTTGAGGCGTGACAAAAAGTGGTATCAGAGCAGGTCATCCTAGGGAGTCTACAAAGTCGTGTCTGTGTAGAGTCTTGCTTATGGATGTGATGTGCACCACATCTATAAACAGGATGCTACGGGACATGTAGGAGTTACCTCATTTCTTTCATTTCTTAGATCGTACGATAAAACCAGTGTTGTACGTGAATCATATCTAATTTCTCAATTGTTTATTATAGCAAAGATGTCGGTTACGAGAAGGAGTAAAAGTACTGGTAAATGAGTAGATGTGGCTGCCCAAGAAGGGACCAGCCAACCACCACCAAGTCAAGCTATTCAAAGTGGGGCTCAAGATGAGTCTCTATCACAGACTTCCCCGACGCCTCTATCTCCTGAAGAGCTAAGGAGGGAAGATGAACCTCAGGAACCCCCTATCAATTTTACCGAGCAAGATTTGAGGAATGCAATAAAATTATTGACTCGTATAGTTGCTGGTCATGTCCAAAGGCAAGAAGGTCCAGTTGTAGGTACTAGTGGTGTAGATAAATCAGCTGGAACACGGATACGTGATTTTCTTAACTTGGACCCTCCATCATTTACCGGTTAGATCCTAATGAAGATCCCCAAGACTTTATAGATCAAATCAAACGCACTTGGATATTATGCATGTAAGTGTTAAAGAAGCACTTGATATAGCTGCATACAAATTAAAGGGTGTGGCTATATTGTGGTATGAAGCTTGGAAGCAATCTAGGGGAACAAATGCACCTTCAGCTACGTGGAAAGAGTTCAAAAAGGCATTCCTTGATCATTATCTGCCATTAGAGATCTGAGAGGCCCGTGCGGATCAGTTCTTAAATCTCCACCAAGGAAATATGAGTGTGAGAGAGTATAGTCTCAAATTTAATTCCTGGGCCTGGTATGCTCCTAATTTAGTAGCTACTATGGAGGATGGAGTTCATCGATTTGTGGATAGATTAGATTTATATCTGTTTAGAGACTGTACAATTGCTTCGTTGAATAAAGATATGGATATAGCAAGGATGCAGGCTTTTGCGCAAATATTGGAGGATCAAAGGCAAAGAAGAAGGACACAAGAGTTGGAAACAGGGCATTCTAAGAGGGCCAGATCCATGGGGCAGTTTACACCATCCCAAGGAGAGTTTAGGCCTCGGTTCTCTAATAGATCACCTAGGCCGTCATCTTTCTACTCTACAGCTAGTGATCCACCATGGTTCCAAGGGTTTAGGGGCAATCAGCTTGGGCAAAGAAGTGAAAGCCAAGGCTCACAAATAGCGAGTCATCAAGAGAAGGGAAGTACGAGCCAATCAAGGCCTCCACGACAGCCTTGTAAACAGTGTGGGAGGAATCATCTAGGTGCATGCAGGTTTGGGACGGATGTTTGTTTTTGGTGTGGCACACCAGGGCATATGATGAGAAACTGCCCTCATAGGGGAGTGGGTGGCGTTGCACAACCAACTAGATCATTTGTTGCGTCGACCTCGTCAACCCCTTCTTTAGGTAGGGGACTACGTATGCCTACAGGTCGAGGTAGAGGAGCAGCTAGTTTAGTGGAGGTCAGAATCGCACATATGCACTAGGGGATCGACAAAATTCTGAAGCCTCGTCGGATGTTGTTACAGGTACATTGTCCATCTTTTCACATATTGTATATGCATTAATTGATCCGGGGTCTACACTATTATATGTTACACCATTGATTGATGTAAGGTTCAAAAGAACAGCAGAATTATTAGTGAAGCCATTTAAAGTATCTGCACCGATTGGTGAGTCTATTATAGCTAGAAGGGTTTATCGTAATTGCATTGTAACTGTTTTTGGTCGCGATACATTGGCTGACCTTGTTGAGGTAGACATGGTAGATTTTGATGTTATAATGGGTATGGATTGGTTAGCTTCTTGTTGCGCCACGGTAGATTGCCGAACTGAGATAGTGCATTTCCAGTTTCCAAAAGAGGTAGTCCTCGAATGGAAAGGTAGTACTGGGGCGCCAAGAGGTAAAATTATTTCTTATCTTAAGGCAAAGAAGATTATTTCCAAAGGATACATATGCCATATGGTTAAAGTGAAAAATGTAGATGCGGAGCCACCAACCCTTCAATCCATTCCGGTGGTAAATGAATTTCCAGATGTGTTTCCTGAAGATCTTACAGGTTTGCCTCCAGAACTAGAAGTAGAGTTTGGTATTTATGTGCTTCCAGATACTCAACCTATCTCAATTCCTCCGTATAGAATGGCTCCGGCAGAATTACGAGAGTTGAAGGAGCAACTAAAAGAATTATTAGAAAAAGGATTCATAAGGCCTAGTATGTCCCCATGGGGAGCACCAGTTTTATTTGTACGCAAAAAAGATGGCTCGTTAAGAATGTATATCGACTACCGGCAATTGAATAAGGTAACGATTAAGAACAAATATCCCCTCCCTAGAATTGATGATTTGTTTGATCAATTACAAGGTGCTAGGTGTTTTTCAAAGATCGACCTGAGGTCAGGTTATCACCAAGTGAGGGTCAAGGACAAAGATATACCCAAGACAGCTTTCCGAACACGATATGGTCATTTTGAGTTCTTAGTCATGTCATTCGGGCTAACAAATGTACCCGCAACTTTTATGGATTTGATGAATAGCGTGTTCAAGCCATTTTTAGATGTGTTCGTGATAGTGTTCATAGATGAAATCTTGGTGTATTCAAGATCGAAAGAGGATCATGCTAATCATTTGCGGCAGCTTTTACAAATTCTCTGTGATCGTAAATTGTATGCAAAGTTCTTTAAATGTGAGTTCTGGTTGAAATCTGTGGCATTCCTAGGTTATATCAGATCTGAGGAAGGAATAAGGGTTGATAACCAGAAAATAGAAGCCGTGAAAAACTGGCCAAGACCTACAATGCCTACGGAGATCCGTAGTTTCCTTGGATTGGCAGGTTATTACAGAAGGTTTGTTAAAGGATTCTTTTCCATGGATGCACCCTTAACAAAGCTAACACACAAAGAAACCAAGTGTTAGTAGAGCGATGAGTGTGAAAGAAATTTCTAAGAGCTGAAGAGTAAATTAACTTCTACACCTATATTGGTACTTCCTGAAGGTACAGAAGGCTATGTAGTGTACTGTGATGCTTCGGGAATAGGCTTAGGTTGTGTATTTATGCAACATGGAAAAGTTATAGCTTATGGCTCAAGGGAGCTGCGGACACATGAGAAAAATTATCCAACCCATGATCTAGAGCTAGCAGCAGTTGTGTTTGCTTTGAAGATATGGCGCCACTACTTGTATGAAGTTCATGTTGACATATACACTGATCAACAAAGCTTGCAATATATCTTTAAGCAAAAGGACTTAAATCTGAGGCAGCTTAGGTGGCTGGAGATATTAAAAGATTATGACATTGACATCTTATATCATCCCGGTAAAGCTAATGTAGTAGATGATGCTTTAAGCCGTAAAATAATGGCAAGCACTTATGGGAAGTATGTGGATAGAAAAGGAATGACTAAGGATCTGTCCCAACTAATGAACTTGGGCGTTCGCCTTCTTGAATCTCAAGACCAAGGGGTTATTGTGCAAAATGCGGCAGAATCCTCATTAGTAGTGGAAGTGAAAGAGAAGCAGTACACTGAACCAATTCTTTTACAACTTAAAGAGAATGTACTACATGGTATGACAAAGGCATTTGAGCTTAATAAAGACGGAGTACTTCGATGTCAAAACAGATTGTGTGTACCTAATATAGATGAACTAAGAAAGAGGATCATGATGGAAGCACATAATTCAAGATACTATGTTCTTCCGGGGTAAACTAAAATGTATCATGACTTGAAAGAAATGTATTCGTGGGGGCACATGAAGAAGAACATTGCATAATTCATGGCTTAGTGTCCAAATTGTCAACAGGTAAAAGTAGAACACCTAAAGCCCGGAGGTTACATGCAGCGTATAGAACTTCCAATTTGGAAATAGGACATGATCAATATGGATTTTGTTACTGGTTTGCCTCGCTCATTCCGGAAGTTTGACTCCATATGGGTAATAGTTGATAGACTTACGAAAGAAGCACACTTCTTGCCGGTGAAGACTACTTATAAAGCTGAAGAGTATGCGAGGTTGTACATTAAGAGATAGTTAGACTACATAGAGTGACAATCTCTATAATATATGATAGAGGAGCTCAATTCACAGCAAATCTTTTGAAGTCATTTCAAAAGAGTTTGGGAACACAAGTGAATTTAAGTACAGCCTTTCATCCTCAAACGGATGGTCAGGTAGAACGTACAATTCAGACACTTGAGGATATGTTGTGAGCTTGTATATTAGATTTCAAGGGTAGCTGGGATGATCACCTACCACTTACTGAATTTGCTTATAATAATAGCTACTATTCGAGCATTAAAATGACACCTTATGAAGCTTTATATGGCCGAAAGTGTTGATCACCAATTTGCTCCGAAAGGATATGTTCTTGAAAGTGTCTCCGATGAAAGGGGTAATGAGGTTTGGTAAAAAGGGAAAGCTTAGTCCACGCTATATAGGGCCATATAAGATTATCCGAAAATTCGGCCAAGTAGCCTATGAGTTAGAGCTACCATAAGAGCTTTCATCAGTTCATTCGGTGTTTCATGTCTCAATGATACGAAAATGCATAGGTGACCCATCTCGTATTACTCCTACTGAAGATGTACAGGTTACGGGAGATCTCACTTATGAAAAAGTACCCATTGCTGTTCTGGATCGACTAGTTAGGAAGTTAAGAAATAAAGAAGTAGCTTCTGTAAAAGTACTATAGAGAAACCAACAAGTAGAAGAAGTTACATGGGAAGCAGAAGAAGCAATGAAATTGAAGTATCCTCACCTCTTCCAGACTGGTGAGAAAGATCAAAATGTTAGTGGAGGCGTTGAAAAGTAAGTATAAGTTTATATGTTCAATGTGATTGATAGTAGTACTAACTTAGGTTTGAACTTGTTTAGGCTGGACAACATTGCCAACATTCGAGGACGAATGTTTCAAGGGGGAAGTATGTGACGGCCTGTATTATGTATATGCTAGTTCTATTCATGTGATACTTGACATAGACTTATAGTGTAGGTGAGGGATCATGTTTCTTATATGGTTAGTGTTTGTTTAAACTAGCTCGAAAGGTGATGTAACGCCTTGCACGTTTCAGCATGTGTATTGAAAGTTAACTTTGAAGGAAAGTATTTAAGAAGATATAGTAAGGTGGCAATTGAGCTTAAAGTTAAAAGTTGAGTGCTAAGTTGAAGAACAATGGATTAACATTCAGAAACTGAAAAAAAATTAATTGAGCTGCTTGCTTGGCTTAATTTAAGCTAGCAGCTGCATCACCTACTTAAGCTTTAATATAGTTAAAGGGCCAAGTTTGATGGACCAGATTTAGGCCTATATTAATGGGCTGTCAGTTGAAGCCTAAATCTATTAAATGAAAATAAAATAAGAAAGAAATCCCAGCAACCAAATCGGCCAAGGCCCAATATGGATAAAGCCCAAGTGAAAGCAACTAGGTGAATCACCTAGTTTGACCTTTTGAGCTGCTTGATGTGCACAAGCAGGTGCATCACCTACTTGACCAATTAGTGGCTGAAGATGGACCCCCAAAAAAGGAGATTCTATAGGATATTTTTGTGGTCAATACATATCCAATATGAGAAGATATTCTTCACCCATTTTAACACAAAAAAATAAAATTTAACTCCAGCTCTCTCTCTCTCTCTTTTCTCTTAAGGATTAAACCAGCAACCTTAAAGTTTTCTAGGGTTCTTTAAGAAACCCTCAGACCTGCAAACCAAGGTAAGTGAAAACTCATGGATTAGGAAAACATGTTATTCATGCTCTAATATAATTACACAGGCAGAATATTTCCAGCAGCTACGGCTCACTTCCTTAGTTATTAAAATACCTTTCTTCTTTGGTTCAAGTGTAAAGGGAAGCTGAAGTTCTAAAAGAATTCAAGTTATAAAGAGAAGTTGCAGAAATTGAGGTAAGGTGACTGCTCCATTTTTGTCTTCCTTATGTATGAGTTAGAGTGAGGAATTAGTGGTGTGCTTTCATGAAGAACTCAAGGGGGTGGTGAGTTCAATACTTGGTTGTATGATAAAGAATACTTGGGGCTGTTCTATGTATATTACTGTTGGCGCAACTTGGTTAGTCTTGGGAAAAGGATGTATAATGTATGTGATGGACAGAGAATTAGGGTGTGGTGATACACATTATGTTAAGGGCTCTATGGGCTCATTATAAGTCAAAGTTATATACTGTTTTACAAGGCTCACGGTGTGATAACTGCTAATTTTAGTTTACCATGACTTAAATTGTAGATTAAAACCAACAAGGGAAGGATGAATCGTGATACTATATCAGTTCGAGGATAAGGTATGTAAGGCTATTCGATTCTATATCCCTTTGGCATGAAAGCTGACACCTGCAATTAATATCAATAAAGTGAATCTCATAAGTTCTATTCCTAGAAAAGGAAACATAGTGGCAGCGTACTATCTCCAAATAGCTAACAATATTTTCCCCCTCTCCGTAGTGCATAGAACTACTTCATGATCTGTTCACTGTTTTATACTTGTCTAATTATCCCCCATGTGCTGGTATAGAATCGGTAATTGTAAAAGCAAGTATGTGAATCCTACTCTTTGTTGTTTGAAGTCAATTGTGTCATTCATATCTTAAAGTAATGTGTTTATGTTACATAGCTCCTTATGTCATTGTTATTTCCTTGAAGAATTATTTTCATGTCTTCTATTACTGGTGTAACAACCCTAAAATTGGATAAGATAAGTATTGCTTAATGTGTCAAGAATGCCTATGATTAGACTAGTGTTCGCACGGATTGATGCGCGTAGAACCAGACCTCAGAACCCTTTCTACAGCTAAGCCAACTAACTTGGGGAGTTAGTTGAGCTTTGAAAGGTGGGGTCCAACCATGTAGGGCTCTCGAATACGAAGATTTACTCGAAGGAGTCTTTACCAGACTTAAAAAGGGGAAATCGTAGGTTTAGAGGGTCTAGGGGTAAAATGGTTTTTTTCTTTGCTAAGGGTAGTATCGTAATTACCCTAAATAAATAATTAATTATTTAATTAATAAGGGGAGGGGAAATTTGGGGAGAGAGGGCCAAAAATGGGCTCTTGAAGTGAAGTCTTGCTCCACCCGGGTTCGAACCTAGGTGGAAGCAATGAATTCAAGTGGTTTTTATTTAAGTTATAAATTAATGTAATTAATTAATAATTATTATTCATTAGCTGATTTAAAAGAAAAGAGAAATCAGATTTTTTTTATAATTAAACAAAACCTTATTGACTAAGTCCTAAACTAGACTCCTAAGCCTCATACAACTCCCACTCTGTCTCACGTTTATCTCTCAACTGTCACGTCCAATCTCTCTTGTTTCTCTCTGCCAAATATAACATTTAAGAACAGAGAAATAACAAAAGTTCTTCACACTTGAAGAACTCACACGAAATCTCCATAAAACAAACATTAATCGCACGTTAGGCTAAGGGAGGTTGTCCGTCGAGTGGTGTTGACATTGAGGAGTCTTAGACGTGATCTTGGGTGGAGTTTTTGGGCAGCAAGTTGAGGGTTTAACGTTAAAAAGATATGGGTTCTCTTGTCTCTTGGTCCCTTTCCCAAGAGAGCTCTTAAGGTTCAGATTTTTCAGTCCAAAAACTAGAATTGTTCCCCATTGCATGTCCCTGTTACTAGCTCCTAATGATTCGTAGGTTGGGTATGATTGCTGGTAGATTTAGGTGTATGTTGTGTTTTCGTGATGAATATGTTTATGTTTGTGTATTTGAAATCGTATGAATGACAACCTATGTATTCAGAAACTATGTGCATGTGTGTGCAAAAATGTGGCAGTGACTATGTGTTCTCGGATTATGGCTCAAAAATTGTGATGTTATGGTTGTTATTTTACGTGCATGAACCTATGTAAATCGTGATGTTCATAAAAATGAAATGTGGCTGATTTGAGTATCAATCTTTGGCTAAACGAATCTATGAAAAATGCACTCCCAAACGTGTTAAATGATCTATGAATTTCCCTAAGAGTTGAAGTGAAAGTGTTGGTGAAAAATGAGCTGAAAAATGACCAAATTTGCAGCAAACTTACAAGTTTAGTTTAGGCTAAATGTAGATGAACAAATCTGGAAATTAATTGAGTGAAAAATGAGGTGAGGTCACCAGGATTCGAACCCGCGACCTCACCCGTATGATGTCTTAAAATCGCAAAGGGGAAATGGAGGTCAAGGGGATTCGATCTCAGGTGTGCTTGCTGAAAAGTAAAGTACAAAAAATTAATAAAATAAAATGTTAGGCATGGGAATCGAACCCACGACCTCTAGGCAGCGAATGAGAGTCAAAGAAAAATGAAAGAAAAAGAAATATGAGGCGTGGGAATCGAACCCACGACGTTAAGATAGTGAAGGAGGGTAAAGGAGAAAGAAAAAATAAAAAAGAAAAGAAATGTGAGTCGTGGGAATCGAACCCACGACCTCAAGGCAGTGAAGGGAGTTAAGAGAAAAATGAAGATTAAAGAAATGTGAGGCGTGGGAATTGAACCCACGACCTCTAGGCAGTGTAGGCGAAATAAAAGAAAAAAATAAGGAGAGGCTGTGGGGGTTTGATCCCACAACCTCTTGGTCTACTCGAATTAGATAAGGAGAATTAAATAAAAAAAAAAAAAGGGGCTGTGGGGGTTCGATCCCACAACCCCTCGGCCAAGTAAGAGGAAATTCAAAAGAGAAAAATAAAGAGGGAATGTTGATGTTGGGGCTCGATCTAGGGTCCCAAAGTCATGTAGACCAAAAATAAAATAAATGAAAAAATGTAAGTGTTGTCCAAGGGGTTCGAAACAGGGTTCCCTTGCCCCAAATTTCGTATTGGTACATAAGTCATATGTGAATTAAATGTTCAAAAATAATGCCGCCTACTTAGATCGAAATCGAGATCTTGGCATACATACAAGATGCATAAGTCTTGTACTACATAATCTTAGGAAGATATGAATCACTTAAACGAACTATGAATGAAGCCTCATGGCTTGTATGTATAGATCCATAATTCTAGCATACGTTTAAAAATAAGTGAACCTAAGATGTATGTAATGAAATGATGTAACCCTAGAAGGGTTAAGTACGAGTGTGAAACACACTAAATGGCCAAGTGCATTGGCATACGATGAAATGATTATTATTTAATGAAATGATGAAACCCTAGAAGGGTTAAGTAAGAGTGTGAAACACACAAATAGCCAAGTGCATTGACATATGATGAAATGAACATTCACGTAAAAAGGGGTGAGTAATTATGAAGAGCAAATGTTCTAATGTTAATGAATGAGGTGACAACATGATATGAGCTAATGTAAAAGATGAGAACAATCTCAAATGAGCCTAAGTAAATGTTACCAAAACGTACTATTCTATGAGAGTGTAAAGTTAATGAAGAGACCAGTCTCTATGAACATTCTAATGAAAGTATTGAGATTAACAGACTTAATACTAATGATGAGATGAGAAATAATCTATTGAGCTATGATGTCCTCATACTAGAAGCCAGCTTCCATGATGTATGAGTTGAATGTAATAGAACTTTACACTGAGCACCGATAGACTAGATATGAGCGGTGATGCCTTCTTTGGGAAGGGCGGAGGTTCACGTAACTCTCATGAGATGAGACTGTCCGGCATGCCGGGTATGGGTCTCCTTATATCTCCTAGTCTTCGAACCTATACTGCCAATATAGGGATCGGCGGGGTTAAATTCACATGTACACTAGCATGTTTTGGGTCACTTTGGCCGGTGATTCCACCTTTTTACGGTGTGGGGGAGACACTGGATTTCATGATGCTCACATGATCTATGTCGGTTAAAGTTAAAGTTCCCAATGAATGAATGAGGCCACCCTCAAATGATACACATAATGAAATGAACGATACCAAAGGTTTTAGGATATGATAATCAAGAGGTAAGCTAGACTCAAGTAATGACACTAGGTTTGGAAATGCTCACTGACTTTCCTAATCCAAATTTGGAAATGCTCACTAACTTTCCTAATCCAAATTTGGCAAGTCCACTGACTTGACTTTCAATAATCATGTTGTTAGGAAAGAGCTATTCTTACTCATGCATGTCCTTCGTGTGTGCTTGCATATACCCATACTTAGTACAATTGTGTACTAATCCCATACAACTCTATATTCTTAGGTGCAGGCACAGGTGGACGTTAGAGCTTACATGTTGACGTTGCAGCTATTCGGACGTGGAGCTTTCATCAGAACTTGGTAGGCCCTCATGATTTTGTGGATGTCTACCATTATTATCTAGCTTAGATGTAGGCTTTATCTAGTGGAACATGTTCCACTAGTGTTTCTTTCCACTTTCATTTCAGACTTTGTATTGGTGCCATTTTGGCAAAAATACGTTTAATGCAAGTATGAACTGTTTCTTTCATTTGATTATCTCTATATTAAATGGTTGATTTTTGAACGCCTATGATGTTAAGTTTACAATGTTTACAATGAAATAAGAAAACAAAAAGTTCAAATTTAATTAACCTAGATGAAGTAAGAATGACGTCCGTAGGCTTATATGCGACCTCTGAGAGGTGAACAACGCCGGTCTCATCTGGGGTCTAGATTACGGTCGTGAAAAAGTTGGTATCAGAGCACTAGGTTAAATTCCGAGGATAATAAGTTCACATCAACAACATTGAGTAGTTTCTAAGTCATGGTAGTGAAGTGCACCACTATCCTGAATTAGAGACTGCATGATGCGTAGGAAAATTTCCCTTCTTCTGATCTTATCGTTCTTTTCCTAATGTCTAATTTCTTGGTGTTATGAGCGTGTCTAACATAAATCTTTGTTGTTTTCAGAGAATGAATACTAGGAGAACCATTGGTTAGAGGAGAGGAGGTGCAGCTGCGGGGACAATCAGGTTCCACCCAGGCTCCAGCTGAAGGAGTGGCTATGCCGGTTAACCCAGCTGGGTTGACTGATGCGGAGGTGCGGGCATCTCTGGCCCAGATGGCACAGGCCATCACTATGCAGGCCCAGCTATGACTGCCCAGGTCAACCGGCAGGATGTTCATAGGGAGAACCCACCGGTTCGTAGCATGGCTGACAGGTTGAGAGACTTCACGAGGATGAATCCTCCTATTTTCACAGGGTCTAAGACTTCAGAGGACCCCAGGAGTTTGTGGACGAGGTGCATAAGATTTTGGTGGCTATGGGGGCCACAGACATTGAGAAAGCAGAGTTGGCTTCCTATCAACTCAAGGATGTTGCACAGACTTGGTGCAAGATGTGGCAGGATAGCCGAGCTTTGGGCGGAGTTCCGGTCACTTGGGAGCTGTTTAAGATAGCCTTCCTGGAGAGATTCTTTCCCAGGGAGATGAGGGAGGCAAAGGTTGAGGAGTTTATCAACCTTAAGCAGGGATCTATGACAGTCAGGGAGTATTCCCTGAAGTTTGTTAAACTATCCAGGTATGCTACTTTCCTTAGTATCTAACAGCAAGGATGAGATGAGTACTGAAGTTTGTTAAATTATCCAGGTATGCTACTTCCCTTGTATCTAACAGCAGGGATGAGATGAGCAGGTTCCTCATAGGAATCAATGGAGATCTGGAGGAGGAGTGTCGGTCTGCGATGCTCCATGATAATATGGACCTCTCCAGGTTGATGGTGCATGTCCAGCAGGTAGAGGACAGCCGCAAAAAGGGGCGTTCGTGATGCTAGGAGGCCTAAGCCTCAAGATCAGGCAGGTCCCAGCCATGGAGGCCACGAAACAATTTTGGCGTCCGTGAGCAGCCCAGGTTCAAGAAGGGGCAACAGAGTTCTGGGAACTCTAATTCTCAGAGTAGTACAACACCTAGAGGAGGCAGACCTGAGCCCAAGAAGGGCAATGGAGGTGAGATGCAGCGTCCCAGAAAGAACTGTGCTAAGTGTGGCCGTGCTCATAGTAGAGAGTGCAGACAGGGCACTAATGCCTGCTTCGGTTGCGGTAAGAAAGGGCACATGGTTAGAGACTGCCCACAGAACAGAGGTCAGGCTGGACGTAATGCTCAGCCTAGGCCAAATCCACAGGGTGCAGCAGCAGCCGAGCCTCCTAAGAGGAACAGATTCTATGCCCTGAAGGGCAGGGAGGAGCGGGAGAAGTCCGCTGATGTGGTCACAGGTATGCTGCAAGTATTCTCAACTTCTGTTTATTCTTTACTTGATCCAGGGTCTACGCTTTCCTTTGTAACTCCTTTCCTTGATCTCACTTTTGAGATATTGACTGAGGTTCTGCATGATCCTATAGTGGTTAGTACACCTTTAGGAGAAAATGTAAGAACTGATAGAGTATACAAGGATTGCCCAATAGTTGTAAGTGGTAAGACTATGTGTGCAGATTTGGTTGAGTTACCCATGCATGATTTTGATGTTATTCTTGGCATGGACTGGCTTCATAGTTGTTATGCTTGTTTGGATTGTCGTAGTAGAGTGGTGAGATTTCATTTCCTAATGAAGAGGAGCTAGTCTGAGAGGGGTACAACTCGAGTCATCCTAATCCCTTGATTTCGAACCTTAAGTCCAATAAAATGATGTCCTAGGGGTTATTGTGTCATCTTCTGAGTGTTAATGATTTAGATCATTACATACCTTCCATAGACTCAGTGCCTGTAATGAATGAGTTCCTAGATGTATTTCCTGATAATTTGCCTGGAGTCCCTCCCCTCAAGAGATTGACTTTGGTATTGACTTAGAACCCGATACTAATCCAATTTCAATTCCTCCCTACAGAATGGATCCAGCCGAACTCAAGGAGTTGAAGCTGCAGTTAAAAGATATCACTGATAAGGGTTTCATTCAGCCGAGCATATTCCCTTGGGGCGCTCCAGTGTTGTTTATGAAAAAGAAGGATGGAACCCTTAGAATGTGTATTGATTATTGGTATCTCAACAAAGTCACTAT
Organism: Solanum lycopersicoides; assembly: GCA_022817965.1. NCBI lineage: Eukaryota > Viridiplantae > Streptophyta > Magnoliopsida > Solanales > Solanaceae > Solanum > Solanum lycopersicoides. Next base: position 35,468,000 of record CM040622.1, on the reverse strand, counting down.
AAAGAATAAGTATCCACTTCCCAGGATAGATGAATTGTTCGATCAGCTCCAAGGGTCTAGTTTCTTTTCTAAGATTGATCTTCGTTCAGGGTATCATCAGCTTAGGGTTAGGGATGGAGATATCCCAAAGACAGTCTTTCGTACCCGTTATGGTCATTATGAGTTCTTAGTTATGTCATTTGGTCTCACGAATGCACCTGCTGTATTTATGGACCTCATGAACCGAGTCTTCCGTGAATACCTTGATTCTTTCCTCATAGTATTCATTGATGACATCCTCATCTACTCTAGGACCAAGGAAGAGCATGAACAACATTTGAGAATAACCTTGTAGGTACTTAGACAACATTAGTTGTATGCCAATTTCAGCAAGCGTGAATTTTGGCTTAGATCAGTGACCTTCCTGGGTCATGTTATGTCCGATCATGGCGTGGAGGTGGATCCCAGGAAGACTGAGGTTGTGAAGAACTAGACAAAACCTCTTACTCCCACTGACATCCGTAGGTTTTTGAGATTGGCTGGTTACTACCGCAGGTTCGTGGAGGGATTTTCTTCCATTGCTGCCCCACTGACAGCTTTGACTAAGAAGAAGGTAAAGTTTGAATGGACGGAGACTTGTGAGAAGAGTTTCCAGGAGCTCAAGGACAGACTCACTTCAGTCCCGTTGCCTACTTTGCCTAAGTTTGGTGAGAATTACACTGTTTATTGTGATGCATCTAGGGTTGGTTTGGGTTGTGTTCTTATGCAGGTTGGTAAGGTGATAGCCTATGCGTCCAGACAGCTCAAGGTTCTTGAGAAGAATTATCCCACTCATGACCTGGAGTTGGAAGCTGTGGTTTTTGCAATGAAGTTGTGGAGGCACTACTTGTATGGAGTGCATGTGTATGTGTTCACACACCACAAGAGTCTCCAGTACGTGTTCACGCAGAGAGAGTTGAATCTACGTCAGCGAGATGGTTGGAGCTGTTGAAGGACTATGACATGAATGTTCACTACCATCTAGGTAAGGCTAATGTTGTAGATGATGCTTTGAGCAGGATGAGCATGGGAAGTACAACCCACGTTGAGGATGAGAAGAAGGATTTGGCGAAAGATGTACACAGACTGGCCAGACCGGGTTTGCGATTGGTTGACTCTACTAGTGGGGGTGTTTTAGTTCATAGTAGTTCTGAATCATCCTTGGTAGTTGAAGTCAAGTTGGTTCAGCATGTCGATCCTGCGTTGATGGAGCTGAAGGACTCAGTGTTGATAAAGATGAATGAGTCTTTCGCTTTGGGAGGTGACGGCATACTTAGGTATCAGGACAGGCTGTGTGTACCAGATGTGGATGATTTGCGGACCAGGATTATTGCAGAGGCCCATGGTTCCAGATATTCCATACATCCAGGTTCCACCAAGATGTATCATGATCTTAAGTAGATTTATTGGTGGGATGGCATGAAGAAGGACATTGCAGAATATGTAGCCAAGTGTCCTATTTGTCAGCGGGTTAAGGCAGAACATCTTAAGCCTGGCGGTCTTACTCAGATTATTGAGGTTCCGACTTGGAAGTGGGAGGCCATTAATATGGACTTCATGGTTAGTCTTCCGAGGACTAGGAGACAGCATGACTCCATATGGGTTATTGTGGACAGGTTAACTAAGTATGCCCACTTTATCCCTGTGAAGTCTACTTACAGAGCCGAGGATTATGCGAGACTCTACATTGATGAGATTGTGAGATGACATGGGATTCCTTTGTCTATCATTTCAGATAGAGGAGCTCAGTTTACTTTACATTTCTGGAGATCTTTCCAGAAGAGCTTGGGCACGCAGGTAAAGCTTAGTACTGCCTTTCATCCTCAGACTAATGGGAAGGCAGAGCGCACCATTCAGACATTGGAGGACATGTTGAGAGCGTGTGTGTTGACTTCAGGGGTAGCTGGAATGACCATCTGACTTTGATAGAGTTCTCGTATAATAATAGCTATCACTCCAGCATTGGGATGGCACCGTTTGAGGCACTGTATGGTAGGAGGTGTAGATATCCAGTTGGGTGGTTCAAGGTTGGAGAGTCATCCATTTTGGGTCCAGAGATCATTCATGAGGCCTTAGAGAAGGTTAGAGTGATTAGGGATAGGTTGGCTACTGCTTACAGTCGGCAGAAGTCACATGCAGATAACAGAAAATGGCCCTTAGAGTTTGATGTTGGTGACCAGGTCTATCTAAAGATATCACGTATGAAAGGGGTGATAAGGTTGGCAGGAAGGGGAAGTTGAGTCGGAGGTATGTTGGGCCATACGAGATCCTACATCGTGTGGGTGAGGTGGCCTATGAGTTTGCATTGCCTGCGGAGCTAGCTTATGTCCATCCAGTCTTTCATGTATCCATGTTAAAGAAGTGCCTAGGTGATCCAGCATCGATTCTACCTGGTGAAGGTTTGGGGGTCGATGAAGACTTGTCCTATGAAGAGGTACCTGTTGAGATTTAAGACAGACAGATCAAGCGTTTGAGGAACAAGGAGATTGCCACAGTGAAGGTATTGTGGAGGAATCATCTTGTTGAAGGTGCTACGTGGGAGACCGAGGCCGATATGAGATCCTGCTACCATCATATTTTCAGCACTTGAGGTTAGACTTCCTACTCTTAAGTCTAAGTTTCCTTGTCTCTCCATTCTTTGTTGCTATTGCTTGACTATACATAGTGTTATGTTATGATCTGACTAGCATTACGCTAGATAGTAGTAGTGTCATTCGGGGACGAATGTTCCTAAGGGGGGGATAATGTAAAAACCCTAAAAATGGATAAGATAAGTATTGCTTAATGTTTAAATAATGCCTATGATTAGACCAGGGTTTACACGGATTGATGCGCGTAGAACCAGACCTCCGAGCCCTTGCTACAGCCAAGCCAACTAACTTGGGGAGTTAGTTGATCTTGGAAAGGTTGGGTCCAACCATGTAGTGCTCTCGAATACGAAGATTTACTCGAAGGAGTCTTTACCAGATTTAAAAAGGGGAAATCTTAGGTTTGGAGGGTCTAGGGGTAAAATGGTCTTTTTCTTTGCTAAGGGTAGTATCGTAATTACCCTATATATATAATTAATTATTTAATTAATAAGGTGAAGGGACAATTTGGGGAGAGAGGGCCGAAAATGGGCTCTTGAAGTGAAGTCTTGCTCCACCCGTGTTCGAACCTAGGTCGAAGCAATGAATTAAAGTGGTTTTTATTTAAGTTATTAAATTAATGTAATTAATTAATAATTATTATTCATTAGCTGATTTAAAATAAAATGGAAATGAGATTTTTTTTATAATTAAACAAAATCTTATTGACTAAGTCCTAAACTAGACTCCTAAGCCTCATACAACTCCCACACTCTCTCACATCTATGTCTCAACTCTCACGTTCAACTCTTGTTTCTCTCTGCCAAAAATAACGTTTAAGAACAGAAAAATAACCAAAGTTCTTCACACTTTAAGAACTCTCACGAAATCTCCATAAATCGTTAATCGCACGTTAGGCTAGGGAGGTTGTCCGTCGAGTGTGTTGACATTGAGGAGGCTTAGACGTGATCTTGGGTGGAGTTTTTGGCAGCAAGTCGAGGGTATAACGTCAAAAGGTTGGGTTCTTCTCTCTTGGTCCTTTCCCAAGAGACCCTTAAGGTTCAGATTATTCAGTCTGAAAACTAGGATTGTTCCCCATTGCATGTCCTGTCACTAGCTCCAATGATTCGTAGGTTGGGTGTGATTGCTGTAGATTTAGGTGTATTTTTGTTTTTGTGATGAATATGTTTATGTTTATGTATTTGAAATCGTATGAATGACAACCTATGTGTTCCGAAATTATGTGCATGTGTGTGCAAAAATGTGGCAATGACTATGTATTCTCGGATTAAGGCTCAAATTGTGATATTATGGTTGTTATTTACGTGCATGAACCTATGTAAATCGTGATGTTCATTAAAATGAATGTGGCTGATTTGAGTATCAATCTTTGGCTAAACGAATCTATGAAAAATGCACCCCAAAATGTGTTAAATGATCTATGAATTTCCCTAAGAGTTAAAGTGAAAGTGTTGGTGAAAATGAGCTGAAATTACCAAATTTCCAGCAAACTTACAATTTAGTTTAGGCTAAATGTAGATGAACAAATCTGGAAATTAATTGAGAGAAAAATGAGGTGAGGTCACCAGGATTCGAACCCGCGACCTCACCCGTATGATGCCTTAAAATTGCAAAGGGGAAATGGGGGTCAAAGGGATTTGATCTCAGGTGTGCTGGCTAAAAAGTAAAGTACAAAAAAATAATAAAATAAAATGTGAGGCATGCGAATCGAACCCACGACCTCTAGGCAGCGAATGAGAGTCAAAGAAAATGAAATAAAAAGAAATGTGAGGCGTGGATCGAACCCACGACCTCAAGACAGTGAAGGAGAGTAAAGGATAAAGAAAAAA
>CM040622.1:35403230-35462565 GCA_022817965.1 Solanum lycopersicoides | reverse complement strand
CTGATTTGAGTATCATCTTTGGCTAAACGAATCTATGAAAAATGCACTCCCAAACGTGTTAAATGATCTATGAATTTCCCTAAGAGTTGAAGTGAAAGTGGTTGGTGAAAAATGAGCTGAAAAAATGACCAAATTTGCAGCAAACTTACAAGTTTAGTTTAGGCTAAATGTAGATGAACAAATCTGGAAATTAATTGAGTGAAAAATGAGGTGAGGTCACCAGGATTCGAACCCGCGACCTCACCCGTATGATGTCTTAAAATCGCAAAGGGAAATGGAGGTCAAGGGGATTCGATCTAGGTGTCTTGCTGAAAAGTTAAGTACAAAAAATTAATAAAATAAAATGTTAGGCATGGGAATCGAACCCACGACCTCTAGGCAGCGAATGAGAGTCAAAGAAAAATGAAAGAAAAAGAATATGAGGCGTGGGAATCGAACCACGACGTTAAGATAGTGAAGGAGGTAAAGGAGAAAGAAAAATAAAAAAGAAAAGAAATGTGAGTCGTGGGAATCGAACCCACGACCTCAAGGCAGTGAAGGGAGTTAAGAGAAAAATGAAGATTAAAGAAATGTGAGGCGTGGGAATTGAACCCACGACCTCTAGCAGTGTAGCGAAATAAAAGAAAAATAAGGAGAGGCTGTGGGGGTTTGATCCCACAACCTCTTGGTCTACTCGAATTAGATAAGGAGAATTAAATAAAAAAAAAAAGGGGCTGTGGGGGTTCGATCCCAAACCCCTCGGCCAAGTAAGAGGAAATTCAAAAGAGAAAAATAAAGAGGGAATGTTGATGTTGGGGCTCGATCTAGGGTCCAAAGTCATGTAGACCAAAAATAAAATAAATGAAAAATGTAAGTGTTGTCCAAGGGTTCGAAACAGGGTTCCTTGCCCCAAATTCTATTGGTACATAAGTCATATGTGAATTAAATGTTCAAGAATAATGCCGCTACTTAGATCGAAATCGAGATCTTGGCATACATACAAGATGCATAAGTCTTGTACTACATAATCTTAGGAAGATATGAATCACTTAAACGAACTATGAATGAAGCCTCATGGCTTGTATGTATAGACCATAATTCTAGCATACGTTTAAAAATAAGTGAACCTAAGATGTATGTAATGAAATGATGTAACCCTAGAAGGTTAAGTACGAGTGTGAAACACACTAAATGGCCAAGTGCATTGGCATACGATGAAATGATTATTATTTAATGAAATGATGAAACCCTAGAAGGGTTAAGTAAGAGTGTGAAACACACAAATAGCCAAGTGCATTGACATATGATGAAATGAACATTCACGTAAAAAGGGGTGAGTAATTATGAAGAGCAAATGTGCTAATGTTAATGAATGAGGTGACAACATGATATAGCTAATGTAAAAGATGAGAACAATCTCAAATGAGCCTAAGTAAATGTTACCAAAACGTACTATTCTATGAGAGTGTAAAGTTAATGAAGAGACCAGTCTCTATGAACATTCTAATGAAAGTATTGAGATTAACAGACTTAATACTAATGATGAGATGAGAAATAATCTATTGAGCTATGATGTCCTCATACTAGAAGCCAGCTTCCATGATGTATGAGTTGAATGTAATAGAACTTTACACTGAGCACCGATAGACTAGATATGAGCGGTGATGCCTTCTTTGGGAAGGGCGGAGGTTCACGTAACTCTCATGAGATGAGACTGTCCGGCATGCCGGGTATGGGTCTCCTTATAATCTCCTAGTCTTCGAACCTATACTGCCAATATAGGGATCGGCGGGGTTAAATTCACATGTACACTAGCATGTTTTGGGTCACTTTGGCCGGTGATTCCACCTTTTTACGGTGTGGGGGAGACACTGGATTTCATGATGCTCACATGATCTATGTCGGTTAAAGTTAAAGTTCCCAATGAATGAATGAGGCCACCCTCAAATGATACACATAATGAAATGAACGATACCAAAGGTTTTAGGATATGATAATCAAGAGGTAAGCTAGACTCAAGTAATGACACTAGGTTTGGAAATGCTCACTGACTTTCCTAATCCAAATTTGGAAATGCTCACTAACTTTCCTAATCCAAATTTGGCAAGTCCACTGACTTGACTTTCAATAATCATGTTGTTAGGAAAGAGCTATTCTTACTCATGCATGTCCTTCGTGTGTGCTTGCATATACCCATACTTAGTACAATTGTGTACTAATCCCATACAACTCTATATTCTTAGGTGCAGGCACAGGTGGACGTTAGAGCTTACATGTTGACGTTGCAGCTATTCGGACGTGGAGCTTTCATCAGAACTTGGTAGGCCCTCATGATTTTGTGGATGTCTACCATTATTATCTAGCTTAGATGTAGGCTTTATCTAGTGGAACATGTTCCACTAGTGTTTCTTTCCACTTTCATTTCAGACTTTGTATTGGTGCCATTTTGGCAAAAATACGTTTAATGCAAGTATGAACTGTTTCTTTCATTTGATTATCTCTATATTAAATGGTTGATTTTTGAACGCCTATGATGTTAAGTTTACAATGTTTACAATGAAATAAGAAAACAAAAAGTTCAAATTTAATTAACCTAGATGAAGTAAGAATGACGTCCGTAGGCTTATATGCGACCTCTGAGAGGTGAACAACGCCGGTCTCATCTGGGGTCTAGATTACGGTCGTGAAAAAGTTGGTATCAGAGTTCTAGGTTAAATTCCGAGGATAATAAGTTCACATCAACAACATTGAGTAGTTTCTAAGTCATGGTAGTGAAGTGCACCACTATCCTGAATTAGAGACTGCATGATGCGTAGGAAAATTTCCCTTCTTCTGATCTTATCGTTCTTTTCCTAATGTCTAATTTCTTGGTGTTATGAGCGTGTCTAACATAAATCTTTGTTGTTTTCAGAGAATGAATACTAGGAGAACCATTGGTTAGAGGAGAGGAGGTGCAGCTGCCGGGGACAATCAGGTTCCACCCAGGCTCCAGCTGAAGGAGTGGCTATGCCGGTTACCCAGCTGGGTTGACTGATGCGGAGGTGCGAGCATCGCTGGCCCAGATGGCACAGGCCATCACTATACAGGCCCAGTCTATGACTGCCCAGGTCAATCGGCAGGATGTTCAGAGGTAGAACCCACCGGTTCGTAGCATGGCTGACAGGTTGAGACACTTCACGGGGATGAATCCTCCTATTTTAACAGGGTCTATAACTTCAGAGGACCCCTGGAGTTTGTGGACGAGGTGCATAAGATTTTGGTGGCTATGGGGTCCACAGACATTGAAAAAGCAGAGTTGGCTTCCTATCAACTCAAGGATGTTGCATAGACTTGGTGCAAGATGTGGCAGGATAGCCGACCTTTGGGCGGAGTTTAGATCACTTGGGAGTTGTTTAAGACAACCTTCCTAGAGAGATTCTTTCCCAGGGAGATGAGGGAGGCAAAGGTTGAGGAGTTTATCAACCTTAAGCAGGGATCAATGACAGTGAGGGAGTATTCCCTGAACTTTGTTAAACTATCAAGGTATGCTACTTTCCTTAGTATCTAACAGCAAGGATGAGATGAGTACTGAATTTTGGTAAATTATCCAGGTATGCTACTTCCCTTGTATCTAACAGCAGGGATGAGATGAGCAGGTTCCTCATAGGAATCAACGGAGATCTGGAGGAGGAGTGTCGGTCTGCGATGCTCCATGATAACATGGACCTCTTCAGGTTGATGGTGCATGTCCAGCAGGTAGAGGACAGACGCAAAAAGGGGCGTTCGTGATGCTAGGAGGCCTAAGCCTCAAGATCAGGCAGGTCCCAGCCATGAAGGCCACGAATACAATTTTGGCGTCCGTGAGCAGCCCAGGTTCAAGAAGGGGCAACAGAGTTCTGGGAACTCTAATTCTCAGAGGAGTACAACACCTAGAGGAGGCAGAACTGAGCCCAAGAAGGGCAATGGAGGTGAGATGCAGCGTCCCAGAAAGAACTATGCTAAGTGTGGCCGTGCTCACAATGGAGAGTGCAGACAGGGAACTAACGCCTGCTTCAGTTGCGGTAAGAGTGGGCACATGGTTAGAGACTGCCCACAGAGCAGAGGTCAGGCTAGAGGTAATGCTCATCCTAGGCCTAATCCACAGGGTGCAGCAGCAGCCGAGCCTCCTAATCGGAACAGATTATATGCCCTGAAGGGCAGGGAGGAGCAGGAAAAGTCCGCTGATGTGGTCACAGGTATGCTGCAAGTATTCTCAACTTTTGTTTATGCTTTACTTGATCCAGGGTCTACGCTTTCCTTTGTAACTCCTTTGCTTGCTATCACTTTTGAGATATTGCCTCAGGTTCTGCATGATCCTATAGTGGTTAGTACACCTTTAGGAGAAAATGTAAGAACTTATAGAGTATACAAGGATTGCCCAATAGTTGTAAGTGGTAAGACTATGTGTGCAGACTTGGTTGAGTTACCCATGCATGATTTTGATGTTATTCTTGGCATGGACTGGCTTCACAGTTGTTATGCTTGTTTGTATTGTCGTAGTAGAGTGGTGAGATTTCGTTTCCCTAATTAAGAGGAGCTAGTCTGGGAGGGGTACAACTCGAGTCGTCCTAATCCCTTGATTTCGAACCTTAAGGCCAATAAAATAATGTCCAAGGGGTTATTGTGTCATCTTGTGAGTGTTAATGATTTAGATCATGACAGCCCTTCCATAGACTCAGTGCCTGTAGTGAATGAGTTCCTAGATGTATTTCCTGATGATTTGCCTGGAGTCCCTCACCCTCGAGAGATTGACTTTGGTATCGACTTAGAACACGATACTAAACCAATTTCAATTCCTCCCTACATAATGGCTTCAGCCGAACTCAAGAAGTTGAAGCTGTAGTTAAAAGATCTCACTGATAAGGGTTTCATTCAGCCGAGTATATCCCCTTGGGGCGCTCCAGTGTTGTTTGTGAAAAAGAAGGATGGAACCCTTAGAATGTGTATCAATTATGGCAGCTCAACAAAGTCACTATAAAGAATAAATATCCACTTCCCATGATAGATGATTTGTTCGATCAGCTCCAAGGGTCTAGTTTCTTCTCTAAGATTGATCTTCGTTCAGGGTATCATCAGCTTAGGGTTAGGGATGGAGATATCCCAAAGACAACCTTTCGTACCCATTATGGTCATTATGAGTTCTTAGTATGTCATTTGGTCTCACGAATGCACCTGCTGCATTTATGGACCTCATGAACCGAGTCTTCCATGAATACCTTGATTCTTTCATCATAGTATTCATTGATGAAATCCTCATCTACTCTAGGATTAAGGAAGAGCATGAACAACATTTGAGACTAACCTTGCAGGTACTTAGACAACATCAGTTGTATGCCAAATTCAGCAAGTGTGAATTCTGGCTTAGATCAGTGACCTTCCTGGGTCATGTTGTGTCCGATCAGGGCGTGGAGGTGGATCCCAGGAAGACTGAGGTTGTGAAGAACTGGCCAAAACCTCTTACTGCTACTGACATCTATAGATTTCTGGGATTGGATGGTTACTACCGCAGGTTCGTGGAGGGCTTTTCTTCCATTGCTGCCCCACTGGCAGCTTTGACTAAGAAAAAGACCAAGTTTGAATGGACGGAGACTTGTGAGAAGAGTTTCCAGGAGCTCAAGGACAGACTCACTTCAGCCCTGGTGCTTACTTTGCCTAAGTGTGGTGAGAATTACATTGTTTATTGTGATGAATCTAGGGTTGGTTTGGGTTATGTTCTTATGCAGGTTGGTAAGGTGATAGCCTATGCGTCCAGAAAACTCAAGGTTCATGAGAAGAATTATCCCACTCATGACCTGGAGTTGGTAGCTGTGGTGTTTTCACTGAAACTGTGGAGACACTACTAGTATGGAGTGCATGTGGATGTGTTCACAGACCACAAGAGTCTCCAGTACGTGTTCACGTAGAGAGAGTTGAATCTACGTCAGCGGAGATGGTTGGAGCTGTTGAAGGACTATGACATGAATGTTCACTACCATCCAGGTAAGGCTAATGTTGTAGCTGATGCTTTGAGCAGGATGAGCATGGGAAGTACAGCTCACGTTGAGGATGAGAAGAAGGAGTTGGCGAAAGATGTACACAAACTGGCTAGACTGGGTGTGCGATTGGTTGACTCTACTAGTGGGGGTGTTTCGGTTCATCCTAGTTCTGAATCATCCTTGGTAGTTGAAGTCAATCAGGGTCAGCATCTCGATCCTGTGTTGATGGATCTGAAGGACTTGGTGTTGATAAATATGAATGAGTCTTTCGCTTTGGGAAGTGACGGCATACTTAGGTATCAGGACAGGCTATGTGTACCAGATATGGATGATTTGCGGACCAGGATTGTTGGAGAGGCCCATGGTTCCAGATATTCCATACATCCAGGTTCCACCTAGATGTATCATGATCTTAAGCAGATTTATTGGTGGGATGGCATGAAGAAGGACATTGAAGAATATGTGGCCAAGTGTCCAAATAGTCAGCAGGTTAAGGCAAAACATCTTAAGCCTGGCGGTCTTACTCAAATTATTGAGGTTCCGACTTGGAAGTGGGAGGCCATTAATATGGACTTTGTGGTTGGTCTTCCGAGGACTAGGAGACATCATGACTCCATATGGGTTATTGTGGACAGGATGACTAAGTCTTCCCACTTTATCCCTGTGAAGTCTACTTACAGAGCCGAGGATTATGCGAGACTCTACATTGATGAGATTATGAGATGGCATGGGATTCCTTTGTCTATCATTTCAGATGGAGGAGATCAGTTTAATTCACATTTCTGGAGATCTTTCCAGAAGAGCTTGGGCACGCAGGTAAAGCTTAATACTGCCTTTCATCCTCAGACTGATGGGCAGGCAGAGCGCACCATTCAGACATTGGAGGACATGTTGAGAGAGTGTGTGATTGACTTCAAGGGTAGCTGGGATGACCATCTGCTTTTGATAGAGTTCTCGTATAATAATAGCTATCACTCCAGCATTGGGATGGCACCGTTTGAGGCACTGTATGGTAGGAGGTGTAGATCTCCAGTTGGGTGGTTCGAGGTTGGAGAGTCATCCATTTTGGGTCCAGAGATCATTCATTAGGCCTTAGAGAAGGTCAGAGTGATTAGGGACAGGTTGGCTACTGCTTAGAGTCGGCAGAAGTCATATGCAGATAACAGAAAACGTCCCTTAGAGTTTGATGTTGGTGACCAGGTCTATCTGAAGATATAACCTATGAAGGGGGTGATGAGGTTTGGCAGGAAGGGGAAGTTGAGTCCGAGGTATGTTGGGCCATACGAGATCCTACAGCGTGTGGGTGAGGTGGCCTATGAGTTGGCATTGCCTACGGAGATAGCTTCAGTCCATCGAGTCTTTCATGTATCCATGTTAAAGAAGTGCCTAGGTGATCCAGCATCGATTCAACCTGTTGAAGGTTTGGGGGTCGATGAAGACTTGTCCTATGAGGAGGTACTATTGAGATTTTAGACAGACAGATCAAGCGGCTGAGGAACAAGGAGATTGCCATAGTGAAGGTATTGTGGAGGAATCATCTTGTTGAGGGTACTACGTGGGAGCCCGAGGCCGATATGAGATCCCGCTACGCTCATCTTTTCAGCTCTTTAGGTTAGACTTCCTACTCTTAAGTCTAAGTTTCCTTATCTCTCCATTCTTTGTTGCTATTACTTGACTGTGCATAGTGATTATGTTATGATCTGACAGACATTACGCTAGATAGTAGTAGTGTCATTCGGGGACGAATGTTCCTAAGGGGGGGATAATGTAACAACCCTAAAAATGGATAAGATAAGTATTGCTTAATGTGTCAAGAATGCCTATGATTAGACCAGGGTTCACACGGATTGATGCGGGTAGAACCAGACCTCGGAACCCTTGCTACAGCCAAGCCAACTAACTTGGGGAGTTAGTTGAGCTTGGAAAGGTTGGGTTCAACCATGTAGGGCTCTCGAATACGATGATTTACTCGAAGGAGTGTTTACCGGACTTAAAAAGGGGAAATCTTAGGTTTGGAGGGTCTAGGGTAAAATGGTATTTTTCCTAGGTAATGGTATTATCGTAATTACCCTAAATATATAATTAATTATTTAATTAATAAGGTGGAGGGGCAATTTGGGGAGAGAGGGCCGAAAAATGGGCTCTTGAAGTGAAGTCTTGCTCCACCCGGGTTCGAACCTAGGTGGAAGCAATGAATTAAAGTGGTTTTTATTTATGTTATTAAATTAATTAATTAATTAATAATTATTATTCATTAGATGATTTAAAATAAAATAGAAATCAGATTTTTTTTTTATATTTAAACAAAACCTTATTGACTAAGTCCTAAACTAGACTCCTAAGCCTCATACAACTCCCATCTCTCTCACGTCTATCTCCCAACTCTCACGTTCAATCTCTCTTATTTCTCTCTACAAAAAATAACGTTTAAGAACAGAAAAATAACCAAAGTTCTTCACACTTGAAGAACTCACACGAAATCTCCATAAATCAAACGTTAATCGCACGTTAGGCTAAGGGAGGTTGTCCGTCGAGTGGTGTTGACATTGACGAGGCTTAGACGTGATCTTAGGTGGAGTTTTTGGGCATCAAGTCGAGGGTTTAACATCAAAAAGGTATGGGTTCTCTTCTCTCTTGGTCCCTTTCCCAAGAGACCCCTTAAGGTTCATATTATTCAATCCGAAAACTAGGATTGTTCCCCATTGCATGTCCCTCTCACTAGCTCCCAATGATTCGTAGGTTGGGTATGATTGCTGGTAGATTTAGGTGTATGTTGTGTTTTCATGATGAATATGTTTATGTTTGTGTATTTGAAATCGTATGAATGACAACCTATGTGTTCCGAAACTATATTCATGTGTGTGCAAAAATGTAGCAGTGACTATGTGTTCTCGGATTAAGGCTCAAAAATTGTGTTGTTATGGTTGTTATTTTACGTGCATGAACCTATGTAAATTGTGATGTTCATTAAAATGAAATGTGGCTGATTTGAGTATCAATCTTTGGCTAAACGAATCTATGAATAATGCACCCCAAAACGTGTTAAATGATCTATGAATTTACCTAAGAATTCAAGTGAAAGTGTTGGTGAAAAATGAGCTGAAAAATGACAAAATTTCCATCAAACTTACAAGTTTAGTTTAGGCTAAATGTAGATGAACAAATCTTGAAATTAATTGAGTGAAAAATGAGGTGAGGTCACCAGGATTCGAACCCGCGACCTCACCCGTATGATGCCTTAAAATCGCAAAGGGGAAATGGGGGTCAAGGGGATTCGATCTAAGGTGTGCTGGCTGAAAAGTAAAGTACAAAAAATTAATAAAATAAAATGTTAGGCGTGGGAATCAAACCCACGACCTCTAGGCAACGAATGAGAGTCAAAGAAAAATGAAAGAAAAAGAAATGTGAGGCGTGGGAATCAAACCCACGACGTCAAGATAGTGAAGGAGGGTAAAGGAGAAAGAAAAAATAAAAAAGAAAAGAAATGTGAGTTGTGGGAATCGAACCCACGACCTCAAGGCAATGAAGAGAGCTAAGAGAAAAATGAAGATTAAAGAAATGTGATGCGTGGGAATTGAACCCACGACCTCTAGGCAGTGTAGGCGAAATAAAAGGAAAAAAAATAAAGAGAGACTGTGGGGGTTTGATCCCACAACCTCATGGTCTACTTGAATTAGATAAGGAGAATTAAATAAAAAAAAAGAGGCTGTGGGGGTTCGATCCCACAACCCCTCGGCCAAGTAAGAGGAAATTCAAAGGACAAAAAAAAAGAGGGAATGTTGATGTTTGGGCTCGATCTAGGTCCCAATGTCATGTGGACCCAAAAAAAATGAAAAAATGTAAGTGTTGTCCAAGGGGTTCGAAACCGAGTTCCCTTGCCCCAAATTCCGTATTGATACATAAGTCATATGTGAATTAAATGTTCAAGAATAATGCCGTCTACTTAGATCGAAATCGAGATCTTGGCATACCTACAAGATGCATAAGTCTTGTACTACATAATCTTAGGAAGATATGAATCACTTAAACGAACTATGAATGAAGCCTCATGACTTGTATGTATAGACCCATAAGTCTAGCGTACATTCAAAAATAAGTGAACCTAAGATGTATGTAATGAAATGATGTAACCCTAGAAGGGTTAAGTACGAGTGCAAAACACACTAAATGGCCAAGTGCATTGGAATACGATGAACTGATTATTATGTAATGAAATGATGAAACTCCTCATACTAGAAGCCAGCATCCATGACGTATGAGTTGAATGTAATGGAACTTTATATTGAGCACCGATAGACTAGCTATGAGCGGTGATGCCTTCTTTTGGGAAGGGCGGAGGTTCACGTAACCCTCATGAGATGAGACTATCCGGCATGTCGGGTACGGGTCTCCTTATATCTCCTAGTCTTCGAACCTATACTGCCAATATAGGGATCTGGCGGGGTTAAATTCCCATGTACGCTAGCATGTTTTGGGTCACTTTGGCCGGTGATTCCACCTCTTTTCGGTGTGGGGGAGACACTGGATTTCATGATGCTCACATGATCTAGGTCGGTTAAAGTTAAAGTTCCCAATGAATGAATGAGGCCAGCCTCAAATGATGCACATAATGAAATGAACGATACCAAAGGTTTTAGGATAGGATAATTAAGAGGTAAGGTAGACTCAAGTAATGACACTAGGTTATTCTTGATCATTGCACAGCAAACCCGATGAGAGTCTTAAACTATATCCTAGGTATAGCTAGTGTTTACACTAGCTTATGAATGAATGAAATGAAGTACGTATGAATGAATGAAGCAGACTCTGTGTTTGCTAATGAAGACTCTCTAGTTGAGGTCCCATATGTTGAGCCCTTACTTTAGGAAGTCTTAATGTCAAGTCCATGATTGCAAGGTCTCATGGCATATGAATGAATGATATGAAAGATGTTATGTGCTATATGCAATAGGATATGTGCTATGTGTAAGATGTTATGTGCTTTGTGCAATATGATAAGTATGATGATGCATGTTACTCTCATGGCATGACTTTCCTAATCCAGATTTGGAAAGCTCACTGACTTTCCTAATCCAAATTTGGAAATGCTCACTAACTTTCCTAATCCCAATTTGGCAAGTCCACTAACTTGACTTTCCATAATCATGTTGTTAGGAAAGAGTTATTCTTACTCATGCATGTCCTTGGTGTGTGCTTGCATATACCCATACTTAGTACAAGTGTGTACTAATCCCATACAACTCTATATTTTTAGGTGCAGGTGCAGCTGGACGTTAGAGCTTACAGGTTGACGTTGCAGCTATCCGGACGTGGAGCTTTCATCCGGACTTGGTAGTCCCTCATGCTTTCGAGGATGTCTACCGTTATTATCTAGCTTAGATGTAGGCTTTATCTAGTGGAACATGTTCCACTAGTGTTTCTTTCCACTTTTATTTCAGACTTTGTATTGGTGCCGTTTTGGCAAAAATACGTTTAATGCAATTATGAACTGTTTCTTTCATTTTATTATCTCTATTAGATGTTTGATTTGTGAACGCCTATGATGTTAAGTGCAAAATGTTTAGCATGAAATAAGAAAGCAAAAAGTTCAAATTTTCCGCTAAAATTAACCTAGATGAAGTAAGAATGACGTACGTAGGCTTGTCTGCGACCTCTGAGAGGTCAACGACGCCGGTCTCGTCTGGGGTCTAGATTCTGGTCGTGACAACTGGTTCGTACTTCCATATCTCAAAAATGACTATGACCACCAAAATAACATCTCAAAAGAGTTATGAACTGATAAACAACAATCTCACAGATTAAAGAATCTAAGTGAAGAAATCTATATAATTAAGGGTGGCAGCTCAGGGGAGAAACCCTAGCATGGCCCGATCCCTATTGGTATAGAAGGGTGGCAGCTCAGGGGCGAAAGCCTAGCATGGGCCGATCCCAAGTTGTGTAACTATGAGGACCGCATCCTAGGGGTTAATACGCCTAGCATGGGTCATCCTCTTCTACCACTGATCAGCTGGTCACTTATAGCACATGCCCAACAAATATTATAACATACAGAAAAGTAAAGAAAAGAGTGTAACTTACTTTATCCCACAAGAGTAAACAAAGGTGGTCTTCTCTCCTAATCTATACACTCATATGTTGCTACTTGATTTTATTTGAGCTCTCGTATTACATATGTTATTGCCTTACATATTCAGTATATTTTTCGTACTGACGTCCCTTATTGGGGACACTGCATTTTATGCTGCAGGCACATGTACTCCAGCTAGTAGACCTCCTCAGTAGGAGCACAGGACACTCTGCTACTTTTGGTGAGCTCCAAGTTGATTCGGAGCTTTATTGAGTCCTTGGAAAATTCATTTTGCTATTGTATCATAGTTAAGGGTATGGCGGGGTCTGTCCCGACCTACTCTAGTCTTCTATCTTTTAGAGGATTTGTAGACGTATGTACACTGTTCAGTTGTGTCTTAAGGAGTTGTGGCCTCAACGGCCAAGTCTTGTATATAACTTTTGGACCTACTTATGTTGTTTTGTATCGCTGCATCCTAGGTGAACTTGTCACAATTGTTATAGTTATATGGACAGTAAGAATAGGTTTTAGGTTGGTTCTCACGGGCCTTTAGGGCATCGGGTACCTGTCCGTCTTAATGGGTTTTGAGGCGTGACAAATCCCAAGCCCAAAATACCAAAACCCAAACATTAAACACTAAACCATAGATTTTTACCAAAAATCCTAAACCACAAAACCTAAAACCTAAAAAAAAACTAAACCCTAACCCTAACCATATGCCTAACCCTAACCCTAACCCTAACCCTTACCCTAAACCCTAAACCCTAAACCCAAAGACCAAAATACCAAAATCCTAACATTAAACACAAAACCATAGATATTATAACTCAAATATTTATGTCCAAATCCTAAAACCTTAAAAACAATCTAAACCCAAACCCTAACCTAACCTTAACACTAACCGTAACCCAAAACCATAAACCTAAAACCCTAAGCCCAAAATACCAAAACCCAAACATTAAATACTAAACCATAGTTTTTAAACCTCAAATGCTAAACCCTTAACCATAAAACCTAAAAAAAACTACACCCTAACCCTAACCCTTAACCCTAAACTCTAAGTCCAAAAAAAAAATCAAAAAGATACCCCAAGTCCAAAATACGAAAACACAAACATTAAACACTAAACCATAGATTTTAAACCTCAAATCCTAAACCATAAACCCTAAAACCTTAAAATAACCTAAACCCTTACCCTAACCGTAACCCAAACCCTAACTCTAACCCTATCCCTAACCCTAACCCTAAACCATAAACCCAAAAACACTAAGCCCAAATTACCAAAATAGAAAAATTAATTCTAAACCATAGATTTCAAACCTCAAATGCTAAACCCTGAAACATAAAACCTAAAAAAAACGTCCACCCTAATCCTAATCCAAACCCTAACCCTAAGTCCAAAAAAAAAAAAAAAAAAAAAAAAACCTAAGTCTTAAATGCGAAAACCCAAACATTAAACACTAAACCATAGATTATAAACATCAAATCCTAAAACCTAAACCCTAAAACCGAAAAAAAAACTAAACCATAACCATAACCCTAAACTTAACCCTAACCCTAACCCAAAACCATTAACCCGAAACCCCAAGCCCAAAATACAAAACCCCAAACATTAAAAACTAAACCATAGATTTTAAACCAAAAATCCTAAACCCCAAAACGTAAAACTTAAAGAAAACTCTAAACCCTAACCCCAACCCTATCCGTAACATGAACCCTAACCCTAACCCTATCCTTAACACTAACCCTAAACACTAAAGCCTAAAACCTCAAGACAAAAATACCAAAACCCTAACATTAAATACTAAACCATAAATATTACAATTCAAATCCTTAACCCCAAACCGTAAATGTAACATTTCGAAATCCCAAGGTATGTTGTAAAACTTAACCTAGGCTCCATGAGGTCTAAATAATTGTTCTAAGTCAAAATTAGGTGTATATAGAGTGGTTAAGGTGTTTAAGAACCAAAATATTCAAGAACGTCCATGACATCCGGAAAGTTGGCTCATAAGAGGGCTAGTGTGTTTTAATCCGTTTTACTAGTTTTAAGAGTCGGAATCGAATAAAAGTTTGTAGCAATAGGTGTAACACATATGAGGGATGGTTTCATCATTGAAAAGTCAGGGTACGATTCCCCAAGGACCAAACAAGGGCCCTCGAGGATGACCCTTGTGGAAGGAGGTGCAACAATGCCTGGCAGTGTGCCTCGACGGAAGGCTGTCGACGGGGCATCACGGGTTCGACGGGGCGTTGAGGCCACCGTCGTCCCACCCTTAGTCGTTTCCTTAGGAGCCCTTGCCTACACAGTCTCTGATCGAGACGACGGAGTGCATGACGGAGGGAGGGCTGTCCGTCGACCCACCGACGGCCCATCGACGGGGTTCCGTCGGTGAGGGTCTGCCAAGTTCCTACAATTTTAAGTTAAAATCATTTAATTAGTTAAGTGGTTTAGGGGTAATTGGGGGATTAGGGTAAGACTAATTAAGTTGACTTAGCCCCACTTAAAATACCCTCAACCCTCATTAGCCTAAACACAACTCTCAGAATAAACTCTTCCTTCTCTCTACTTTCTCTCTCTATTGGAAGACACCATTGAAGGTTAGCTTGGGAGGTGAATTGGGGGATAGTTCAGGACGAATTCACCATCAAAAGGTCATCCAATCTTAAGGTATGGGATTTAATTCACCTTTGAGACTTCTTTCCTCAAAGGGCTCTTCAAAGATTTTCCAAAAGTTGAGTTTCATATGGGTTTCATTCAATTACGAATTTTATGTTATGAATTGAGTTATGCATGTATTCTTTGGGTTATAATGATTAGATTATTATGTATTGTAACTTTGTTAGGATGAATTGATGTGGTTTGGTTTAGATTGTACATTATGGCCCTTAACCCTTAACCCTAGGCATGAGATTGACATGAATTAGGTTAGGTTTGATGCAATTGATCTTATTATTGGTAAATCATCTCTTAATGATTGTTATTTAATTGATCATGAATCTATTGTGATGAATTGAAGTCCTTCATGCTAATCCTTGGGTATTGATCTAGGTTAAGAAGATAGACTTAGATAACATGTTTTCAAGTTTGATTTAGTATTGAATTATGGTGTAGTGACTCTTCTAAATTCGTTATCGTGTTGGTTGTTGAGTTACATTGGTGTGATCACTCAAATTGGGTAAATCTATGGGTTGATGGTAAGGCCCTTTATGATGAACTATGGAGGAGTGTTGGTAAGCCTTGACTATCCTAATTCTCACTTTAATTATGGTAAATTGTCCTCAAGTTATGATGTTGTATTGAAGTATACCTTGTTTAGAGTGATAGAATGGCATGATGATTGAGTTGAAATGTCTTATGTTTTGGTTGTGAGGTTGCTTAGGGTGTACATGCCATAAGAATGATAACATGTGATTATATACCCTATTATGATGTGATATACAAAAGGTTGACCTCACTTATATGAATTGTGAATGAAAGGACTAATTCTCATACAATTCTTGAGTTATGGGGATGAATATACAAGGGCTAGACCCTATGACCTAATTAAGTTATGATTATGATAAGATTAAAGGCATTTCTATAAAAAGGGAATTTTGTTTAGCACCGAGTGAACTTGACAATGGGAGGTGATGACTTGTTCATAAAAGGAAAGATTCATCCTAAAGTTGCCCGTGTGATGTTAACTCCCTTGCTTATAGGGTATGTCATCTAAGGGATTCCCATGAGGAGCGGCCCAATTACCACATGGTATGAATAGGGATATCTACCTCTTAGTTCTTGAACTATGTTTCCACCATAGCATACTAGCTAGTGGATCCACCTAGATAGCTATGTTTATGTTAGGTTGTACCTTGGCCGGTAGACCACCTTCCATCGGTGTAAGGTTTTATGACACTGGATTCCACATTAGCTCATGTGGTCTATGTCGGTTAAGGCAAGAGTTCCCTAAACTAAAATGAATGAATGAAGTATAGACTAATTGAAGTGACTTGAGGGGTTTGACTTTAGCTTGGGTAGGGGTAAGGGACTCTACCTATGCCTCGCACTAGTTTGCCTTGATGGAATCTTTGAGAAGTAATATTATGTATATAAATGGTAATATAATGTAAATAACTTTATATGTTGGATGAGGTGCTTATGAATATGATATTAGTTATTATTGTTAAAGAAAGAATGCTATATGAGATGAAAGACTATGTTACGTGAAGTGAATTGCTAATATGATCTTTGGAGGGTTACTTGATTAAGTAGGGTTATAGGGCTTTACTTGGTCATTGCACTTGTGGCCTCATGAAGATTATAGTTAGTGGTTTTTTTTTCTATGCTTTACTCTTATCCATGTTTTATGATGTTATTACTTGATGATAGGGTTATATGAGATTATGGGTTTAGGTATGATGGTATGAATATGGTATAGTTAACTTGTTTAGTATATTCAAGTGAATGGTTCAAATAACATGACTTTCTTAAATGTCCCTTTCTAAGCATACTTGATTGGTAATTGTGCATATGGTCTCAGACTTAGTACATGTCGAGTACTAACCCCATTTTCTTCCCTTTTCCCAAACATTTTAGGTTCCGGTCGTTGAAGTTTGACTTGAGGTGATTTGAAGGAAGACTTGGATATTCTATCATCCAAGTTGTAGGTCCTCATTTTCTCGAGGACGATGCCAATACTCTTTTACGGAGTTTCTTAGTTACTACAACTTTTGTATTGAATCTATTTCTTATTTGAGACAAAGATGTATAAAGCCTATATGTGGCTTACTTTTATTGATGTAGGGCTATGCCCAATGTTATTGTTCTTGTTTAGATGGTTTATGAGATGAGATGGATTTATGACTCTATTTCCTTATTATATAAGTGTATGAAATAATAGTAGAAGACTATGTAATCTTCTTATACGAACGAGTCTATGTATACTCGATATTATTATGATTATGTGTATGCAGAGGTCTATGTAAACCTCCGATTAGATGTAGTTGAAAACTTTTAAATTCTTCCATATTTTTAATCGATGAATGCAATGATGTAAGACTAAGAGGCTTGTCTTAGTCTTCAAAGAAGACGACAACGCCGGTTACGTCTAGGGGGGTAAACCCGGATGTGACAGTAAAACCCAAAAAAGAACCTAAACCCTAACCCTAAAACTAACATTAACCATAACCCTAACCCTACCATAAACCCTAAACCCCAAGACCAAAATACAAAACCACAAACATTAAGCACTAAACCGATGATAAACCTCAAATCCTAATCCCTAAATCAAAAAATCTAAAAAAACTCATAACTCTTACCCTAACCCTAACCCTAACCTTAACCCTAACACCAACCCTAATCCATAAACCCGAAACCCTAAGCCCAAAATACCAAAACCCAAACATTAAATACTAAACCATATATTTTAAACCTAAAATGCTAAACCCTGATCCATAAAACCTAAAAAACCTACATTGTAACCCTAATCTTAACCCTAACCTTAACCCTAAACACTAAACCCAAATATTAAACATTAAACCATAAAAACACCCTAAGTCCGATATACGAAAACCCAAATATTAAACATTAAACCATAGATTAAACATCAAATCCTAAGTCCAATAAAAACACCCTAAGTCCGATATACGAAAACCCAAATATTAAACATTAAACCATAGATTAAACATCAAATCCTAAGTCCAATAAAAACACCCTAAGTCCGATATACGAAAACCCAAATATTAAACATTAAACCATAGATTTTAAACATCAAATCCTAAACCATAAACCCTTAAACTTAAAAAAAAACTAAACCATAACCCTAACACTAACCCAAACCCTAGCCCTAACCTTAACACTAACCCTAACCCTAAACCATTAACCTGAAACCCCAAGCCCAAAATCCCAAAATAAAAACATTAAACACTAAACCATAGATTTTAAACAAAAAATCCTATACCCCAAAACCTAAAACCTAAAAATAACACTAAACCCTAACCCTAACCCTAACCCTACCCTTAACACTAACCCTAAACCCTAAAACCTACACCCAAAGCCCAAAATACCAAAACCCTAACATTAAACACTAAACCATAGAAATTACAACTCAAATCCTTAACCCCAAACCTTAAAACCTAAAAAACAACCTAAACCCAAACCCTAACCCTAACATTAACCCTAACCCTAACCCTACCATAAACCCTAAACCCCAAGCACAAAATACAAAAACCCAAATATTAAACACTAAACCACTGATATTAAACCTCAAATCCTAAACCCTAAACCCAAAAACCTAAAAACCAAAAAAAATAACCCTAACCCTAACCCTAAACCATAAACCCAAAATCCTATGCCCAAAATACAAAAAACCAAACATTTAATACTAAACCTTAGATTTTGAACCTCAAGTGCTAAACCCTGAGCCACAAAACAAAAAAAACAAACTACACCCTAATCCTATTCCTAAACCCTAAACCCTAAAACCTAAGTCCAAAAAAAAAACCTAAGTCTAAAATACGAAAACCCAAACAATAAACACTAAACCATAGATTTTAAACCTCAAATCTTGAACCACAAACCCTAAAACCTTAAAAAAAAAATACTAAACCCAAACCCTAACCCTAACCTTAACCATAACCCTAACCCTAACCCTAAACCATTAACCAGAAACCCCAAGCCCAAAATACCAAAACCAAAACATTAAACACTAACCATATATTTTAAACAAAAAATGCTAAACCCCAAAATGTTAAGCCTAAAAAAACACTAAACCCTAGCCCTATCCCTAAAATGAACCCTAACCCTAACCCTATCCTTAACCCTAAACCCTAAACCCTTAACCCAAAGGCCAAAATACCAAAACCCTTACATTAACAACTAAAACCATAAATATTACAACTTAAATCATTAACCCCAAACCCTAAAACCTAAAAAACAACCTAAACCCTAACCTTAACCCTAACATTAACCCTAACCCTAAACCTACAATAAACCCTAAACCTGAAACCCAAAATACTAAAATCCAAACATTAAACACTAAACCATTGATATTAAACATCAAATCCTAATCCATTGATATTAAACCCCAAATTCTAAACCCTAAATCCAAAAAACTAAAAAAAAAAAAAAAAAAAACTAACCTTAGACTTAACCTTAACCCTAACCCTAACTGTAAATCATAAACACGAAACCCTAAGCCAAAAATACCAAAACCCAAAAATTAAATACAAAACCATAGATTTTAAACCTCAAATGCTAAACCCTAAACCCTAAACCCTAAAAAAACCTACACCATAACCCTAATCCTAACTCTAACCCTAACCCTAAACACTAAGTGCAAGCAAACCCCTAAGTCTAAAATACAAAAACCCAAACAATAAACAATAACCATAGACTTTAAACCAAAAATACTATAACCTAAAAAAAAACTAAACCCTAACTCTAACCCAAACACTAACCCTAACCTTAACCCTAACCCTAACCCTAAACCATTAACCCAAAACTTCTAACCAAAAAACAAAAATCCAATAAAACCTAAAAAAAACTAAAACATAACCCTAACCCTATCCCAAACATAAACCCTAACCCTAACCCTATCCTTAACCCTAACCCTAAACCCTAAACCCTAAACCCAAAGGCCAAAATAACAAAACCCTAACATTAAACACTTAAATCATAGATATTACAACTCAAAACCTTAACCCCAAACCCTAAAACCTAAAAAACAACCTAAACCTTAACCATAACCCTAACCCTACTATAAACCATAAACCCTAAGCCCAAAATACAAAAATCCAAACATTAAATACTAAAGCATTGATATTTTACCTCAAATTCTAAACGCTAAACCCAAAAACCTAAAAAACCCAAATATCCAAACCATAACGCTAACCTTAACCTTAACCCTAACCCAAACTCTAATAAATGTGCTATTTCTAAGTATGTTAAGGGAGAAGTTGAAGGAGGGTTGGATGGGTAAGTCAGGAGAATCATACTAATCTACATGAAGGGGTAACCAAAGGGGGAAATTTGCCTCATGTTCTGCATAAGGGGGATATCACAAACCAAATCCCAAACCTTAGAGCCACTGTTAACACAAAAAATTAGCAACAATCTTTGAAACATCAACAGGGTTAACAACCACAACAGACAGAGGAAGTCAGCCAAGTTCACAATGCAGGAAACAGGGAAAAACAGAACAGGGAAAGAGGTAACAGTGAGAAACAAAGCAAGGCTTCCATGGCAAAATTTGAGGAATAAAGCTAGCACTAGTAATTCTGAAAATACTCCCAAAAGTAAAACTAAACCAAGCAAACAGAAAAAGGATGCATCTAAGAGAAGATTGAGTAAACAACAGGAAGGTGAACATGAAAGGGAGCAAGAAAGGGAGGAGGAACCATGCACCAAATTTATCATGGTTAATGACCATCAGGGGCTGGATATCCCTCCTTTACGAGATCAATAAATGACACCACCTCCCAAAGAACCTCTTGATAAGGAACAACAATATTGTCAAGTCAATACTGCAGCACTTATATATGAGTATGAAAGTGGAAAACTCTGAAGATGAGTTTGACAGAGATAATCAGTCCTTAAAAGATCCTGATGATGATGATGAGACTAGTGAAACCTTGATAAGAGATTTCAGTCCTCAAAATGATCAGACCCTAGAGGACAAGAATCAGCGGGTAACTCAAAATCAAGGACTATCTCCAAGAGGGCTTCAACATGATAAATTTCACTTCAAGACTCAAGAGATTAACACTGTCACTGCTGGCAGTCCAAATACTAGACTCTTCTCCTCCAGATCATCTCAATGATTAGTACAATCATATGGAATGTGAGGGGGATAAAGACACAAGGAGTTGTGAAAAGACTCAAAATGCTTAAAAAAATTTATCAGCTTTCTATCATTGCAATTCTTGAGCCCTTTGCTGACAGAGTTAATGTGATGAACTTCAAAATTCAATTAGAAATGGATAATGCTGTGAGTAACTGTAATGGCAAAATTTGGTTGTTTTGGAATGGAGACATTGACTGTACTGTTACTGATGAAGATGACTAACAAATTACTTGTGATTTCAAGCACAGTGAACTACAAAATCAATTCACTATTACTTTTGTCTATGCCAAGTGTAAAGACCATCTCAGAAGACCTCTTTGGGAAAAAATGCTGCAACAGGCTACTGGGATTGACAAATCTTGGTGTTTTGTGCGAGATTAAAATGTCATAACTGCTATTGATAAGAAGTTGGGAGGGGTGCCTTATAACATGAGAAAGATCTTGGAGTTCATTGCTTTTATTGAAGCGTGTGGTCTTATGGATATTGGGTATAGTGGTTAAAAGTTTACTTGGTCAAAAAAAAGAGGTATCAATCACAAAATTTGGAAAAGGCTCGATAGGGATCTTATTAATGATACTTGGCTTGAATTGATGGCCCAAACTACCATTACCCATTTATCCTCTATTGGCTCAAATCATTGTCCATTACTAAAGGAAATGATCTCAAAAGAGGCTGAACACATCAAGTATTTGAAATTTCTCAATTGTTGGGTAGACAGCCCCCAGTTCCTTGATATTGTGAAAGCTTGTTGGGATAAGAATGTAGAGGGAAACAATATGTGGAGGTTTCATCAGAAACTGAAAAGACTGTCTAATACTCTTAGTTCCTGATCCAACAAAGAATTTGGGGACATTTTCTTAAAGGTTAGATAGTATGAGGAAAAAGTTAGAAATGCTGAAGAGACTCTTATCCAATAACAGTGAAGTTAACAGGGGTACACTACATGAACTCAATGCTAATTATATTAGATATCTGAAGTTGGAGGACTCCATCATGACACAAAAAACTCAATTACAGTGAATCAAAGAGGGTGACACTAACTTAACATTCTTTCACTCTCTGATAAGGAAAGGAGGACAACTGGTGTGGAGAATGATGACCAATAATTGGTACTCCATTATTATTAATGGGAAGAGATATGGGTTTTTCCATTCAACAAGAGGTCTCAAGCAAGGTGACCCCCTCTCCCCTACCCTATTTATTTTAGGTGTAGAGGTGCTCTGAAGGTCATTGAACAGGCTGCACAACCATCCAGATTACCATGGTTTTTACATGGAAGTAAGAGGACCACAAGTGAACCATTTAAGCTTTGCAGATGACACCATTTTGTTCACTTCTAGAAGAGGCAAAACTTTACATCTTATCATTCAAACTCTCAAGATTTATGAGGAGACATCTGGCCAATTGATTAATAGTAATAAAAGTCTCTTCATGACTCATTATAATGCTTTTAATTGTACAAGGGTAAGAATTAAAAGAATTAGTGGCTTCAAGCAAAAACAAGGCCCTCTAACCTATCTAGGATTCCCTCTTTTCATTGGTAGGCCGAGGATTATTTATTTTTCTGATCTTGTTAATAAAGTGATTTGCAGGATTACAGGGTGGCATACAAAACAAATAAGCTATGGGGATAGGGAAATATTGAAAAAGCATGTGTTATAAGCTCTACCCATCCACTAGCTCTCAGCAGTAACCCCACCTTCCACTGTGCTCAAACAGATTGAAATGCTTATGTCTTATTTTTTCTGGGGATGGAGAAGTGAAAAGAAAAAGTACAATTATGCCTCACGGAAAAAATTAAGCTTCCCTCCTGAGGAAGGGTGGGTGGGTATGAGAAATCTTAGATAGGGTCTCTTGGTATTATATTTGCATTGTTCTAAGGAAGATGTGCTTTGATGAGATCTTCATTGACATGGTGTGGAGGATCATGGGTAATGATTGGTACTCCATCATTGTCAATGGAAAAAGACATGGTTTTTTCCATTCTACTAGAGGTTTAAAGCAAGGAGACCCCCTTTAACCTGCCCTAATTATTTTAGGTGCGGAAGTTCTATCTAAATCCCTCAAGAGACTCCATAGCAACCCCAATTATCATGGCTTCTTTATGGAGAGGAGAGGGCCCCAGATTAATCATCTGAGCTTTGCAGACGACATTATTACATTCACTTCTGGAAGAATAAAATCTATGGAATTGATTATGCATACTTTGTGTATGAAGAGACTTCTGGACAGATGGTTAACAAAGATAAAATCCACTTCTTAATTCACTCTAATGCTTTCAATAGCACTAGGGATAGCAAAAAGAGGGAATCATTACATCTCTGAGATGCCCTATCTATTCTGGAAGACTAAGGATCATCTATTTTTTAGACTTGATCAACAAAGTGATTAACATAATCACTGGCTTGAAATCCAAGATTTTGAGTTATGGAGGAAGAGCCATTCTAGTCAAACATGTGATACAATCTCTACCCATACACCTGATCTCTGCTATCACCCCTCCTTCTAAAGTCATGAAGCAGATTCAATGTCTTATGGCTGACTTCTTCTGGGGCTGGAGAAATGATAAGAAATAATACCATTGGTCATCTTGGAGGAACCTTAGCTTCTCTTATGAGGAGGGAGGTGTGGGGATGATAAATCTGCAGGATGTATGTACAACATTCCAATAAAACAATGATGGACCTTTAGATCAAAACACATTTTTTTGGGGGAGTTCTTGAGAGCTAATTATTGTCAGAGATCAAAACCTTTCAGCAAAAAATGGGACACTGCTGAATCCTTAATCTGGAAAAACCTCATGCACATCAAACTGAAGGTTGAGGAACATATTCATTGGAAGATAAATTCTGGAACTTGTTCTTTTTGGTGGGATAATTGGTTGGGAACTGGTCCTCTAGCTAATTTCACTACTTACAGCACTAGACTCACCAACTCCTCAATTGCTGAATTCCTCATTGATGGACAGTGGAACATGGAAATGGTGTTGCATCAGGCCTCACACAATATGGTTTCTACTATACTGGAAACTCAAATCAAGTTTCAACTAGGGGTCCCTGATCAAGCTGTTTGGAAGCTAAGTTCTGAAGGGAATTTAACTTACTCCTCTGCATGGAATGACATCAGTGAAAAAAGAAGCAAGATCCAATTTTATACCTTTATTTGGCATAAAAACATTCCTTTTAAATGCTCTTTTTTGTTGTGAATAGCATTAAAAGTAAAGCTTCCTACAACTGAAAAGATTACCAGCTTTGGCAGTGAACCAGTCTCCTATTTTTGTTGCAGCAGACCTGCATGGGATATTATCGATCATATTTTCAACACAGGTCAATTTGCAACACATGTGTGGAGATTTTTTGAAGTAAAGGCTAGGATTAATATAGAACACACCTCCCTTACTCATCGTATTATGAGATGGTGGTCAACGAAGTACAACAATGAGGCTCACAAGCTCATCCTTCGTGCCACTCCTATTTTCATTTGTTGGAATTTATGGAAGAACAGGTGTGCTAGGAAATATGGAGGAAAACAATCTAATGTCACTCGAGTAAATTACGCAGTTTACAAAGACAATTACAAACTTTTGATTACATCAAGTGGCTCTCTAAGTGGATGGATTTGATCAGCTTAGCAGAGAGATGTTTTCATGACACTAATGTCACTATGATTTCCTGGAAAAGACCTTATGAGCAATGGGTGAAGT
The DNA here is from genome assembly GCA_022817965.1 of Solanum lycopersicoides. Classification (NCBI taxonomy): domain Eukaryota; kingdom Viridiplantae; phylum Streptophyta; class Magnoliopsida; order Solanales; family Solanaceae; genus Solanum; species Solanum lycopersicoides. Next base: position 35,437,997 of record CM040622.1, on the reverse strand, counting down.
TGAATACTGATGGTAGTGCTCTAAGTAATCCCAGAAAAATAGGGGATGGAGGTATTATCAAACAACACAATGGGGAAATGAGCCTAGCCTTTACCACACCTTTAGGGGAGGGAACCAACAACCAAGAAGAAATAGGAGCAGCTATATTTGGCATGAGCTGGGCAATACAACTAGACTACAATAACGTAATCTTAGAGGTTGATTCACAGATCTTGGTGGATTATATCATGCTCAAAGCAAAACCTCCTTGGAACACAGGTACAACAGCCTCAAGGACTCATCAGACAGACTCAACTTTTTCGGTGCAAACATACATTCAGGGAGGCAAATTTTGTGGATGATTCACTCTCAAAAATAGCCATACAATTAATACCCCTCAGATATGATGTCACGACCAGGGAGCACCCCTTAGAAGTAACATGGCGTACTAGACCTCTCGGAGGTCTTATACAAGCCCATATTTATCATTCATCGCATTGTCATAGTAAATTCAGCGGAAAATTTAAAATTTTTCATTGCACATCATATGCTAGAACATCACTTCCATTATATAAAAATATAAGTCATAATACATAGTTAGACTCTAAGTCTCTTTCACCATCTTAGACTCAAATTCATAGAATAGATTAGGGACACGACCCTTTAACATGATAACATAATATTTAAGCTATTACAGTACATTGAATATAAACTTGACATAGGAAATCCTTGGAACATAAGAATTCCTTTCCTTGAGCTTGAGAATCACATATCAAGCTCTTCACCACATAGACATCCTTTAAGCATCCATAACCTACACTTTATGTAATAAGGTAGAGAAGAATGGTGTTGGTACAAGAATGCACTAAGTATAACAACCATGCAAAACATGCATTTAAAAGAGACATTTTACTTTAAACCATGCATCATGCCGTTTTGTGAAAACTTCATAAAACTTTGATATAATAAGAATTATACAATTCACATACTTCTTATAGGAATATTCAATGGTCACACATCATATAAAATAACACATTGCATTTAAGGCATATAAGTCACTTACAATAAGCACCTTTACAATTACAGTGAGGTTATTTCAGTTTTACAGTGAACTCTCTCCTTTTACTTTAACTCCTTATCTTCTCAAGTAACCCTCTATTGATGCTTGGTTCAATGTACAGACAATGTCCTATAACACAATCCACACTCAACCATTACTTTAAGGCCACTAGGGAATCATGCATACAACCTTCATTAACCCAACACATACATTCATAGAACTATTTCATATAATAGATACCTAACTCAAATTTGACCCAACATGTTTTAGGGACCACATAGATGGACTCATTACAAGACCATATACAAGCCAAGACTTCCAACATAATTATAACAAGGGAATAGTCACATTACCATACTTGGACTTCACCGCATAAGAACCACATAGAACCCTACTCATAATCCCTTCCTAAGTGTACTTGTGCAATGTACATGTGAAGTCCCATGACCTCACACATACTAAGTAAACCTACAAAGAGACTACAAGCCTTAACATGCCTTTCGTACATCAACAAGACAAGCATAGACAACCTCTTTAACGTCAAGCAAGATTTCATCATATAGTCATTAAGACCCACACTATGCATATAAGGCAAGGACACATCATATAGACTTATACCATGTATATCATCACAACAAGTAGCCAACACTACAATGTCATGCATAAGGAACATAAACATAATCATATACATTAGAACTCCCTTCAAGATCTACTTGTGCAATGCATAGATGAATTCCCATACCCCAACCTACACTAAGAAACTTCCCTTAGGTTATCCTAGTTGGGGTCGTAGTGTCATTTACTTCCATTGTCCATTTTAATTTAGGGGAACTATAGCCTTAACCGACACTAAGACCATGGGTGCTAAACATGGAATTTGGTGTTGTAGAGCCTTACACCAATAGAAGGTGTTCTTACCTAGCCAAGGTAGAACATTAACACATACTAGCATACTAAGTGATATCACTTGCTAGATCCTATGTGGCAAGAATAGTTTATGGAGCTTGGGGGACGTCTTGGAAATATCACTCTATGCCCTTGTTGGGCTATGAGGCTATCCACCCCTTGAGGACTATGGTGAACCCTACCTTCCCTCCTTGGGAAGGTGCCACCCCCTCATCTACAAGTTCACTCGGTGCTAAGCTAAGTTCCCTTTATTGAAAATCCATTATTACATTACTTTATAAAATATAGGCTTAGAAAGTTAATGTCACGCCTCAAAACCCATTAAGACGGACATGCACCCGATGCCCTAAAGGCCCGAGAGAACCAACCTGCAACCTGTTCTTACTGTGCATATAACTATAACAATTGTGACAAGTTCACCTAGGATGCAGCGATACAAAACAATAAAACTAGGTACAAAAATGATATACAAGACTTGGCCGTTGAGGCCACAAATCCTTAGACACAACTGAACCATGTACATATGTCTACAAAGCCTCTAAAAGATAGAAAACTAGAGTAGGTCAGGACAGACCCCGCCTTACCCTTAACTATAATACAATACCAAAATGCATTTACCAAGGACTCAATAATGCTCCGAATCAACTTGGAGCTCACCAAAAATAGCAGAGTTTCGTGTGCTCCTACTAGCTGGAGTAGCTATGCCTGCAGCATGAAATGCAGCGTCCCCAATAAGGGATGTCAGTACGAAAAATGTACTGAATATGTAAGGCAATAGCATATGTAATACGAGAGCTCAAATGAAATAAAGTAGCAACATATGAGTGCATAGATTAGGAGAGAAGACCACCTTTATTTACTCTTGTGAGATCATGTAAATTACGTTATTTCCTTTACTTTTCTGTACGTTATAATCTTTGTAGGGCATGTGATTCAAGTGACCAGGTGATCAGTGGTAGAAGAGGATGACCCATGCTAGGCAGATTAACCCCTAGGATGCGGTCCTCATAATTACACAATTTGGGATCGACCCATGCTAGGCTTTCGCCCCTGAGCTGCCACCTTTATATACCGATAGGGATCGCACCATGCTAGGCTCTCGCCCCTGGGCTGCCACCCGCAATTATACAAATTTTTTCACTTAGATTCTTTAATCTTTGAGATTGTTGTTTATTAGTTCAGAACACTTTTGGGATTGTTCTTTGGATAATCATAACACTTTTGAGATGTTGTTTTGGTGGTCATAATCATCTTGGAGATATGGAAATACGGACCAGTAGTAGAAGACATGAAAAATAATACTTTGAGGCAGTAACAATGACATAAGGAGCTATGTAACATCAACACATTACTTTAAGAGCTTAACGACACAATTGACCTCAAACAACAAAGAGGAGGATTCACACACTTGCTTTTGCAATTACCATTTCTATACCAACACATGGGGGATAATTAGACAAGTATAAAACAGTGAACATATAATGAAGTAGTTCTATGCACTACAGAGAGAGGGAAAATATTGTTAGCTATTTGGAGATAGTACGCTGCCACTATGTTTCCTTTTTTAGGAATAGAACTTATGAGATTCACTTCATTGATATTAATTACAGGTGTCAGATTTCATTCCAAAGGGATATAGAATCGAATAGCCTTACATCCCTTATCCTCGGACTGATATACTATCACGATTCATCCTCCCCTTTTTGGTTTTAATCTAAAATTCAAGTCATGGTAAACTAAAATTAGCAGCTATCACACCGTGAGGCTTGCAGTAGCTAACTTTGACTGATAATGAGCCCAAACAGCCCTTAACATAATGTGTATCACCACACCCTCATTCTCTGTCCATCACATACATTATACGTCCTTTTCCCAAGATTAACCAAGCTGCGCCAACACTAATATACATAGAACAACGCCAAATATTCTTTCTCATACAACCAAGTATTGAACTCACCACCCCCTTGAGTTCTTCATGAAATCACACCACTAATTCCTCACTCAAACTCATACATAAGGAAGATAAAAATGGAGTAGTCACCTTACCTCAATTTCTGTAACTTCTCCTTATAACTTGAATTCTTTTAGAACTTCAGCTTCCCTTCACACTTGAACCAAAGAAGAAAGGTATTTTAATAACTAAGGAAATGAGCAGTAGCTGCTAGAAATATTTTCCCTTTGTAGTTATATTAGAGCATGAATAACGTGTTTTCCTAATCATCCATGGGAGAATTAAGCTAAATTCATGAGTTTTCACTTACCTTGGTTTGCAGATATGAGGGTTTCTTCAAGAACCCTAGAAAACTCTAAGGTTTTTGGTTTAATCCTTAAGAGAAAAGAGAAAGAGAGCTGAGAGAGCTGGACTTAAGTTTTATTTTTATGTGTTAAAATGGGTGAAGAATATCTGCTCATATTGGATATGTATAGAGCTTTATTGACCACAAAAATATCCTCTAGAACCTCCTTTTTGGGGGTCCATTTTCAGCCACTAATTGGTCAAGTAGGTAATGCACCTGCTTGTGCACATCAAGCAGCTCAAAAGGTCAAACTAGGTGATGCACCTAGTTGCTTTCACTTGGGCTTTATCCATATTGGGCCTTGGCAGATTTGGATGCTCGAATTTCTTTCAAATTATATTTTCATTTAATATGTTTGGGCTTCAAGTGACAACCCATTAATATAAGCCTAAATCTGGTCCATCAAACTTTGCCCTTTAACTATACTATAGCTTAAGTAGGTGATGCAGCTGCTAGCTTAAATTAAGCCAAGCAAGCAGCTCAATTATTTTATTTCAATTTCTGAATGTTAATCCCTTGTTCTTCAACTTAGCAGTTAATTTTTAACATTAAGCTCAATTACCACCTTACTATATCTACTTAAATAGTTTCCGTCAGAGTTAACTTGCAATACACATGCTGAAACGTGCAAGGCGTTACATCACCTTCTGAGCTAGTTTAAACCAACCCTAACCATATAAGAAACATGATCCCTCACCTACACTATAAGTCTATGTCAAGTATCACATGAATAGAACTAGCATATACATAATATAGGCTGTCACATCCTTCCCCCCTTAAAACATTCGTCCTCGAATGTTAGCAATGTTGTCCAGCCCAAACAAGTTCAAGACTAAGTTAGTACTACTATTAATCACATTGAACATATAAACTTATACTTACTTGTCAACGCCTCCACTAACATTTTGATCTTTCTCACTAGTCTGGAAGAGGTGAGGATACTTCAATTTCTTTGCTTCTTCCGCTTCCCATGTAACTTCTTATACTTGTTGGTTTCTCTATAGTACTTTTACAGAAGCTACTTCTTTATTTCTTAACTTCCTAACTTGTCGATCCAGAACAGATGGGTACTTCTTCATAAGTGAGATCTCCCGTAACCTTTACATCTTCAATAGGAGTAATACGAAATGGGTCACCTACGCATTTTCGTAGCATTGAGACATGAAACACTTGATGAGCTGACGAAAGCTCTTATGGTAGCTCTAACTCATAGGCTACTTGGACTAATTTTTGGATAATCTTATATGGCCCTATATAGCGTGGACTCAGCTTTCCCTTTTTACCAAACCTCATTACCCCTTTCATCGGAGACACCTTCAAGAACACCCAATCCCCTATAGAAAATTCTAGTCATCTCTTTCTAATATTCGCGTATGATTTATGTCGACTTTGAGCTGTTTCTAGCCGCTGTTGTTGAATTTATCCACAGCCTGATGAACAAGACCTGGCCCAAATAAGGCAGTTTCACCTGTTTCGAACCATCCAATTGGTGATCTACACTTTCGACCATATAAAGCTTCATAAGGTGCCATTTTAATGCTCGAATGGTAGCTATTGTTATAAGCAAATTACATAAGTGGTAGGTGATCATCCCAGCTACCCTTGAAATCTAATATACAAGCTCGCATCATATCCTCAAGTGTCTGAATTGTACGTTCTGCCTGGCCATCCGTTTGAGGATGAAAGGTTGTACTTAAATTCACTTGTGTTCCCAAACTCTTTTGAAACGACTTCCAAAGATTTGCTGTGAATTGACCTCCTCTATCAGATATTATAGAGATTGGCTGTCCATGTAGTCGAACTATCTCTTTAATGTACAACCTCGTATACTCTACAGCTGTATAAGTAGTCTTCACCGGCAAGAAGTGTGCTGCTTTGGTAAGTCTGTCAACTATTACCTATATGGAGTAAAAGTTCCGGAATGAGCGAGGCAAACCAGTAACAAAATCCATATTGATCATGTCCCATTTCCAAATTGGAAGTTCTATACGCTTCATGTAACCTCCGGGCTTTTGGTGTTCTACTTTTACCTGTTGATAATTTGGACACTGAGCCACGAACTCTGCAATGTTCTTCTTTATGTCCTCCCACCAATACATTTCTTTCAAGTCATGATACATTTTAGTTGACCCCGGATGAATAGAGTATCTTGAATTATGTGCTTCCATCATGATTATCTTTCTTAGTTCATCTATATCAGGTACACACAATCTGTTTTGACATTGAAGTACACCGTCTTTCTTAAGCTAAAATGCATTTGTCATACCATGTAACACATTCTATTTAAGTTGTAAAAGAATTGGATCAGTGTACTGCTTCTCTGTCACTTCCACTATTAATGAGGATTCTATCGTATTTTGCACAATAACCCCTTAGTCTTGCGATTCAAGAAGGCGTACGCCCAAGTTCGCTAGTTGGGACAGATCCTTAGTCATTCCTTGTCTTTCCACAGACTTCCCATAAGTGCTTGCCATTATTTTACGGCTTAAAGAATCAGCTACTACATTAGCTTTACCGGGATGATATAAGATGTCAATGTCATAATCTTTTAATAGCTCCAGCCACCTTCGCTGCCTAAGATTTAAGTCCTTTTGCCTAAAGATATATTTCAAGCTTTTGTGATCAGTGCATATGTCAACATGAACTCCATACAAGTAGTGGCGCCATATCTTCAAAGCAAACACAACTACAGAGATCATGGGTTGTATAATTTTTCTCATGTAGACGTATGCCTTGAGCAATAATATATAACTTTACCATGCTGCATCAATACACAACCTAAGCCCACTCCCAAAGCATCACAGTACACTACATAGCCTTTTGTACCTTCTGGAAGTACCAACACAGGTGTAGACGTTAATTTACTCTTCAGCTCTTGGAAGCTTCTTTCACACTCATCGCTCCACTGAAACTTGGTTTCTTAGTGTGTTAGCTTCGTTAATGGTGCAGCCATGGAAGAGAATACTTCAACAAACCTTCTGTAATAACCTGCCAATCCAAGAAAACTACGGATCTCCATAGGCGTTGTAGGTCTTGGCCAGTTTTTCACGGCTTCTATTTTCTGGTTATCAACCCTTATTCCTTCCTCGGATACGATATGACCTAGGAATGCCACATATTTCAACCAAAACTCACATTTAGATAACTTTGATACAATTTACGATCACGGAGAATTTGTAAAACCTGCTACAAGTGATTAGCATGATCCTCTTCCGATCTTGAATACACCAAAATGTCATCTATGAACACTATCACGAACACATCTAAAAATGGCTTGAACACCCTATTCATCAAATACATAAAAGTTGCTGGTGCATTTGTTAGCCCGAATGACATGACTAAGAACTCAAAGTGGCCATACCGTGTTCAAAAAGCTCTCTTGGGTATATCTTTGTACTTGACCCTCACTTGGTGATAACCTGACCTAAGGTCGATCTTTGAAAAACACCTAGCACCTTGTAATTGATCAAAAAAATCATCAATTCTAGGGAGGGGATATTTGTTCTTAATCGTTACCTTATTCAACTGCCGGTAGTCGACACACATTCTTAACGAGCCATTTTTTTAACCTACAAATAAAACTGGTGCTCCACATGGGGACATACTAGGCCTTATGAATCCTTTTTCTAATAAGTCTTTTAATTGTTCCTTCAACTCTCGTAATTCTGTCGGAGCCATTCTATCAGAGGAATTGAGATAGGTTGACTATCTGGAAGCACATCAATACCGAACTCTACATATCGTTCTAGAGGGAAACCTGGAAGATCTTCGGGAAACACATCTGGAAATTCATTTACCACCGGAATGGATTGAAGGGTTGGTGGCTACGCATCTACATTTTTCACTCTAACCAGATGCCATATGTATCCTTTGGAAATCATCTTCTTTGCCTTAAGAGTAGAAATAAATTTACCTCTTGGTGCCCCAATATTACCTTTCCATTCGAGGACTACCTCTTTTGAAAACTGGAAATGCACTATCTTAGTTCGGCAATCTACCGTGGCATAACAAGAAGCTAACCAATCCATACCCATTATAACATAAAAATCTACCATGTCTAGCTTAACAAGGTAAGCCAATGTATCGCGACCACAAACAGTTACAATGCAATTTTGATAAACCCTTCTAGCTATAATAGACTCACCAATCGGTGTAGATACTTCAAATGGCTTCACTAATAATTCTGGTGTTCTTTTGAACTTTCTAGCAATCCATGGTGTAACATATGATAGTTTAGACCCAGGATCAATTAATGCATATACAATATGTGAACAAACGGACAATGTACCTGTAACCACATGCGGTGAGGCTTCTGAATTTTGTCGATCCCCTAGTGCATATGTGCGACTCTGACCTCCATTAGAACTAGCTGCTCCACTAGCTCCTCTACCACGACCTGTAGGCATATGTAGTCCCTACCCAAAAAAGGGGTTAATGAGGTCGACGCAACAACTGATCTAGTTGGTTGTGCAACGCCACCCACTCCCATATGAGGGTAGTTTCTCATCATATGCCCTGGTGTGCCACACCAAAAACAAACATCCGTCCCAAACCTGCATGCACCTAGATGATTCCTCCCACACTATTTACATGACTGTCGTGGCGGCCTTGATTGGCTCGTAGTTCCCTTCTCTTGATGACTCGCTTTCACTTCTTTGCCCAAACGGATTGCCCCTAAACCCTTGGAATCGTGGTGGAGCACTAGTTGTAGAGTAGAAAGATGACGGCCTAGGTGGTCTGTTAGAGAACCGAGGCCTAAACTCACCTTGGGATGGTGTAAACTACCCCATGGATCTGGCCATCTTAGAATACCCTGTTTCCGACTCTTGTGTCCTTCTTATTTGCCTTTGATCCTCCAACTTTTGCGCAAAAGCCTGTATCCTTGCTATATCCATATCTTTATTCAACGAAGCAATTGTACAGTCTCTAACCAGATATGAATCTAATCTATCCACAAATCGATGAACTCTATTCTCCATAGTAGCTACTACATTAGGAGCATACCTGGCCAAGGAATTAAATTTGAGACTATACTCTCTCACACTCATATTTCCTTGGTGGAGATTTAAGAACTGATCTGCATGGGCCTCTCGGATCTCCAATGGCAGATAATGATCAAGGAATGCCTTTTTGAACTCTTTCCACATAGCTGAAGGTGCATTTGTTCCCCTAGATTGCTTCCAAGCTTCATACCACAATATAGCCACACCCTTTAATTTGTATGCAGCTAGCTCAAGTTCTTTTTTACCACTTACATGCATAATATCCAAAGTGCGTTTGATTTTATCTAGAAAGTCTTGGGGATCTTCATTAGGATCTGACCAGGTAAATGATGGAGGGTCCAAGTTAAGAAAATCACGTATCCGTGTTCCAGCTGATCTATCTACACCACTAGTACCTGCAACTGGACCTTCTTGCCTTTGGCCATGACCAGCAACTATACGAGTCAATAATTGGACTGCATTCCTCAAATCTTTCTCGGTAGCATTGATAGGAAGTTCCTGAGGTTCATCTTCCCTCCTTAGTTCTTCAGGAGGTGGAGGCGTCGGGGAAGTCTGCGATAGAGACTCATCTTGAGCCCCATTTTGAACAGCTTGACTTGGTGGTGGTTGGTTGGTCCCTTCTTGGGAAGCCACATCTACTCGTTTACCAGTAATTTTACTCCTTCTCTTAACCGGCATCTTTTCTATAATAAAACAATTGAGAAATTAGATACGATTCACCTACAACCCTGGTTCTATCGCACGATCTAAGAAATGAAAGAAATGAGACAACTCATACATGTCCCGTAGCCTCCTGTTTATAGATGTGGTGCACATCACATCCATAAGCAAGACTCTACACAGACACATCTTTGTAGACTCCCTAGGATGACCTGCTCTGATACCACTTTTTGTCACGCCTCAAAACCCATTAAGACGGACAGGCACCCGATGCCCTAAAAGATAAAAGACTAGGGTAGGTTGGGACAGATCCCGCCTTACCCTTAACTATGATTCAATACCAAAATGAATTTACCAATAACTCAATAAAGCTCCGAATCAACTTGGAGCTCACCAAAAATAGCAGAGTGTTGTGTGCTCCCACTAGCTGGAGTACCTGTGCCTTTATCATGAAATGCAGCGTCCCCAATAAGGGATGTCAGTACGAAAAATGTACTGAATATGTAAGGCAATAGCATATGAAATACGAGAGCTCAAATGAAATAAAGTAGCAACATATGAGTGCATAGATTAGGAGAGAAGACCACCTTTATTTACTCTTGTGAGATCATGTAAATTACGTTCTTTCCTTTACTTTTCTGTACGTTATAATCTTTGTAGGGCATGTGATGCAAGTGCCAGCTGATCAGTGGTAGAAGAGGATGACCCATGCTAGGCAGATTAACCCCTAGGATGCCGTCCTCATTATTACACAATTTGGGATCGGCCCATGCTAGGCTTTCGCCCCTGAACTGCCACCCTTATATACCGATAGTGATCGAACCATGCTAGGCTCTCGCCCCTGGGCTTCCACCCGCAATTATACAAATTTCTTCACTTAGATTCTTTAATCTTCGAGATTGTTGTTTATTAGTTCAGAACTCTTTTGGGATTGTTCTTTGGATAATCATAACACTTTTGAGATGTAATTTTGGTGGTCATAATCATCTTGGAGATATGGAAATACGGACCAGTAGTAGAAGACATGAAAAATAATACTTTGAGGCAGTAACAATGACATAAGGAGCTATGTAACATCAACACATTACTTTAACAGCTTAATGACACAATTGACTTCAAACAACAAAGAGGGGGATTCACACACTTGCTTTTGCAATTACCATTTCTATACCCGCACATGGGGGATAATTAGACAAGTATTAAACAGTGAACAGATAATGAAGTAGTTATATGCACTACGGAGAGGGGGAAAAGATTGTTAGCTATTTGGAGATAGTACGCTGCCACTATGTTTCCTTTTTTAGGAATAGAACTTATGAGATTCACTTCATTGATATTAATTGCAGGTGTCAGATTTCATTCCAAAGGGATATAGAATCGAATAGCCTTACATACCTTATCATCGCACTAATATATTATCACGATTCATCCTCCCCTTTTTGGTTTTAATCTACAATTCAAGTCATGGTAAACTAAAATTAGCAGCTATCACACCGTGAGCCTTGTAAAACAGTTGCTAACTTTGACTTATAATGAGCTCATACAACCCTTAACATAATGTGTATCACCACACCCTCATTATCTGTCCATCACATACATTATACATCCTTTTCCCAAGATTAACCAAGTTGCGCCAACAGTAATATACATAGAACAACCCCAAATATTCTTTATCATACAACCAAGTATTGAACTCACCACCCCCTTGAGTACTTCATGAAAACACACCACTAATACCTCACTCAAACTCATACATAAGGAAGATAAAAATGGAGCAGTCACCTTACCTCAATTTCTGTACCTTCTCCTTATAACTTGAATTCTTTTAGAACTTCAGCTTCCCTTCACACTTGAACCAAAGAACAAAGGTATTTTAATAAATAAGGAAGTGAGCAAAAGCTGTTGGAAATATTCTGCCTTTGTAGTTATATTTGAGCATGAATAACATGTTTTCCTAATCATCCGTGGGAGAATTAAGCTAAATTCATGAGTTTTCACTTACCTTGGTTTACAGATATGAGGGTTTCTTCAAGAACCCTAGAAAATTTTAAGGCTGCTGGTTTAATCCATAAGAGAAAAGAGAGAGAGAGAGAGAGAGTTGGAGTTAAATTTTATTTTTATGTGTTAAAATGGGTGTATCTGCTCATATTGGATATGTATAGAGCTTTATTGACCACAAAAATATCCTCTAGAACCTCCTTTTTTTGGGATCCATTTTCAGCCACTAATTGGTCAAGTAGGTGATGCACCTGCTTGTGCACATCAAGTAGCTCAAAAGGTCAAACTACGTGATCCACCTAGTTGCTTTCACTTGGGCTTTATCCATATTAGGCCTTGGCAGATTTGGCTGCTGGGATTTCTTTCAAATTTTATTTTCATTTAATAGGTTTGGGCTTCAAGTGAAAGCCCATTAATATAAGCCTAAATTTGGTCCATCAAATTTGGCCCTTTAACTATATTATAGCTTAAGTAGGTGATGCAGCTGCTAGCTTAAATTAAGCCAAGCAAGAGCTCAATTATTTTATTTCAATTTTTGAATGTTAATCCCTTGTTCTTCAACTTAGCACTTAACTTTTAAGTTTAAGCTCAATTACCACCTTACTATATCTACTTAAATATTTTCCGTCAGAGTTAACTTGCAATACACATGCTGAAACGTGCAAGGCGTTACATCACCTTCCGAGCTAGTTTAAACCAACAATAACCATATAAGAAACATGATCCCTCACCTACACTATAAGTCTATGTCAAGTATCACATGAATAGAACTAGCATATACATAATACAGGCCGTCACAGTTAATCCCTCATATGCTTAGCTCATAGGTTCTAGATGAGAGTTCGTCAACCTAAGTCATGTGAGGAACTCTTTCACATGTACATAGCATATTCAAGCACCTATCTCGTTTAGGGTACTCTTGGGAACACCTTCCAAGAGCCCCTCTTTTGACTAGATCATCATACATGTGTGTTTGTATACATATATGTGAGCAATCCTTTCACATAAACACATTTAGGCCACACATTTCATACTTTACATTATTCATGCATAAGCGTTCAAGTGTAACTATATGAGCAATCCTTTTTATAAACACATTAGACACTATGCATATTCATAAAATACTCATGCATTCCTATTCATGTACATAGAAAACCAAACCCAAGAGCTATCCTATCAAGATACACATGTGCAATGCATAGACAAGGTCTCATACCCTTGCCCATACTAGTACACCTATCAAGTCATCCTAGTTAAGGGATACATATCATACTTCATAACATATACATTTCATGCATAGTAGTAGACATTAGTGCATATGAGAATTATCCTTTCATTAGACACCATGAACCTATACTACTTTGATAAGCATGGATGAGGTGTGAGTGTGTGTACATTGGTCAACATGATCATATAATGGCAACAATCCTAACATTAAGGTAGCAACCTTGAAATATCACAATACACATTTAAGTCCCTTAAACCATAGACAACTCATATGTAGAGTAATAGGAATTGTACAACCATCATAGCATAGGAGGTAAGACATATTCATCATTTATATCTAGGACTCCTAATCATGCTCGAGACAACATATTCATATATGGGTATATAGGTAGGATCATACTACACAAGAATATTCAAACATCAACATGTATACCACACCTATCCCTAACATAGTCGTTTGAATTTAGAGGAAGCATCATCAATATAACCTAGGTTATAAACTAGCATTGGAGAGTAGGCATAATACTTCGCATTGTGTGATCATCATAATCACACTTTCAAGATATAGTTGCCTTCAAGGACATGATCAAAACACATAATAGCATAACAATAAGGGAAACACCGCCACCATAAGTGGACCATACCACACAAAGTCATACAAGGCTACATCAACTAGCAATTCTATAAGAAGAGTAGAGAGAATAGGGACAACTTACAATTTCCTCCAAGCTTTGATCATCACGATCAATTCCCATAAATCAACATAAATACATGTATAAAACAGTAGCTAAAGGAACCATTACATAAACAAAATCATACTTCAATTTACCATAGAATTGAGACCATATTGAAGCTACATTAGCAATCTAGAGAAGATAGGAGAATTATAGACTAATCTCATTCAAACGATCAAACCTTGATCCACATAGATCACTCATCAATAATTCACCATCAATATACAATTTAGACATTAGATATAAACAATTCAACATGCTAGAATCATAATTCAATCAATATAAAGTCAAGATCACAATGCCCATAACATAGGCTAATTTGAGAATTGGACAGTACATAAGTTCATTATGCAATTGGATTGAAATTCATCTTAAAAACAGAAGATAATCATTAATTTATCATAAACATGCTTTTGAAATAATTTGAGAAAGAACCCATTGCTAGATTGGAAGATAGCAATTTTGATCATGAATTCTCTTTGAAAACCATTGAATGAACTCCTTTTATGGATGGATAACTAAAGATGAAGGATCAACATACCTTATCAATTGAAGACCCACGAGAAATTTGAGAAGAAACCATGAAAATCTTGCCCGTAGCTTGAACTTGAGTTTTTCCTCCAATGGAGGTATGAGAGAATTCAGAGGACAAGAATGATTTGGAATTTTTTATTTTCTTATTGGGTGTTGAGGTTTGGTCTTGGAAAAGGGGATAAATAAGTCATAAAATCAGTTTTTAATCGTCCCTTTAAGTTACAAAAACACCCCCATGCTTATTGGGACATTTAGACATGTCCAAATTGACTTATAAATGAAGCAACCGGATCTGGGAGTGGGCTGCGCGTTGCGGAGCAGCCTCCCAATACTGCACCAAATGATTTTTGGGACAGTGAGGTGCGTGCTAGGCGCACGTCGCACAGGGCAAGTCAAAATCTTGGCTTGCTCGCTGCCTTGGGCAGCCTCTTGTCCAATGTTTAGGTCCTCCTTGGGGGGCCTTCGGGTGGTCCCCGGGGAGTCGTACCTGGATGTTTTGAACCTTAAAATGTCTATTAATTTAATAGGGTCAATTAAACTGAATTTCCACTCCAAACAACACTTGAAAACAAGGCCAACATACAAGGACACTAGCACATCTAAAAGGCTAACTTTCGAACCTCTTGAACGTTCATTAACATTTGATCTCCAAACTTCATGAAACTTAACATACTACCTATAAACATCATTATAACTCATATAATGACCTCATGATACGATGACACACACATAAGCACATAAAAATACTTAAGTCCCTTTGGTGACTAGTCGTTGAACGTCTTGGTCGTCCCTTGACGTTTGACTTCCAAATCACCTCAAATCAAGTATACATACTATAAAACACTTAATGAACATATTTTAAACCTTTTTAGACACATGTTAGTCTCTAATAAGCTTAATTCATTTTCGGGGTCTTACATATACTTCAACAGCCAACATCTACCAAAGGAAGCAAGAGCATATCAACTATTAGACATGATGGAGATGGAAAATTTCAGAAAAAGGAAGATCAATAGAATCAAAGAACCTTCATGATATTGATGTAAATTCTTCAACATAGCTATAATAATTCTTTAATTACATAATTATAGCTTTCTTGAATAGGTTTAGTTAGTTTGTTTTTCCTTTATGTTGTGAGGGGACAGTCTCCCTTATTTATGATTCCTACTTTCATTGTATCGAGAGGATCCCTCTCTTATAGGTGCTTAGTTTCTTGGTTTTATCTTTTTTATAAGGGTATGAGTCGACTTTCCTTTTGGAAGATTGACTACTTAACCATTATGATCAGAGGTAAAGATTATGCCCCTCTCCTTGTAATTTTTGCTTTTATTAATGATAAGTCCTAGGGGTGTTGCTGAGCCCCCACCCCTCCAAGGGTAGTTCAACAAAAAAAGCCCAAAATACCAAAACCCAAACAGTAAATACTAAACCATAGATTTTAAACCAAAAATCCTAAACAGCAAAACCTAAAACCTAAAAAAAACCTAAACCCTAACCCTAACACGAACCCTAACCCTAACCATATCCTTAACCCTAACCCTAAACACGAAACCCTAAACCCAAAGCCCAAAATAACAAAACCCTAACATTAAACACTAAACCATAGATATTAAACTCAAATTCGTAACCCCAAACCCTAAAACCAAAAAACAACCTAAACCCTAACCCTAACCCTAACCTTAACCCTAACCCTACCATAAACCCTAAACCCCAAACCCTAAAACCTAAAAAATAACCTAAACCCAAACCCTAACCCTAACATTAACCCTAACCCTATCCCAACCATAAACCCTAAACCCCAAGCCCAAAATACTAAAACCCAAATATTAAACAATAAACCATTGATATTAAACTTCAAATCCTAAACCCTAAATCCAAAATTCTAAAAAAAACAAAACCGTAACCCTAACCTTAACCCTAACCCTAACCCTAACCCTAAACCATAAACTCAAAACCCTAACCCCAAAATACCAAAACTAAAACTTTAAATGCTAAACCATAGATTTTAAACCTCAAAAGCTAAACCCTGAACAATAAAACCTTACAAAAAAACATACACCCTAACCCTAACCCTAAACCCTAAACCATAAATTGTAAGTCCAAAAAAATTAAAAAAAAAAAGTCCAAATACGAAAACCCAAACAGTAAACACTAAACCATAAATTTTTAACCTCCAATCCTAAGCCACAAACCCTAAAACCTAAAAAAACCTAAACCCAAACCCAAAACCTAAACCAAACCCTAACTGCAACCATAACCGTAACCCTAACACTAAACCATTAACCCAAAATCCCAAGCCCAAAACACCAAAAACAAAACATTAAACACTAATGCATAGATTTTAAACAAAAAATCCTAACCCCTAAAACCTAAAAACTACAAAAAAACTAAACCCTATCCCTAACATGAACCCTAACCCTAACCCTATCCTTAACCCTAACCCTAAACCCTACACCCTAAACCCAAAGCCCAAAATACCAAAACCCTAACATTAAACACTAAACCATTGATATTATAACTCAAATCCTTAACCCCAAACTCTAAAACCTAAAAGACAACCAAAACCCTAACCCTAACCCTAACATTAACCCTAACCATAACCCTACCATAAACCTTGAACACCAATCCCAAAATACCAAAACCCAAACATTAAACACTAAACCATTGATATTAAATCTTAAAACCTAAATCCAACACACAATTTTTTTTAAAAAAACCCTAACCCTAACCTTAACCTTAACCCTAACCCTAACCATAAATTTTAAACCCTATGCCCTAAGCCTAAAATACAAAAATCAAAACATTAAATACTAAACCATATATTTTAAACCTCAAATGCTAAACCTTAAACCACAAAGCCAAAAAAAACCTACACCCTAATCCTAATCCTAACCCTAACCCTAACCCTAAATCCTAAAAACTAAACCCTTATTCTAAAAAAACCCTAAGTCCATAATACGAAAATCCAAACATTAAACATTAAAGGTTAAACCATAGATTTTTAACCTCAAATCTAAAACCACAACCCTAAAACCTGAAAAAAACTTACCCTAACTTTAACCCTAACCTTAACCCTAAATCATTAACCTGAAACCCAAGCCCAAAATACCAAAACCCAAACATTAAACATTAAACCATATATTTAAACCAAAACTTCTGAACTCCAAAACCTAAAACTCAAAAAAAAAACTAAACCCCTAACCCTAATCATATCCTAACACGAACTCTAATCCTAACCTTATCCTTAACCCTAACTCTAAACCCTAAGCCCAAAGCCAAAATACTAAAACCCAAACATCAAACACTAAACCATAGATATTACAACTCAAATCCTTAACCCAAAATCCTAAAACCTAAAAAACAACCTAAACCCTAACCCTAATCCTAACATTAACCTTAACCCTAACCCTACCATAAACCCTAAACCCAAGCCCAAAATAACAAAATCCAAATATTAAACACTAAACCATTGATATTAAACCTCAAATCCGAAACCATAAACCCAAAAACCTAAAAAAAAAAAAACTAACCTTAACCCTAATTCATAACTCAAAACCCTAATCCAAAATACCAAAAACCAAACATCAAATAGTAAGCCATAGATTTTAAACCTCAAACCTTAACCCTAACCCTAAACCCTAAACCCTAAGTCCAAAAAAATCCCTAAGTCCAAAATACGAAAACCCAAAAATTAAACACTAAACCATAGATTTTAAACCACAAACCCTAAAACCTAAAAAAACTTATACCCTAACCCTAATACTAACCCTAACCTTAATCCTAGCCCTAACCCTAAACCATTGACTAAAAATCCCAAGCCCAACATACAAAAACCCAAACATTAAACACTAAACCAAAAATTTTAAACCAAAAATCTTAAACCCCAAAACCTAAAACCTAAAAAAAACTAAACCCTAACCCTTACCCTATCCCTAACATGAACCCTAACCCTAACAAATCCTTAACCCTAACCCTAAACCGTACACCCTAAACCCAAAGCCAAAAATACCAAAACCCTAACATTAAACACTAAACCATATATATTACAACTCAAATCCTTAACGCCAAACCCTAAAAAAAAAAATCAACCTAAACCCAAACCCTAACCATAACATTAACCCTTACCCTAACCCTACCAAAACCCATAAACCCGAAGCCCAAAATATAAAAACACTAAGCCTTTGATATTAAAACTCAAATCTTAAACCCTATACCCAAAAACCTAAATAAACCAAAACCCTAACCCTAACCCTAAACCATAAATCTAAAACTCTAAGTCCAAAATACCAAAACCCATACACTAAATACTAAATCATAGATTTTATACCTCAAATGCTAAACCCTGAAACATAAAACCTAAAAAAAAACTATACCCTAACCCTATTCCTAACCCCAAAACCCTAAACTCTAAGTCCCAAAAAAGTCTAAAAAAAACCTAAGTCCAAATACGAACCAAACATTAAACACTAAATCATAGATTAAACCTCAAATCCTAAACTACAAACCCTAAAACCCAAAAAAAACTAACCCTAATCCTAACCCTAACCCAAACCCTAACCCTAACCCTAACCATAAAACATTAATGCGAAACCCAAAGACCAAAATACCAAAACCCAAACATTAAACAATAAACCATAGATTTTAAACCGAAAATTTTAAACCCCAAGACCTAAAACTTAAAAAAAAAACTAAACCCTAACCCTAACCCTATCCCTAACATGAACCCTAACCCTAACCCTATCCTTAACCCTAACCCTAAACCCTAAATCTTACACCAAAAGCCCAAAATATCAAAACCATAATTAAACACTAAACCATAGATATTATAACCAAAATCCTTAACCCCAAACTCTAAAACCTAAAAAAACATAAAACCTAACCCTAACCCTAACATTAACCCAAAATTTAACCGTACCATAAACCCTAAAACCAATCCCAAAATACCAAAACCCAAACATTAAACACTAAATCATGATATTAAATCTTAAATCCTAAAGCCTACACACAAAAACATTTTAAAAAAAAAAAAAAACCTAACCCTAACCGTAAACTTAACCTTAAACCTAACCCTAACCCTAGATTTTAAACCTAAGCCCTAGCCCAAAATACAAAAACAAAACATTAAATACTAAACCATTGATTTTAAACCTCAAATGCTAAACCCTGAACCACAAATCCAAAAAAAAGCCTACACCCTAATCCTAATCGTAACCCTAATCCTAAAAATTAAACCCTCAGTCTAAAATACGAAAATCCAAGCATTAAACATTAAACATTAAACCATAGATTTTTAACCTCAAAGTCGAAACCACAACCCTAAAACCTGAAAAAAACTAACCCTAACCTTAACCCTAACCGTAACCCTAAACATTAACCCAAAACCCACGCCCAAAATACCAAAACCCAAACATTAAACATTAAACCATATATTTTAAACCAAAATCCTAAACCCCAAAACCTAAAACCTTAAAAAAAAACTAAACCCTAACCCTAACTCTATCCCTAACACGAACCCTAATCCTAACCTATCCTTAACCCTAACCTAAAACCCAAACATTAAACACTAAATCATAGATATTACAATCAAATACTTAACCCCAAATCCTAAACCTAAAAACAACCTAAACTCTAACCCTAACCCTAACCTTAACCTTAACCCTAACCCTACCATAATCCTAAACCCCACGTCCAAAATAACAAAACCCAAACGTTAAACACTAAACCATTGATATTAAACCTCAAATCCGAAACCATAAACCCAAAATCCTAAAAAAAATAAAAAATAACCTTAACCCTAAATCATAAACTCGAAACCCTAAGCCCAAAATACCAAAACCCAAACATTAAATACTAAACCATAGATATTAAACCTCAAACCATAGATTTTAAACCTCAAACCCTAACCCTAACCCTAACCCTATACCCTAACTCCAAACAAATCATTCAGTCAAAAATACGTAACCCAAACATTAAACACTAAACCATAGATTTGAAACCAAAAACCCTAAAACCTAAAAGAACCTATACCCTAACCCTAATCCTAACCCTAACCTTAATCCTAACNCTAACCCTAAATCCTAAAAATTAAACCATAAGTCTAAAAAAAAAACCTAAGTCTAAAAATACGAAAATCCAAACATTAAACATTAAACATTAAATCATAGATTTTTAAACTCAAATTCGAAACCACAACCCTAAAACCTGAAAAAAACTAACCCTAACCTTAACCCTAACCGTAACCCTAAACCATTAACCCAAAACCCCAAGCCCAAAATACCAAAACCCAAACATTAAACATTAAACCATATATTTTAAACCAAAAATCCTAAACCCAAAACCTAAAACCTTAAAAAAAAAAAATTACCCTAACCCTATCCCTAACACGAACCCTAATCCTAACCCTATCCTTAACCCTAACCCTAAACCCTAAATCCAAAGCCAAAATACATAAACCCAAACATTAAACACTTAACCATAGATATTACAATAAAATCCTTAACCGCAAATCCTAAAACCTAAAAAACAACCTAAACCCTAACCCTAACCCTAACATTAACCTTAACCCTAACTCTACCATTACCCTAAACCCCACGCCCAAAATAACAAAACCCAAACATTAAACACTAAACCATTGATATTGAACCTCAAATCCGAAACCATAAACGCAAAAACCTAAAAAAAAAAAAAAAAAAAACTAACCTTAACCCTAATCATAAACTCGAAACCCTAAGCCCAAAATACAAAAACCCAAACATTAAATACTAAACCATAGATTTTAAACCTCAAACTCTAACCCTAACCCTAAACCCTATACCCTAACTCCAAAAAAATCCCTAAGTCCAAAATACGAAAACCCAAACATTAATCACTAAACCATAGATTTGAAACACAAACCCTAAAGCCTAAAAGAACCTATACCCTAACCCTAATCCTAACCCTAACCTTAATGCTAACCTAACCCTAAACCATTAACTCAAAATCCCTAGCCCAACATACAAAAACCCAAACATTAAACACTAAACCATAAATTTTAAACCAAAAATCTTAAACCCCAAAACCTAAAACCTAAAAAAAAATAAAAAAATAACCCTAACCCTAACCCTATCCTTAACCCTAACCCTAAACCGTACACCCTAAACCCAAAGCCCAAAATACTAAAACCCTAATATCAAACACTAAACCATATATATTACAACTCAAATCCTTAACGCCAAACCCTAAAACCTAAAAACCAACCTAAACCCAAACCCTAACCCCAACATTAACCCTCACCCTAACCCTACCAAAAACCATAAACCCTAAGCCCAAAATACCAAAACCAAAATATTAAACACTAAGCCATTGATATTAAAACTCAAATCTTAAACCCTAAACCCAAAAACCTAAAAAACCAAAACCTTAACTCTAACCCTAACCCTAACCCTAAACTATAAATCTAAATCCCTAAGTCCAAAATACCAAAACCCAAACATTAAATACTAAAACATAGATTTTATACCTCAAATGCTAAACCCTGAACCATAAAACCTAAAAAAAAACTATACCCTAACCCTAATCCTAACCCTAAAACCCTAAACCCTAAGTCCAAAAAAAAGTCTAAAAAATCCTAAGTCCAAAATATGAAAACTGAAATATTAAACACTAAACCATAGATTTTAAACCTCAAATACTACACTACAAACCCTAAAACCTAAAAAAACCTAAACCCTAACCCTAAGTCTAACCTTAACCCTAACCCTAACCATAAAATATTAACCTGAAACCCAAAGACCAAAATACCAAAATCCAAACACTAAACACTAAACCATAGATTCTAAATTGAAAATTCTAAACCCCAAAACCTAAAACTTAAAAAAATATAAACCATAACCTTAACCCTATCCCTAACATGAACCCTAACCCTAACCCTATCCTTAACCCTAACACTAAAACCTAAATCCCAAACCCAAAGCCCTAAATACCAAAACCCTAACATTAAACACTAAACCATAGATATCATAACTCAATTCCTTAACCCAAAACTTTAAAACCTAAAAAACAACCAAAAACCTAAACCTAAACCTAACATTAACCGTAACTGTAACCCTACCATAAACCCTCAACAACAATCCCAAAATACCAAAACCCAAACATTAAACACTAAACCATTGATATTAAATCCTAAATCCTAAATCCTACACCCAATAACTTTTTTTTTAAAAAAAAAATGAACCCTAACCCAAAGACAAAAGCCTAAAAAAACCAAAACTTAACCCTAACCCTAACCCTAACCCTAACCCTAAACCATAAATCTAAAACCCTAAGTCAAAAATACCAAAACCCAAACATTAAATACTGAACCATAGATTTTATACCTCAAATACTAAATCCTGAACCATAAAACCTAAAAAAAAACTATACCCTAAGCCTAATCCTAAACCCAAAACCCTAAACTCTAAGTCCCAAAAAAAGTCTAAAAAATCCTAAGTCCAAAATATGAAAACCGAAATATTAAACACTAAACCATAAATTTTAAACCTCAAATACTACACTACAAAACCTAAAACCTAAAAAAACCTAAACCCTAACCCTAACCCAAACCCAAACCCTAACTCTAACCTTAACCCTAACCCTAACCATAAAACATTAACCCGAAACCCGAAACCAAAATACCAAAATCCAAACATTAAACACTAAACCATAGATTCTAAACTGAAAATTCTAAACCCCAAAACCTAAAACTTAAAAAAATATAAACCTTTACGCTAACCCTATCCCTAACATGAACCCTAACCCTAACCCTATCCTTAACCCTAACCCTAAACCCTAAACCCTAAACCCAAAGCCCTAAATACCAAAACCCTAACATTAAACACTAAACCATAGATATTATAACTCAAATCCTTAACCCAAAACTTTAAAACCTAAAAAACAACCAAAACCCTAACCCTAACCCTAACATTAACCCTAATCGTAACCCTATAAACCCTAAACAACAATCCCAAAATACCAAAACCCAAACATTAAACACTAAACCATTGATATTAAATCTTAAATCCTAAATCCTACACCCAATAACTTTAAAAAAAAAAAAAAAAAAAGAACTCTAACCCAAAGCCAAAAACCTAAAAAAAAAAAAAACTGACCCTAACCCAAAACCATAATATAAAACCCTAAGTCCAAAATACCAAAACCCAAACATTAAATACTGAACCATAGATTTTATACCTTAAATACTAAATCCTGAACCATAAAACCTACAAAAAACCTATACCCTAACCCTAATCCTAAACCCAAAACCCTAAACTCTAAGTCCAAAAAAAAGTCTAAAAAACCCTAAGTCTAAAATACGAAAACCCAAACATTATAAACTAAACCATAGATTTTAAACCACAAATCCTAAACTACAAACCCTAATACCTAAAAAAAAACTAAACCCTAACCCTAACCCTAACTCTAACCCTAACCCTAACCCTAACCTTAACCTTAACCCTAACCCTAACCATAAAACATTAACCCAAAACCCGAATACCAAAATACGAAAACCAAACATTAAACACTAAACCATAGATTTTAACCCAAAAATTCTAAACCCCAAAACCTGAAACATAAAAAAGAAACATAAACCTTAACCCTAACACTATCCCAAATATGAGCCCTAACCCTAATCATATCCTTCACTCTAACCCTAAACCCTAAACCCTAAAACAAAGTCCAAAATACCAAAACCCTAACTTTAAACAGTAAAACCATAGATATTACAACTGAAATCCTTAATCACAAACCTTAAAAGATAAAAACAACCTAAACTCTAACCCTAACCCTAACATTAAAACCTAACCCTAACCCTACCATATATCGTAATCCCACTCCAAAATACCAAAACCAAACATTAAACAGTAAACCATTGATATTAAACCTCAAATCCTAAACCCTAAACAAAAAAAACATAAAAAAAAAACCTAACACTAAACTTAACCCTAACCATAATAATAAATCATAAACCTGAAACCCTAAGCCCAAAATACCAAAACCCAATAATTAGATACTAAACCATAGATTTAAACCTCAAATGCTAAACCCTGAACAAAAAAACCTAAAAAAAAACCTAAACCCTAACCCTAAACCCTAAGTCCAAAAAAAACCTTAAGTCCAAAATACGAAAACCAAACATTAAACACTAATCCATAGATTTTAAACCTCAAATCCTAAACCACAAACCCTAAAATCTTAAAAAAAACTAATCCCTAACACTAACCTTTACCGAAACCCTAACCTTATCTTTAACCCTAACCCTAACCCTAAACCATTAACCCGAAACCCCAAGACCAAAATACCAAAATCCAAATATTAAACAGTAAACCATAGATTTTAAACCCAAAGGCCAAAAATACAAAAACCCTAACATTAAACACTAAAACCATAGATATTACAACATATATCCTTAACGCCAAACTCTAAACCTAAAAAACAACCTAAACCCTAACCCTAACCCTAAGATTAATCTTAACCCTAACAATAACCGTAACCCTATCATAAACCCTAAACCCGAAACCCCATGCCCAAAATACCAAAAGCCAAACATTAAACACTAAAACATTGACATTAAACCTCAAATCCTAAATCCTAAACCCAAAAACCTAAAAAAAAAAAAAAATAACCCTAAACCTAACCCTAATTCAAACCTAACCCTAACCTTATGTAACAACCCTAAAAATGGATATGCTAAGTAATTCTTAATGTGTCTAGAATGCCTACGATTAAACCGGGTTCACACGGATTAATGCGCGTAGAACCATACCTTTGAACCCTTGCTACAGCCAAGCCAACTAACTTGGGAAGTTAGTTGAGCTAAGAAAGTTTGGGTCCATCCATGTAGGGCTCTCGAATACGAAGATTTACTCAGATGAGTCTTTGCCGAACTTAAAAAGGGGAAATCTTAGGTTTCGAGGGTCTAGGGGTAAAATGGTCTTTCTCTAGGCTAAGGGTAGTATCGTAATTACCCCAAATATGTAATTAATTATTTAATTAATAAGGTGGAGGGGTATTTTGGAGAGAGAGGGTGCCGAAAATTGGCCTTTGAGTGAAGTCTTGCTCCACCCGGGTTCGAACCTAGGTGGAAGTAATGATTTAGACTTAGACAAAAAATTTGGACTTAGGAGAAAACGTTAGGCAAAGATAGGAGTTTTTCCGTCGAGTTAGTGTTGAAGATTTTGGACTTAGACAAAATTTTGGAGAAGGTTTGCAGCAAGTTCAAGGTTTGAACGTCAAATAAGGTATGGGTTTTCTTACTCTTGGTACCTTTCCCAAGAGACCCCTAGGATTCAGTCGATTCTAATCCAAAAACTAGGATTGTTTCCCCGTTGCATGTCCCTGTCACTAGATCCCATTGATTCGTAGGTTGGATATGTTTGCTGGTAGAATTTAGGGATGTAACATGTTTTCGTGATGATTATGTGTATGTATGTATGTTCGAAATTATGTGAGTAATGAAAGATGTTTTCCGAAAATGTGTGATACAGTTGTGTGGGGCAATGTTGTGACTATTGGTCACTGATTAGAGCATTAAATGGCATGTTTAAATTATTGTATTTTACGTGCAAGAACATGTGTAAATCGTGATGTTCATATGATGTAAAATGTGGCTGATTTGAGTGAAAACTATTAGCTAAATGAATTCATGAAAATGCACCTAAAGATGTACTAAATGATCCATGAATTATCCTAAGAACTAAATGAAAATGTTGATGAAAAGTAGCTGAAAATCATGACCAAATTTCCAGCATGGTGTTAGCTTAGTTTCGGCCAAAACATGGAGAACAATATGAAATTTTAAATGAATGAAAAATATGTGAGGTTACTAGGGATTGAACCCGAGACCTCACATGTGAAAAAAGCACCAAAAAACGAAAATAAAGAAATGGGGTTAAGGGGGATCGAACCTGGGTGCCCTTGACTGAAAAATTGGTAAATTTCACTAAGGCTTATTATAATTAATTAAAGTTAAAAACGAGTGAGGCACACGGGATTCGAACCCGGGTGCCCTTAGCCGATTTCCCTAAGCTAAAAATAGAAATAAAGAAATGAGAGGAGTGGGGTTCGAACCCACAATCTCTCAGTCAGACTTAAGGAGGAATTAAAAGAAAAAAATAAAAGTTGAGGTGTGTGGGAATTGAACCCACGACCTCTAGGCAGAATGAAAGGGATTTAAGGAGCAAATTAAAGTGGGGTTGTGGCGGTTCAAACCCACACCCCCTCGGCCAAAATGGAGAGACATTAAAGAAAATGAAATAAAAATAAATTGAGGTTGTGGGGGTTCGATCCCACATCCTCTCAGTCCCAAGGAACTAAAAATGAACAGAGAAATTAAGGAAAAATAAAATGAAGGCGTTGGGGCTCGATCTTGGGTCCCCAAGCCATGTGGATCAAACCAAAATAAATAAAAATGTAAGTGTTGTCCAAGGGATTCCAAATCGGGTTCCCTTGCCCAAATTCCATTTTGATACATAAGTCATACTTAAATAAATATTCAAAATAATGTTGCCTACATAGATCAAAATCGAGATCTTGGCATACTTACAAGATGCATAAGTCTTGTACCACATAATCTTAGGAAGATATGAATCACTTAAACGAACTATGAATGAAGCCTCATGGCTTGTATGTATAGAACCATAAGTCTAGCATATGTTTAAAGTAAGTGAACCTAAGAAGTGTGTAACGAAATGATGAAACCCTAGAAGGGTCAAGTAAGAGTGTGAAACACACTAAATGGCCAAGTGCATTGGCATACGATGAAATGATCATTCACGTAAAAAGGAGTGAGTAAATATGAAGAGCAAATGTGCTAAAGCTAATGAATGTGGTGACAACATGATAAGAGGCTAATGTGAAAGATGACAGCAATCTCAAATGAGCCTAAGTAAATGCTACCAAAACGTACTCACCTATGAGAGTGTAAAGTTAATGAAAAGACCAGTCTCTATGAACACTCAAATGAAAGTATTGAGATTAATGTGTACTTAATACTAATGATGAGATGAGAAATCATCTAATGAGCTATGATGTCCTCATACTAGAAGCCAGCTTCCATGACGTATGAGTTTTATGTAATGGAACTTTATACTGAGCACCGATAGGCTAGCTATGAGCGGTGATGCCTTCTTTCGGAAAGGGCGGAGGTTCACGTAACTCTCATGAGATGAGACTATCTGGCATGCCGGGTATGGGTCTCCTTATATCTCCTAGTCTTTGAACCTATACTGCCAATATAGGGGTTTAGCAGGGTTCAATCCCCTATATACGCTAACATATTTTGGGTCACTTTGGCCGGTGATTCCACCTCTTTTAGGTGTAGGGCAGACACTGGATTTCATGATGCTCACATGATCTATGTTGGTTAAAGTTAAATTTCCCAAAGAATGAATGAGGCCAGCCTCTAATGATGCACATAATGAAATGAACGATACCAAAGGTGTTAGGATAGGATAATCAACAGGTGAGCTAGACTCAACTAATGACACTAGGTTATTCTTGATCATTGCACCGCAAACCCGATGAGAGTCTTAAACTACATCTTAGGTATGGCTAGTGTTTACACTAGCTTATGAATGAATGAAATGAAGTACGTATGAATTAATGAAGCAGACCTGAATGAATGAAGCAGACTCTGAGTTTGCTAAAGAAGGCTCCCTAGTTAAGGTCTCATATGTTGAGCCCTCATTTTGGGAAGTGTTAATGTTAAGTCCATGATTCTGAGGTATCATGGTATATGAACGAATGATATGAAAGATGTTATGTGCTATATGCAATATGTTATGTGCTATGTGTAAGATGTTATGTGATGTGTGCAATATGATACGTATGATGATACATGTTACTCTCATGGCATGACTTTCCTAATCCAATTTGGCAAGTACACTGACTTTCCTAATCCAAATTTGGCAGGTCCACTAACTTTCCTAATCCAAATTTGGCAAGTCTACTGACTTGACTTTCAATAAATCATGTTGTTAGGAAAGAGCTATTCTTAATCATGAATGTCCTTGGTGTGTGCTTGCATATACCCATACTTAGTACAAGTGTGTACTAATCCCATACAACTCTACATTTTTAGGTCAAGACACAGGTGGACGTTAGAGCTTACAACACGACATTGCAGCTATCTAGACGTGGATCTTTCATCTGGATTTGGTAGGCCCTCATGCTTTTGAGGAGGTCTACTGTTATTATCTAGCTTAGATGTAGGCTTTAGCTAGTGGAACATGTTCCACTAGTGTTTCTTTCCCGTTTTATTTCAGACATTGTATTGGTGCCATTTTGGCAAGTATACACTTAATGCAGTATTGAACTATTTCTTTCAGTTGATGATCTTAATGTTAGATGGTTGATTGTGAACGTATATGAATTTAAGTAGAATGATATACATGCATGTTAAGGAACAAAAAGTTCAAATATTCCGCTAAAATTAACCTAGATGAAGTAACGATGACGTATGTAGGCTTGTCTGCGATCTCTGAGAGGTCAACGACGCCGGTCTCGTCTGGGGTCTAGATGCTGGTCATGACAAAGTTTGTATCAGAGCGCTAGGTTAACTTCCGAGGATAATAAGTTCACATCAACCACATTGAGTAGTTTCTAAGTCATGGTAGTGAAGTGCACCACTATCCTGAATTAGAGATTGCATGATGCGTAGGAAAATTTCCCTTCTTCTACTCTTTATCGTGCTATCTAGAGCTTTGATACTTTGTGTCATTCTATGTATGTAACTTCCTTCTTGTGTGCGCGCGTAGAAGAATACACACAAGAATTAGGATGGCCAAGTGGTCTAAGGCGCCAGGCTCAAGATCTGGCATTCCCAAGAAGGGGCAGTGATAGAAATACCCAGCGTGAACGAAAGACGTTTGATAAGAGTGGTTGTTCGCATGGAGGTGAGTGCATGGTAGGTTCTAAAGCCTGCTATGAGTATTGATGAAGAGGAGAAGGCTAAGTTGTTTGCTTACTAGCTCAAGGAGATGGCTTAGGTATGGATTACTTCATAAATGCTAGACTACCATAGACTATCGAAACAGGGTAGTAAGGTTAAGTTTACGAATAAGTTAGAGTTAAAATGAATTCATGTTTGCATGTCATGTTGCTGTTTTTGTATAGCGTGGACATGATTTTTGTGTTGCATGAGTTGTGAGGTGCATCAAGTTAAGTGCGATTGAGAAGGAAGTTCCTCAATCTTAAATATGAAGCTTTAGATAAGCTTGAGTAATATGCATTATCCAGAGTAAGTGTGAAACAACAATTCACAATGAGTAAAGTCTCTAGTATGTTATGATATCTTCGAAAATCACCCTCATTATTTTAAAATGATGTGTAGTGTCATTCGGGGACGAATGTTCCTAAGGGAGGGATAATTTAACAACCCTAATAATGGATATGCGAAGTAATACTTAATGTGTCTAGAATACCTACGATTAGACCGGGTTCACACGGATTGATGCGCGTAGAACCAGACCTCTGAACCCTTGCTACAGCCAAGCCAACTAACTTGGGGAGTTAGTTGAGCTAGGAAAGGTTGGGTCTAGCCATGTAGTGCTCTCGAATACGAAGATTTACTCGGATGAGTCTTTGCCGGACTTGAAAAGGGAAAATCTTAGATTTGGAGGGTCTAGGGGTAAAATGGTCTTTTTCCAGGCTAAGGGTAGTATCATAATTACCCTGAATATGTAATTAATTATTTAATTAATAAGATGGAGGGTATTTTGGGGAGAGAGGGGGCCGAAAATTGGCCTTTAAGTGAAGTCTTGCTCCACCTGGGTTCGAACCTAGGTGGAAGCAATTATTTAAATTGTTTTTATTTAAATTGATAAATTAATTTAATTAATTAACATTTATTAGCTGATTTAAGAAAAAGAAAAATCATATTTTTATTTAATGGTTTGAAAGAGTCCTAGTTGACTAAGTCTTTACCTAAGCCTAAACCACCTTTCACGTTTAACTCTCTCTCTCTCACGTCAATATCTCTCTTCTCTTTCAAGTTCTCTCTGCCAAAAACACAAGAGATGATCAGCAACTAAAAGTTCTTCACAATTGAAGAACTTTAACGTTAAAAACTTATTCAAAACATAACCAAAAATGTTAGGCAAAGAGAGGAGTTTTTCCGTCGAGTTAGTGTTGAAGCTTTTGGACTTAGACGACATTTTGGAGAAGGTTTGGGCAGAAAGTTCAAGGTTTGAACTTCAAATAAGGAATGGTTTTTCTTACTCTTGGTCCTTTCCCAAGAGACCCCTAGGATTCAGTCGATTCTAATCCGAAAACTAGGATTGTTTCCCCGTTGCATGTCTCTGTCACTAGCTCCCATTGATTCGTAGGTTGGATATGTTTGCTGGTAGAATTTAGGGATGTAACGTGTTTTCTTGATGATTATGTGTATGTATGTATGTTCGGAATTATGTGAGTAATGAAAGATGTTTCCGGAAATGTGTGATACGGTTGTGTGGGTGCATTGTTGTGACTATTGGTCACGGATTAGAGCATGAAATGGCATATTTAAATTATTGTATTTTATGTGCAAGAAAGTGTGTAAATTGTGATGTTCATATGATGTAAAATGTGGCAGATTTGAGTGAAAACTATTAGCTAAATGAATCCATGAAAATGCACCTAAAGATGTACTAAATGATACATGAATTATCCTAAGAACTAACGCGAAAATGTTGATGAAAAGAAGCTGAAAATCATGACCAAATTTCCAGCATGGTGTTAGCTTGGTTTCGGCCAAAACAAGGAGAACAATATGAAATTTTAAATGAATGAAATATAGGTGAGGTAACTAGGGATTGAACCCGAGACCTCACACGTGAAAAAAAAGCACCAAAAAACGAAAATAACGAAATGGGGTTAAGGGGGATCAATCCTGGGTGCCCTTGACTGAAAAATTGGTAAATTTCACCAAGGCTTATTATAATTAATTAAAGTTAAAAACGAGTGAGGCACACGGGATTTGAACCCTGGTGCCCTTAGCCGATTTCCCTAAGCTAAAAATAGAAATAAAGAAATGAGAGGAGTGGGGTTCGAACCCACAATCTCTCAGTCAGACTTAAGGAGGAATTAAAAGAAAAAAAATAAAAGTTGAGGTGTGTGGGAATTGAACCCACGACCTCTAGGCAGAATGAAAGGGGATTTAAGGAGAAAATTAAAATGGGGCTGTGGGGGTTCGAACCCACACCCCCTCGGCCAAAAAGGAGAGACATTAAAGAAAAGGAAATAAAAATAAAATGAGGTTGTGGGGATTCGATCCCACATCCTCTCAATCCCAAGGAACAAAAAATGAAGAGAGAAATTAAGGAAAAATAAAATGAAGGCGTTGGGGCTCGATCTTGGTTCCCCAAGCCGTGTGGATCAAACCAAAATAAATAAAAATGTAAGTGTTGTCCAAGGGATTCGATATCGGGTTCCCTTGCCCAAATTCCGTATTGATACATAAGTCATACTTAAACAAATGTTCAAAATAATGTTTCCTACATAGATCAAAATCGAGATTTTGGAATACTTACAAGATGCATAAGTCTTGTACCACATAATCTTAGGAAGATACGAATCACTTAAAAGAACTATGAATGAAGCCTCATGACTTGTATGTATAGACCCATAAGTCTAGCATACGTTTAAAGTAAGTGAACCTAAGATGTGTGTAACGAAATGATGAAATCCTAGAAGGGTCAAGTAAGAGTGTGAAACACACTAAATGGCCAAGTGCATTGGCATACGATGAAATGAACATTCACGTAAAAATGGGTGAGTAAATATGAAGAGCAAATGTGCTAAAGCTAATGAATGTGGTGACAACATGATAAGAGGCTAATGTGAAAGATGACAGCAATCTCAAATGAGCCTAAGTAAATGTTACCAAAACGTACTCACCTATGAGAGTGTAAAGTTAATGAAGAGACCAGTCTCTATGAACACTCTAATGAAAGTATTGAGATTAATGTGTACTTAATACTAATGATGAGATGAGAAATCATCTAATGAGCTATGATGTCCTCATACTAGAAGCCAGCTTCCATGACGTATGAGTTTAATGTAATGGAACTTTATACTGAGCACCGATAGGCTAGCTATGAGCGGTGATGCCTTCTTTCGGAAAGGGCGGAGGTTCACGTAACTCTCATGAGATGAGATTGTCTGGCATGCCGGGTATGGGTCTCCTTATATCTCCTAGTCTTTGAACCTATACTTCCAATATAGGGATTTAGCAGGGTTCAATCCCCTATATACGCTAACATGTTTTGGGTCACTTTGGCCGGTGATTCCACCTCTTTTAGGTGTGGGGCAGACACTGGATTTCATGATGCTCACATGATCTATGTCGATTAAAGCTAAAGTTCCCAAAGAATGAATTAGGCAGCCTCTAATGATGCACATAATGAAATGAATGATACCAAAGGTGTTAGGATAGGATAATGAAGAGGTGAGCTAGACTCAAATAATGACACTAGGTTATTCTTGATCATTGCACATCCAACCCGATGAGAGTCTTAAACTACATCTTAGGTATGGCTAGTGTTTACACTAGCTTATGAATGAATGAAATGAAGTACGTATGAATGAATGAAGTAGACCTGAATGAATGAAGCAGACTCTGAGTTTGCTAAAGAAGGCTCCCTAGTTAATGTCCCATATGTTGAGCCCTCATTTTGGGAAGCCTTAATGTTAAGTCCATGATTCTGAGGTCTCATGGTATATGAACGAATGATATGAAAGATGTTATGTTCTATATGCAATATTTTATGTGCTATGTGTAAGATGTTATGTGATGTGTGCAATATGATACGTATGATGATACATGTTACTCTCATGGCATGACTTTCCTAATCCAATTTGGCAGGTCCACTGACTTTCCTAATCAAAATTTGGCAGGTCCACTAACTTTCCTAATCCAAATTTGGCAAGTCTACTGACTTGACTTTCCATAAATCATGTTGTTAGGAAAGAGCTATTCTTACTCATGCATGTTCTTGGTGTGAGCTTGCATATACCTATACTTAGTACAAGTGTGTACTAATCCCATACAACTCTATATTTTTAGGTGCAGGCACACGTGGATGTTAGAGCTTACAGCACGACGTTACAGCTATCCAGGCGTGGAGCTTTCATCCGGATTTCGTAGGCCCTCATGCTTTCGAGGAGGTCTACTGCTATTATATATCTTAGATGTAGGCTTTAGCTAGTGGAGCATGTTCCACTAGTGTTTCTTTCCCATTTTATTTCAGACATTGTATTGGTGCCATTTTGGCAAGTATACACTTAATGCAATATTGAACTATTTCTTTCAGTTGATGATCTTAATGTTAGATGGTTGATTGTGAATGTATATGAATTTAAGTAGAATGATATACATGCATGTTAAGGAACAAAAAGTTCAAATTTCCCGCTAA
Organism: Solanum lycopersicoides; assembly: GCA_022817965.1. Classification (NCBI taxonomy): domain Eukaryota; kingdom Viridiplantae; phylum Streptophyta; class Magnoliopsida; order Solanales; family Solanaceae; genus Solanum; species Solanum lycopersicoides. The sequence goes on along the minus strand of CM040622.1, from coordinate 35,404,190 downwards.
AATTAACCTACATGAAGTAACGATGACGTATGTAGGCTTGTTTGCGACCTTTGAGAGGTCAACGACGTCTGTCTTGTCTGGGGTCTAGATTCCAGTCGTGACACCTTAACCGTAACAATAACCCTAAACCATTAACCCAAAACCCCAAGTCAAAAAAAACCAAAAACCAAACATTGAACACTAAATCATAGATTTTAAACAAAAATCCCAAACCCCAAAACCTAAAACCTAAAAAAAAAACTAAACCCTAACCCTAACCCTATCCATAACACGAACCCTAACCATAACCCTATCCTTTACCCTAACCCTAAACCTTCAACCCTAAACCTAAAGATCAAAATACCAAAACCCTAACATTAAACACTAAACCATAGATATTACAACTCAAATCCTTAAGCCCAAACCCTAAAACCTAAAAAACAACCAAAACTCTAATCTTAGCCCTAACCCTAACCCTAACATTAACTGGTGCAGATGGGGATTCCCTAATAGATTCTACAGATTAGGATTTGGATGCCCATGTGCATAAATATATCGATAGGGATTCCCATTCATATGTGGCTAGAAAGGCTCGTTTGAGTGATTCCCTAACCCTAATCCTACCATAAACCCTAAAACCCAAGCCCAAAGTACTAAAACACTAAACCATTGATATTAAACCTCAAATTCTAAACCCTTAACCCAAAAACCTAAAAAAAACCTAACCCTAACCTTAAACCTAACCCTAACCATAAACCATAAACCCAAAACCCTAAGCCCAAAATACAATAACCCAAACTATAAATACTAAACCATAGATTTTAAATCTCAAATGCCAAACCCTAAACCATAAAACCAAAAAGAAATCTTACACACTAACTCCAATCCTTGCCCTAACCATAACCCTAAACCCTAAACCATAAACTGTATGTCCAAAAAAATAAAAAAAACTAAGTCTAAAATACGAAAACCTAAACATTA
>CM040622.1:35272463-35402354 GCA_022817965.1 Solanum lycopersicoides | reverse complement strand
AACACTAAACCATATATTTAAACCTCAAATCCTAATCCACAAATCCTAAAACCTAAAAAACCTAACCCTAACCCTATTACTAACCCTAACCTTAACCCTAACCCTAACCCTAAACCATTCACCCGGTAAATACATTTAGACTCGGAGTTCCTCCCATTGAGTCGGTCCCCGTAGTAAGGGAATTTTCGGAGGTCTTTTTTAATGATCTTCCGGTGTTCTGTTAGACCCCAAAATGAGTTAGGGTGTCTAGAGTCTCACTTGTGCCTATAAGGTTGTTAACATGTTAATGAAGTGTTTTAAAGTATGCAAGGGTGATTTGGAGTCATTTGGAAGTAAAACGTCAAGGGACGACCAAGACGTTCGACGGCTAGTCACCTAAGGGGCCATATGTGTTTCTATGTGCTTATGTGTGTGTCATGAGCTTATGAGATCTTATATGATTAAAAATGATGTTTTTAGGTAGTATGGTGATTTTCATGAAGTTTAGAGGTCAGACTTCCAACAACGTCCAAGACGTTCGAAAGTTAGCCCTTGACACATGCATGTGTGTGTCTTGATGGTGCCTAGAATGTTTGGACGTGTTGCATGTAATTGTTTTGGGTGAACCTTATGTTGAAGGTCCTTGACTTGTTAATGTTCATATTTACGTTGGAAACGTCCGGGTACGACTTCCCAAGGGCCCCGCAAAAGGGCCCACAAGAAGGACCCAAAGGTTGTCGACACACTGCCTTGGCAGTGTCAATCGACTGAACCAAACGACGCCCCATTGGTGGACTGACGCCCCATCGATGGGGAGGATTCAATCAACACTTAGCCTGGGGAAGGCTCAGCCAAAGAACAGCCCAAGAGCCAATTGACGGAAGCCACAGACGGTCCGTCGATGGACCTACTAGGCGTCGATGGTGGACATTGGTGCAGTCTGTAACAAGCTGCCTAGCGACTGCCTCACTTAAGGGGTGAATGATAAATTCACCCCACGTCCTAACCTGAACCTACTTGGTTTATTTGATTATCTTTTGGTGCATTTAAGTGATAAAAAACGTGATCAACCCATTCCCAATTCATTCTACAAAAATTAGACTTTCCCTCAAAAACAAATTCTCTCTAGAAACCTCTATTGAAGGTGAAGCTCAAGAAAAGCTTGGAGCCATGATTCCCATGGATTCTTCATCAAGTTTTATAGGTTTTCTTCTACATTAAGTTATGGTGATCCTTCATCTCTAGTTAATCTTCCATCTAGAGAGTTCTTCTCAAAGTTTTCAAAAGAGATTTCATGATCAAACTTCTTCTTCTTCAATCTAGCCATGAGTTCTTTCTCAAAATGTTTTCAAAGGCTTAATCATAATGAATTGATGATAATGTATTGGTTTTAACGTGAATTTCAATCCAATTGCATTGTGAACCATGTCCCTTCCAAACTCGATTTAGCCCTTGCATGGGCATTGTGATCGTGGCTTGTTATTGGCTGAATTGTTATTCTATTAAGTTGAATTGCTCATATCTACTGTTATTTAAGTATATTGATGATTAGTTGTTCATGAATGATCCATGTGGATCAGTGTATGAAGATTTGAACAAAGCTAGCTTAGATGTATATGTGTTCAATGTAACATTGCCTTTATAATGTATGAATGTGGAATTCGATTATGTTATGATGATTGTAGCTACTGCCTTATGGTTGAATTGTGAGTATAAGTCTTGTATGATCAAAGTAAAGAAGGATTGGCATGAATTGATCTAGGTTCTTCTAGTCTATGGATTGATAATGTTATGTACATGATGTGATCTAAGTTCTAGGCTAGATGAAGCATGATTTAGACTTGATTATTATGTCTTTAGATACAGCCCTAGATTTGTATTATTGGTATATTATGAATGTGGATCTTGACTATCAAAGCAAGGAATACTACTAAGTGATCTATGTCTCTCTACCTTATAGTGTATTGGTGATGTACTGTACTTATTGTAGCATGATCTTATAGCGACTTGTGCATGGTTTCCTTTATGATTAAAGTATATTTAGCTACTGTCCTATATTGTATTGTTGATGAAAAAGGTGTATTGATAAATGGTGATCAAAGGATGATGAATTGGTATTGATGACTTTTCCCTTCCACTTTCTTATAGTATTGGTAGTTGATGAAGCAGCATTGTGTGGTATGGTCCACTTATAGTGGCGGTGTTTACTTTATTGTCAATATATATGTCATATGATCATGGCCTTGAAGGCAAATTATATTATGAATGTGTGTTGGTGATGATCACCCAATGTGAAGCCTCATGCCTAGTTTCCTATTCTAGTTGTGATCTAGGTTGTATGGCTATTGTGTATGACTATGTTGGGGTTTGATTAGGTGCTCCTTAGATGAGTATAAATGGTTGATTCTCCCTTACCCATTTAACCCTATGTGAGTGTGTAAACTAGGTTAGGAGTCTTGAATGTAATGTGAAGCTTGTCTTGTCTCCTATGCTATTGTGTTTGTGTGGTCTAGGCTTGGTTGTGCATTATGGTCCTAAGGGGTGGATGCCTCGATGTGTTTTTGATAGCCATTATGTGATCATATTGACCAATGTACACACACCCTCACTCTACATGCATGCTTACAAGTAGTATAGGATCATAGTGTCTAATAAAAGGTTGTTCTCATATTCACTAGTGTCTACTACTATGCATGTTAAGCTTATGTCTATGAAAGTATGATATGTATTTCATTAAATAGGATGACTTGATAGTGTACTAGTATGGGCAAGGTTATGGGATGATGCATTGCACATGTGTACCTTGATATGATAGTTCCTAGGCATCGTTATCTATGTTTATGAAATGAATGTATGGATATGTTATGAATATGACTTATATGCTATGTTGTTAAGTATATGATATGATGAAGTATGAATGTGCATATTGTCTTGGTGTGTTTATATGAAAATTTCCATATAGTTATACCTATAGACTTATGCATTGATATATGAACATGTGTGAATTTATGTGTTATGTCATTTCCATATAATATGGACACACACATGTATGAAGATCTAGTTTATGGAGGGCCTTGAAAGGTGTGCTCATGTGTACCCTACAACTAGATAGGTGCTTACATATGCTATGTCCATGTGAAAGGATTTCTCACATGATTTAGGTTGATGAACTCTCATCTATGACATATGAGCTAAGTATATGAGGAGTCAATCTCCTAAGCCTGTTTTTATAAGATAAAGTTAATAAAGGCTTTTCAATTAATGGAACTTATCTTATCACCGAGTGAACTTTAAGTGAGGGGTGTCCCTTCCCATTGGAGGAAGGTAGGTCACCATAAGCCTCATGAGGTGGATAGCCTCATAGCCAAGGGCATAGAGGAATGTTTATATATATACCTCCAAGTTCCACAACTATGCTAGCCACATAGGATCTAGCAAGTGAATTCACTAATATGCTAGCATGTGTTAATGTTCTACCTTGTCTAGGTAAGAACACCTTCCATTGGTGTAAGGCTCCAGAACACCAAATTCCATGTAGCACCCATGGTCTTAGTGTCAGTTAAGGCTATAGTTTCCCTAAAGTAAAATGGACAATGGAAGTAAAGTAAGGACCCTAACTAGGATAACCTAAGGGTAGTTGCTTAGTGTATGTGGGGGTATGGGACTTCACCTATGCATTGCACAAGTGGCTCTTGAGGGGAGTCCTAGGAAGGTGTTCTAATGCATATGTCTATGTATATGTTCCTTATGCATGACTTTGTAGTAATTGTCTACTTGTTGTGATGAAATGCATGGTATGAGTCTATATAATGTGGTCTTATTCTTATATGTACTATGTTGGTCTTAATGACTATATGATGAAGGTTTTGTTGACATGAATGAAGTTGTCTTCACTTGCTTGTTGATGTATGAAATAGAGTGTTAAGGCTTGTGGTCTTATGATAGGTTTACTAAGTATGTGTGAGGTTATGGGGCTTCACATATACATTACACTAGTATACTTAGACTAGGATTGTGAGTAAGGTTTTATTATACATTTATGTCAAGTAAAGTGAATAGATGTTCAAGTTGATGTAGCTTACTGTAAAGCCATTAGGGTTTTGGCTTAAATGTGTCTTTGATGTATTATACTTCTATGATGGTATGTGTTGGCTTATCTAAGTTTTATGTATGGTTTTCCTTGTACCTTAAGGTGATGCATCGCATCAAGTATCACTAGAGGGTTACTTGGGAGGTTAATGAGTTAAAAGAAGAAGTTCACTGTAAAGAGGAAAAGCTTACTGTAAAGTGCAAATAGGTTACTGTAAAGTGACCCCAATGTGGCTTAAATTCTTATGTGTGATTTTATATGATGTTTGGCTTTGAATATGTCTATATGAAGTATGTGAATGATATAAATGCTATTGTATAAAGGTTTTATGAAGTTTTCACAGAAAGGCATGAAGTATGATTTCAAGAAAAATGTCCCTTTTAAATGTATGTTTTTGCATGGTTGCCATACTTAGTGCATTCTTGTACTAACTCCATTCTTCTCTAATTTTTACACAAAGTGTAGGTTATGGATGCTTAAGGGATGTGTTTAAAATATGAGGAGCTTGATATGTGATTCCCAAGCTCAAGGAAAGGAGAATCCTTAAGTCCAAGGATGTCCTATGTCTAGTTTACTGTAAAGTCTTTTATTATTGCTTTTATGTATTATGTTATAAGGTCCGTGTCCCTAAATTACTCATATGATGAGTCTAGGATGGAAAAAAGATACTAGAGTCTTTAACTATGTATTATGATCTTTTATATAAATAATGAAAGTGATGTTCTAGCATATGATGTGCTAAGAGAGTTTTAAATTTTTCGCTAAATTTACCTATGACAATGCGATGAATGATAACTATGGGCTTGTATAATACATCCTAGAGGTCAAGTACGCCATGTTACTTCTAGGGGGTGCTCCCCGGATGTGACAAACGTGGTATCAGAGCATGAGGTTTATGAAAGTGGTTTTAGGTTCTAAAAGTCTCACATTGCCATGTCTAGTAGAGTCTCGATCATCGGTGTGAATCGCAACACATCTATGGGAGAGAGGCTATAGGATGATAGATTTTTCCTTCTTCATCATTCTCATGTCGTGCCATAGAACTTAACTCTATACGATCTCTCTCTTATATTTGTATTGTCTTTTAGATGTGATTGCTTGGATGAGATGGTATCTATATATGCTTGAGGGAGAAAAGGTGAGTTTTGATGCTTATCTTTGTTTTATGGTTTCATGAGTATGTGTAAAGATGAACGTTGGTATGCTTTGATGATATGATGTCCTTTGTGGCTATACATGAGAATTATGTAAAATGGCATGTTTTGTTGAGAATTATGTGTCATGATAGAGTTAAAGCATGTTAGAAGTTGTTAGGGTTAAAATGAGTCTCTTTTGGAATGGTGTATTGCTATATGGTTTTGCATGATGGTAACCTAATGTTATGATTTGAACTTGAAATGTTTAGTGATCACCTATGAAATCATGCTGCCCTAGGTATATGTTTAAATGGTTCAAATGTTGTCTTTGGTTATATGTGTGAACCTTCATGATTTCTTTGCATGGATTGGAGTCCTTTGTATAGACTTGATCCTAGGTGTGAAGGTGGCATGATTATCTTTGTAGGGTGATGATGTGGGTTTGATTGACCTAGAAGTCACCTTATTGTAGGGTTGAATGAAAAGGAAGAGTCCCAACGGTTGAGTCTCCTTGTTGTTTCCCCTAATGTTATATGACCGTGGTGTCTATTGTATTGTTGAAAAACTTATGTGCTTGAGTATTATGACCTAACTTGAAAATTTGGGGATAATTTGCATAGATGATAAGGTTTAGAATGTCTTGGTGCTCCTATGTTAACTTACTGTAATTCCTTCTAAAGTAGTAATCACTTTTAAGCTCTTAATTGGGTTTACCCTAAGTGGGGAATGGTGGTGTGATTAATAAGGTTGTAGATATTTTTATCTTTTCCTTCTATGTTTATTTGAGCTTGAGACTAATGAATTCTTAGTAAGCTTGTTCATGATAGGAGTCTTGTCGAAAGTATGAATTGCATGACCTCTATATGTTTGTTATGTCTTCATTGACTCTGTCTTGAGAGTATTTTGAGGATTCTAAAGTACTTGAAAAAGAATTTTGATTAATTTTATGGTTTTCTCATGTTGATTGTGCATCTTAATATGCTAGTTGTGCATTTAACTTCATGAGATAAGGTAAGAAGAATGTTTGAAGTCACTCTTAATGTCTAATGTTTAGCCTTATAATGAGAAATTTGAGTCTCCTTGAAATGAAAATAATGAATCTCTTGAAAACAATGTGACTTTTATGATTTGAAAAGCATGATTGTAGGCTCACTTTTGCAAAGTGAAGGCATGTTTAGCTATTGTCCTTGTGTGTGCCTATAAATTGTAAGAGTTTCCCCTAAATGATGCATGTTTATGAAAGCTAGTGTTATGCTTGAGATTGAAACTATGTGAAATGACTTCCTATTGTTGTGACGTGTGTGGTGTAAATTACCATTTTGGCTTCATTAGGAAGAAAAATTATGATCATGCTTTGGCTAATAGTGGAGAAATTCTCATTTTACAGTAAAGTTGACTTTTGTGCATTTGCTTGGGTGTAAACTCATGAGACATGTAAGTGTGTTGGGGAGAAGGATATTCCTCCATGGACACAACTAATCATGGTATGGTTGAGTATGACCCTCATGGCTCTAGGTCTAACTAATAAGAATCCATTGTCAACCTATCTTACTCAAGTCTATGTGCATTGAAGTATGACTGCCTAACTGTTTCTTGAGTGTTGTTGAAACTGCCTGAGTGTGACTTCAATATGGTTGCAATATGACTCTTAATAAAATGAAGTGTAATGACCATGTTATGATTATGTCACGACCCAACCCGATGGGCCGTGACTAGTGCCCGTTTTGGACACTCACATACAAACCTGTTAAGTATAACCAACTGAAACTAAGACAATATGGAATTTAATCAAATCAAGCCAACCCCAACGCCATATATATATAAAGTGGATCTGCCTCATAAGGAGTCATAACCATTCAACCGTAACAACATACGCGAGCCGACAAGGCCGCCACTATCCAAAGCATAATAGCATACGCAAGCCGACAAGGCTGCCACTACACAATACACAATGATGTACGCAGCCGACAAGGCTTCCCCTGTACAAGCGGACATCCCAAACAAACCATGTCCAGACCATTATCCAAAACATATATATGCAACCCACATAATGTCTACAGACCTCTAAGAGTATAGTAGTGAAACTCGATGGGACAGGGCCCCGCCGTACCCATAGATAAGCAAAAGACTACATAGAAAGTTATGTACCAAAACGACTGGGCTCCGGAACAGTGGAGCTCTCCCAATCAGCAGAGTAGATATCCTAGGCGGGAGGCTGTGGAGGATCACCGAACTGTGCGTCTACACCTGCGGGCATGAAACGCCCCCGAGGAAAGGGGGTCAGTACGGACAATGTACTGAGTATGTAAAGCATAAGGTAAAGATGACAGGATACCAACATGATAAGTCGAAACAAGATATCGCTACACATGTACCTTATAAGTGAAAATCATGCATATCTTTAACATATAAGGTGCCCAGCTTCCCTAGTAAGGGACTCGGCAAAATAATCATCATATATATACATCATACGTACCCGGCCCTCTAGTGAGGGACTCGGTGAAATAGTCATCACATCATCTCCGTCATCATCATCATCATAACCATCCTCATCACCAATCATATATATAATATACATACCCGGCCCTCTAGTGAGGGACTCGGTGACATATGCAAGAAACTCCGCACGAACATTACCCGGCCCGGGACTCGGTGAAATGATAAATGACTCTATGCACGAGCAGAACATTATGAGCAACCATATGCAATTAAAATCATTTCTTATAACTCAATAGAACAATCAACGTGAACCAGCAAGGAGTATTACCAAAGATTAACGTTTTATCAAGATTATGAACCTTTAACACGATATGAAAACGTAAAATCTCAATGACTCTAAGAAGCACTACCATAGATATGAGAAATCACCATAGCCTTAGACATAGCCGATATATAGAGGAATAGTTTGTGGAAGCAAGAATATACGTCACCTAGACGCTCTAGAAGTAAGTATCAAACCTGTCCGTCATTCGCTCATTTTTAAAAGTCATGCCAAACAAAGAAAGAAAGGATAGCGTTACATACCGTATAGTCGAGCCGCACGTCCAATATTTACTGCCCAAGCTATTAATCTATAACAAGCAACAATCGTGCCGCAATGAGATAGACGTCGCGCTTTACTACTTATTGTAAGCTAGCTAATAATCTAACGAAAATCCGGCAGCACTTCCCCTATTTTCCTTACTTCGTCCCAATCCGACAACAACCCAAATTATCCACAGCAATACCAATAACACATATAACCCAACGAATCATATTAAACAGCCCCCCCCCCAAAACAGTTCCGTCTCGGCAACCATAGTAACGAAACAACGACACACCGAGCGATAACTCGTTTTATAATTCGCAACACATCTACCTTATCGTATTCATCCCTTGGAGTATATACCCATAATCACATTAACATATACATAACGCCAAAACAGAATTTCCCGCATTTTGCTTTAATCAAAACAGCCCAAACACTAACACGACACCACTAATAATCCGATTATGGTTTCCGTTCATACTTAGCACATTCAATAACTAAAACAAATTTCCTAAGCTACTGGTCACGCCCCCTTCTTAACATTAATGGCTAATTAACAATGGCATTCTAAGGAATTAACACACCAAGCAAAGAGATTACTAACCAAATTCTTTTGTAGCTGCTGGCCGAGAGTTGCATGGTTGGTTTTCTCCATTTCCATGGCTGCCTAAGCTAAGTGGTGAAGAAGATGATATGTTTGCAATGCATTTCACCACCTCATTCATTATATGAAGTGGAGGCAGCCCCCCTCTACACGTGCCCCACTAAGGGCCAGCTCCCAATCTGATTTCTTTTAATTGCCTTGAGTGGTGGGGCCCACTTGATTAATTTAATCCTAATCAGCCACTAATTAATCCCTCACTTAATGTTAATGACACTTACATTAGCCAAATCATACTTAATATCACATTTGGAATTAACATCCTTGCCTAATATTTCTTTAATCACTTGGAACTTAAAATAAAATCTCATTCCCCGGACTTACATCGACTAGCTCATGACGCGCACTACGTATAAAAATACGAGGCGTAACATCCTTCCCCCCTTAGGAACATTCGTCCTCGAATGTTAAGTTAGCGTCTTACAAAAAATTCCAGCGAGGTCTCTCTAACAGTTATACCTATCAACCTGCATTCCGTAACTTACAGATGCCTCACAGAGTCACAACTTACTACATAATCTCGTTTATCAATCAATATAGTCAAGCTAGGAATTGAATTACCTGCAGGTACGGGGAACAAGTAAGGATACTTATTCTTCATTTCGTCTTCCGCTTCCCAAGTCATCTCCTCCCTATTATTATTTCGCCACAACACTTTGACGGAAGCCACATCCTTAGTACGTAACCTTCTAACCTGGCGATCAAGTATAGCTACGGGTTTCTCCTCATATGACAACTCCTCTGTTACCTGAACATCATCTACAGGGAATACTCTAGAAGGATCACCAATACATTTACGTAGCATCGATACATGGAAGACTGGATGTACCGCCTCCAAATCAGATGGTAGATCCAACTCATAGGCAACCTTGCCTATCCTACGAACAATCTGATAAGGCCCAATGTATCTCGGACTGAGCTTCCCCTTCCTGCCGAATCTCATCACACCCTTCATGGGTGATACCTTCAGGAATACCCAGTCACCAATCTGAAACTCCAAATCTCGACGCCGATTATCTGCATATGACTTCTGTCGACTCTGGGCTGCTAATAATCTTTCCTGAATAAGCTTCACCTTGTCAACAGCTTGCTGAATCATATCCGGGCCTATTAACTTAGTCTCGCCAACATCGAACCAACCAATAGGTGACCTGCACTTCCTCCCATATAAGGCCTCGTACGGTGCCATCTGGATACTAGAATGGTAGCTATTATTATAGGCAAACTCAATGAGCGGCAAGTGGTCATCCCAGCTACCTTTGAAGTCAATAATACAGGCCCGCAACATATCTTCTAATGTCTGAATAGTACGCTCAGCCTGCCCATCAGTCTGAGGGTGAAATGTGTGCTAAGGTTCACCTGTGTCCCCAATCCCTTCTGAAACGATCTCCAAAAGTTGGCTGTAAATTGAGCTCCTCTGTCTGATATAATGGACGTGGGAACCCCATGAAGTCTCACTATCTCCCTGACATATAACCTCGCATAATCTTCAGCCGAATAAGTAGTCCTGACTGGAAGAAAATGGGCCGATTTCGTCAGCCTATCTACAATAACCCATATAGAGTCATACTTCCGTTGAGTGCGAGGTAAGCCTGTAATGAAGTCCATATTAATCATCTCCCATTTCCAAGTCGGGATCTCTATCTCCTGTAATAATCCACCAGGCTTTTGATGTTCGATCTTGACTTGTTGACAATTCGGGCACTGAGCAACAAACTCCGCTATGTCCTTTTTCATGCCATCCCACCAGTATAAGCATCTGAGGTCATGATACATTTTCGTTGACCCTGGGTGAATAGAATAACGGGCAGAGTGTGCCTCTCCCATAACCTGCCGTCGTAGCCCCGCAATATCAGGTACACACAATCTGCCTTCATATCGTAACACTCCGTCAGGTGTAACCTTAAATGGGGTCTTTTCCTTTTGAAGAGCTGCATCTCTATACTGTGCCAGAATAGGGTCCTCGTACTGGTGTCTCTTTACCTCATCTATGATTGAGGACTCAGCAACCTCTCGAATAGAAACTCCACTATCTTCTGAATTAGCCAGACGGACTCCAAGGCTGGATAGCCGCTGAATCTCCCGAACCATCTCCCTCCTTTCTGGTTGTACATCTGTCAAGCTACCCATGGACTTACGGCTAAGAGCATCTGCTACAACATTTGCTTTCCCTGGATGATATAAAATATCAACATCATAATCCTTTAGCAACTCTAACCACCGCCTCTGTCGTAAGTTCAGCTCCTTCTGTTTAAAGATATATTGGAGACTCTTATGATCTGTATAGATGTCCACATGGACACCATATAAATAATGCCTCCATATCTTCAAGGCATGAACCACGACTGCTAACTCCAGATCGTGAGTAGGATAATTCTTTTCATGCTTCCTAAGCTGTCGGGAGGCATAGGCTATAACTTTGCCATGCTGCATCAATACACATCCTAGCCCAACACCCGAAGCATCACAATAAATAACATAGCCGTCTGGTCCCTCCGGAAGAGTTAGGACTGGAGCTGTAGTCAATTTGTCTTTCAATAGCTGGAAGCTTCGCTCACAAGCATCAGTCCACTGGAACTTGGCTGCCTTTTGAGTTAGCCTTGTCAAAGGCGCTGAAATTGAGGCAAACTTTTCTACGAATCTCCTGTAATATCCTGCTAACCCCAGAAAGCTGCGTACCTCAGTAGGTGTCGTAGGTCTGGGCCAAGTCTTTACCGCCTCAATCTTCTGCGTGTCTACCCGAATACCATCAGCTCCAATAATATGCCCCAAGAATGCCACTGAAGTCAACCAGAACTCGCACTTGGAGAACTTAGCATACAACTTCTGGTGCTGAAGCACCCTAAGTACCGTCCTTAAATGGTCTGCATGCTCCTCTTCTGAACGTGAATAGACCAGAATATCGTCTATAAATACAATAACAAACATATCAAGGAATGGTTTAAACACTCGATTCATTAAATCCATAAACACCGCTGGAGCATTAGTCAGCCCAAAAGACAGCACTCTAAACTCATAATGCCCGTATCGGGTCCGGAATGCCGTCTTTGGAATATCTGCCTCCCTTACCCGCACCTGATGATAACCTGACCGCAAGTCTATCTTTGAAAAACACTTAGCACCCTGCAACTGGTCAAATAGATCGTCAATCCTTGGGAGGGGATACCTGTTCTTTACTGTTACTTTGTTCAGCTGCCTATAATCAATACACATCCGCAGCGACCCATCCTTCTTCCTCACAAACAGTACCGGTGCTCCCCAAGGTGACGTACTAGGCCTGATGAAGCCCTTTTCTAGCAAATCTCTCAATTGCTCTTTCAACTCTTTCAACTCAGCAGGTGCCATTCTATAAGGAGGTATAGATATAGGCTGGGTATCTGGCAGTACATCTATAGTAAACTCTATCTCTCGTTCTGGAGGAAGGCCTGGAAGTTCCTCTGGGAATACATCGGGAAATTCATTAACTACCGGGACTGATTGAAGAGTCGGTGCCTCTGCCTTTATGTCATGCACCCGAACCAGATGATAAATATAGCCTTTTCTAACCATCTTCCTGGCCTTAAGGTATGAAATAAACTTACCTTTCGGCGATACTGTACTCCCCTTCCACTCTATAATCGGTTCCCCTGGAAATTGAAATCGAACTATCTTTCCTCTGCAATCAACATTAGCATAACAAGCAGCCAACCAATCCATGCCCATGATAATATCAAACTCAATCATATTTAACTCTATTAGATCTGCTACGGTACGACGACTATATATAACCACTGAACAATTCTTATATACTCGCGTAGCTATGACAGAATCTCCTACAGGTGTAGCTACCTCAAATGGTTCTATCAACTCAGACTCTATTCCGATCCTACTAGCAACGAAGGGGGATATAAATGATAAGGTGGAACCTGGGTCTATCAATGCATACACACTTCGGGAGAATAGTGATAATATACCTGTGATCACATTAGGTGACGCCTCCTGATCCTGCCTACTAGTCAAAGCATATATGCGGTTCGAGGGACCGCTAGAACTGGAAGCTCCACCACGACCTCTACCACGGCCTGCTGGCGCCTGAATACCCTGCCCCGTAGGGCGCATAGCCACAGAAGAAGATGAACCAGCAACGGACCCAGTAGGCTGTGCCATACCACCTGCACTACCTCTAAGGTGACACTCCCTCATAGTATGACCCTGACGGCCGCAAGAAAAACACGCACCTGTAGCCCAACGACATTCCCCAGGATGGGACCTACCACAGCGAGAACACCGAGGCAAAGGTGGCCTCGACTGGCTCAAACCCCTGCCCATCTGTGACCCTGACGCCCTAGAGCTCTGACCAGCTTCCGAATATCCCGTACGATCGAACCCCCTACCCATGGAACGTGGGGGTGCACTCTGTGCTGGCTGGGAAGAAAATCTAACATGCTGCTGAGACTGCCCGCCTCGAAACTCGTCAGGATAACCTGCTGATCTAGCCCTCTTATGCTGGCCTCTATTATAATCTCTATCTGGCTGACGTCCCCGGTGCCGATCCTCTACCCCCTGTGCATATGCCTGCACCCGAGCAATGTCCATACCTGGCTGAAGAGTCACTGCCATACAACCGTCAATCAGATAACGATCCAATCCCATCACATAACGATGTACCCTGTCTGCCATATCAGCCACAATAGTAGGCGCATGCCTAGCCAATGAATCAAACTCGAGGCTATACTCTCGAACGCTCCTGCCATTCTGCCTCAAACGCAAGAATCTATCGACTCTAGCTCGCTTCATCTCTGGAGGCAGGAAGTGGCCCTGGAAAGCCTCCACAAATTCATCCCATACCGCTGGAGGAGCACCCTCACCCCTAGATAACTCCCAAGACTCATACCAATTAATAGCTACATCCCGCAAACGATACGTAGCCAACTCAACAGACTCGGTCTCCGAAGCCTTGATTATCCTCAATGTACGCTGCATCTGATGAATAAACTCTTGCGGATCATCCTGGGGCCTTGACCCAAAGAACTCTGGAGGATTACAACTTAAGAAGTCACGAGCCCTTAAGCTATCAGATCTGTCCGCATGATCAACTCCTAGTCCATGCCTGCGAGCCTGACTTGCCACTAATCTAGTCAGCAACTGAACCGCATCTCTCATGGCCCTATCCTCCGCCCCTGGCTGAGGAGCTGGAGGTTCAGGTGCTGGGGCCTCGGGGGCTGGTGGTGGTGTCCCCCGAACTGGAGCTGCTGCTGCTCTAAGCTCCTCTGGCGGTGGCAGTGTAGTAGAGCTCTCCAACTGGAGCACAATACCAGGCATAGACTGGGCACGGGCCCTAGTAACTCTCCGGGTCTGACTAGTACCTTCTGCGACCGATTTGCCCTTCTGGGCGGCTGTCGCTTTCTTTGGAGGCATAGCTGAAAACACAGGGATTCATTAGAGAGGGATTATCCTGTTAATATAGCTCTATTGCACGATCTAGAATAAGAAGAAAGGATGACATCCTAAATGTCCTGTAGCTTCCTGTTTATAGATGTGGTGCACCACACACCGATAAACAAGACTCTACTAGACACGGTCTGTAGACACTTTCGAGGAAGAACCGCTCTGATACCACTTTTGTCACGACCCAACCCGATGGGCCGTGACTAGTGCCCGTTTTGGACACTCACATACAAACCTGTTAAGTATAACCAACTGAAACTAAGACAATATGGAATTTAATCAAATCAAGCCAACCCCAACGCCATATATATATAAAGTGGATCTGCCTCATAAGGAGTCATAACCATTCAACCGTAACAACATACGCGAGCCGACAAGGCCGCCACTATCCAAAGCATAATAGCATACGCAAGCCGACAAGGCTGCCACTACACAATACACAATGATGTACGCAGCCGACAAGGCTGCCCCTGTACAAGCGGACATCCCAAACAAACCATGTCCAGACCATTATCCAAAACATATATATGCAACCCACATAATGTCTACAGACCTCTAAGAGTATAGTAGTGAAACTCGACGGACAGGGCCCCGCCGTACCCATAGATAAGCAAAAGACTACATAGAAAGTTATGTACCAAAACGACTGGGCTCCGGAACAGTGGAGCTCTCCCAATCAGCAGAGTAGATATCCTAGGCGGGAGGATCCCCGCACTGGGCGTCTACTCCTCCAGGCATGAAACGCAGCCCCCCGAGGAAAGGGGGTCAGTACGGACAATGTACTGAGTATGTAAAGCATAAGGTAAAGATGACAGGATACCAACATGATAAGTCGAAACAAGATATCGCTACACATGTACCTTATAAGTGAAAATCATGCATATCTTTAACATATAAGGTGCCGAGCTTCCCTAGTAAGGGACTCGGCAAAATAATCATCATATATATACATCATACGTACACGGCCCTCTAGTGAGGGACTCGGTGAAATATTCATCACATCATCTCCGTCATCATCATCATCATAACCATCCTCATCACCAATCATATATATAATATACATACCCGGCCCTCTAGTGAGGGACTCGGTGACATATGCAAGAAACTCCGCACGAGCATTACCCGGCCCGGGACTCGGTGAAATGATAAATGACTCTATGCACGAGCAGAACATTATGAGCAACCATATGCAATTAAAATCATTTCTTATAACTCAATAGAACAATCAACGTGAACCAGCAAGGAGTATTACCAAAGATTAACGTTTTATCAAGATTATGAACCTTTAACACGATATGAAAATGTAAAATCTCAATGACTCTAAGAAGCACTACCATAGATATGAGAAATCACCATAGCCTTAGACATAGCCGATATATAGAGGAATAGTTTGTGGAAGCAAGAATATACGTCACCTAGACGCTCTAGAAGTAAGTATCAAACCTGTCCGTCATTCGCTCTTTTTTAAAAGTCATGCCAAACAAAGAAAGAAAGGATAGCGTTACATACCGTATAGTCGAGCCGCACGTCCAATATTTACTGCCCAAGCTATTAATTTATAACAAGCAACAATCGTGCTGCAATGAGATAGACGTCGCGCTTTACTACTTATTGTAAGCTAGCTAATAATCTAACAAAAATCCGGCAGCACTTCCCCTATTTTCCTTACTTCGTCCCAATCCGACAACAACCCAAACTATCCACAGCAATACCAATAACACATATAACCCAACGAATCATATTAAACAGCCCCCCCCCAAAACAGTTCCGTCTCGGCAACCATAGTAACGAAACAATGACACACCGAGCGATAACTCGTTTTATAATTCGCAACACATCTACCTTATCGTATTCATCCCTTGGAGTATATACCCATAATCATATTAACATATACATAACGCCAAAGCAGAATTTCCTGCATTTTGCTTTAATCAAAACAGCCCAAACACTAACACGACACCACTAATAATCCGATTATGGTTTCCGTTCATACTTAGCACATTCAATAACTAAAACAAATTTCCTAAGCTACTGGTCACGCCCCCTTCTTAACATTAATGGCTAATTAACAATGGCATTCTAAGGAATTAACACACCAAGCAAAGAGATTACTAACCAAATTCTTTTTTAGCTGCTGGCCGAGAGTTGCATGGTTGGTTTTCTTCATTTCCATGGCTGCCTAAGCTAAGTGGTGAAGAAGATGATATGTTTGCAATGCATTTCACCACCTCATTCTTTATATGAAGTGGAGGCAGCCCTCTACACGTGCCCCACTAAGGGCCAGCTCCCAATCTGATTTCTTTTAATTTGCCTTGAGTGGTGGGGCCCACTTGATTAATTTAATCCTAATCAGCCACTAATTAATCCCTCACTTAATGTTAATGACACTTACATTAGCCAAATCATACTTAATATCACATTTGGAATTAACATCCTTGCCTAATATTTCTTTAATCACTTGGAACTTAAAATAAAATCTCATTCCCCGGACTTACATCGACTATCTCATGACGCGCACTACGTATAAAAATACGAGGCGTAACAGGCTACTTGATCGAATTTTCAGATAATCTTATATGGCCCTATATAGCGTGGACTCAGCTTTTCCCTTTTACCGAACCTCATTACCCCTTTCATCGGAGACACCTTCAAGAACACCCAATCCCCTATAGAAAATTCTAGTCCTCTCCTTCTAATATCTGCATATCATTTATGTCGACTTTGAGCTGTTTCTAGCCGCTGCTGTATCACTTTGACTTTTTCCATAGTTTGATGAACAAGATCTGGCCCAAATAAGGTAGTTTCACCTGTTTTGAACCAGCCAATTGGTGATCTACACTTTCGACCATATAAAGCTTCATAAGGTGCCATTTTAATGCTCGAGTAGTAGCTATTATTATGAGCAAATTCAATAAGTGGTAGGTGATCATCCCAGTTACCCCTTGAAATCTAATATACAAGCTCACAGCATATCCTCAAGTGTTTGAATTGTACGTTATGCTTGACCATCCATTTGAGATGAAAGGCTGTACTTAAATTCACTTGTGTTCCCAAACTCTTTTGAAACGACTTCCAAAAATTTGCTGTGAATTGAGCTCCTCTATCAGATATTATAGAGATTGGCACTCCATGTAGTCGAACTATCTCTTTAATGTACAACCTCGCATACTCTTCAGCTGTATAAGTAGTATTCACCAGCAAGAAGTGTGCTGCTTTGGTAAGTCTGTCAACTATTACCCATATGGAGTCAAACTTCCGGAATGAGCGAGGCAAACCAGTAACAAAATACATGTTGATCATGTCCCAATTCCAAATTGGAAGTTCTATACGCTGCATGTAACCTCCGGGCTTTTGGTGTTCTACTTTTACGTGTTGACAATTTGGACACTGAGCCACGAATTCTGCAATGTTCTTCTTCATGTCCCCCCACCAATACATTTCTTTCAAGTCATGATACATTTTAGTTGACCCCGGATGAATAGAGTATCTTGAATTATGTGCTTCCATCATGATCCTCTTTCTTAGTTCATCTATATTAGGTACACACAATCTGTTTTGACATCGAAGTACCCCGTCTTTCTTA
The DNA here is from genome assembly GCA_022817965.1 of Solanum lycopersicoides. Classification (NCBI taxonomy): domain Eukaryota; kingdom Viridiplantae; phylum Streptophyta; class Magnoliopsida; order Solanales; family Solanaceae; genus Solanum; species Solanum lycopersicoides. The sequence goes on along the minus strand of CM040622.1, from coordinate 35,384,450 downwards.
AGCTCAAATGCCTTTGTCATACCATGTAGTACATTCTCTTTAAGTTGTAAAAGAATTGGATCAGTGTACTGCTTCTCTTTCACTTCCACTACTAATGAGGATTCTGCCGCATTTTGCACAATAACCCCTTCGTCGTGAGATTCAAGAAGGCGAACACCGAAGTTCGCTAGTTGCGACAGATCCTTAGTCATTCCTTGTCTTTCCACAGACTTCCCATAAGTGCTTGCCATTATTTTACGGCTTAAAGCATCAGCTACTACATTAGCTTTACCGGGATGATATAAGATGTCAATGTCATAATCTTTTAATAGCTCCAACCACCTTTGCTGCCTCAGATTTAAGTCCTATTGCTTAAAGATATATTGCAAGCTTTTGTGATCAGTGTATATATCAACATGAACTCCATAAAAGTAGTGGCGCCATATCTTCAAAGCAAACACAACTGCTGCTAGCTCTAGATCATGGGTTGGATAATTTTTCTCATGTGGCCGCAGCTGCCTTGAGCCATAAGCTATAACTTTACCATGCTGCATCAATATACAACCTAAGCCCACTCCCAAAGCATCATAGTACACTACATAGCCTTCTGTACCTTCTGGAAGTACCAACACAGGTGTAGAAGTTAATTTACTCTTCAGCTCTTGGAAGCTTCTTTCACACTCATCGCTCCACTGAAACTTGGTTTCTTTGTGTGTTAGCTTTGTTAAGGGTGCAGCCATGGAAGAGAATCCTTCAATAAACCTTCTGTAATAACCTGCCAATCCAAGAAAACTATGGATCTCTGTAGGCGTTGTAGGTCTTGGCCAGTTTTTCACGGCTTCTATTTTTTGGTTATCAACCCTTATTCCTTCCTCGGATACGATATGACCTAGGAATGCCACAGATTTCAACCAGAACTCACATTTAGAGAACTTTGCATACAATTTACGATCACGGAGAATTTGTAAAACCTGCCGCAAGTGATTAGCATGATCCTCTTCCAATCTTGAATACACCAAAATGTCATCTATGAACACTATCACGAACACATCTAAAAATAGCTTGAACACCCTATTCATCAAATCCATAAAAGTTGCTGGTGCATTTGTTATCCCGAATGACATGACTAGAACTCAAAATGACCATACCGTGTTCGGAAAGCTGTCTTGGGTATATCTTTGTCCTTGACCCTCACTTGGTGATAACCTGACCTCAGGTCGATCTTTGAAAAACACCTAGCACCTTGTAATTGATCAAACAAATCATCAATTCTAGGGAGGGGATATTTGTTCTTAATCGTTACCTTATTCAACTGCCGATAGTCGATACACATTCTTAACGAGCAATCTTTTTTGCGTACAAATAAAACTTGGTGCTCCCTATGGGGACATACTAGGCCTTATGAATCCTTTTTCTAATAAGTCTTTTAATTGCTCCTTCAACTCTCGTAATTCTGCCGGAGCCATTCTATACAGAGGAATTGAGATAGGTTGAGTATCTGGAAGCACATCAATACCGAACTCTACTTCTCGTTCTGGAGGCAAACCTGAAAGATCTTCAAGAAACACGTCTGGAAATTCATTTACCACCGGAATGGATTGTAGGGTTGGTGGCTCCGCATCTACATTTTTCACTCTAACCAGATGGCATACGTATCCTTTGGAAATCATCTTCTTTGCCTTAAGATAAGAAATAAATTTACCTCTTGGCGCCCCAATATTACCTTTCCATTCGAGGACTACCTCTTTTGGAAACTGGAAATGCACTATCTTAGTTCGGCAATCTACGGCGTAACAAGAAGCTAACCAATCCATACCCATTATAACATCAAAATCTACCATGTAGATACTCAACAAGGTCAGCCAATCTATCGCGACCACAAACAGTTACAATACAATTACGATAAACCCTTCTAGCTATAATAGACTCACCAATCGGTGTAGATACTTCAAATGGCTTCACTAATAATTCTGGTGTTCTTTTGAACCTTCCAACAATCAATGGTGTAACATATGATAGTGTAGACCCCGGATCAATTAATGCATACACAATATGTGAAAAGATGGACAATGTACCTGTAACCATATCCGACGAGGCTTCTGAATTTTGTCGATCCCCTAGTGCATATGTGAGATTCTGACCTCCACTAGAGCTAGCTGCTTCCCTAGCTCCTCTACCACGACCTGTAGGCATATGTAGTCCCCTACCTAAAGAAGGGGTTGATGAGGTAGACGTAACAACTGATCTAGTTGGTTGTGCAACGCCACCCACTCCCCTATGAGGGCAGTTTCTCATTTATGCCCTGGTGTGCCACACCAAAAACAAACATCCGTCCCAAACCTGCATGCACCTAGATGATTCCTCCCACACTATTTACAAGGCTGTCGTGGAGGCCTTGATTGGCTCGTAATTCCCTGCTCTTGATGACTCGCTATTTGTGAGCCTTGGCTTTCACTTCTTTGCCCAAACTGATTGCCCCAAACCCTTGGAACCGTGGTGGAGCACTAGCTGTAGAGTAGAAAGATGACGGCCTAGGTGGTCTGTTAGAGAACCGAGGCCTAAACTCACCTTGGGATGGTGTAAGCTACCCCATGGATCTGGCCCTCTTAGAATGCCCTGTTTCCAACTCTTGTGTCCTTCTTCTTTGCCTTTGATCCTCCAACTTATGCGCAAAAGCCTGCATCCTTGCTATATCTATTTCTTTATTCAACGAAGCAATTGTACAGTCTCTAACCAGATATGAATCTAATCTATCCACAAATCGATGAACTCTATCCTCCATAGTAGTTACTACATTAGGAGCATACCTGGCCAAGGAATTAAATTTGAGACTATACTCTCTCACACTCATATTTCCTTGGTGGAGATTTAAGAACTAATCCGCACGGGCCTCTCGGATCTCCAATGGAAGATAATGGTCAAGGAATGCCTTTTTGAACTCTTTCCACGTAGCTGAAGGTGCATCTGTACCCCTAGATTGCTTCCAAGCTTCATACCACAATATAGCTACACCCTTTAATCTGTATGCAGCTAGCTCAAGTGCTTCTTTACCACTTACATGCATAATATCCAAAGTACGTTTGATCTCATCCATAAAGTCTTGGGGATCTTCATTAGGATCTGACTCGGTAAATGATGGAGGGTCCAAGTTAAGAAAATCACGTATCGTGTTCCAGCTGATCTATCTACACCACTAGTACCTGCAACTGGACCTTCTTGCCTTTGGCCATGACCAGCAACTATACGAGTCAATAACTGGACTGCATTCCTCAAATCTTGCTCGGTAGCATTGATAGGGGGTTCCTGAGGTTCATCTTCCCTCCTTAGTTCTTCAGGAGATGGAGGCGTCGGGGAAGTCTACGATAGAGACTCATCTTGAGCCCCACTTTGAACAGCTTGACTTGGTGGTGGTTGGCTGGTCCCTTCTTGGGCAGCCACATCTACTCGTTTACCAGTACTTTTACTCCTTCTCATAACCGGCATATTTGCTATAATAAAACAATTGAGAAATTAGGTATGATTCACCTACAACACTGGTTCTATCGCACAATCTAAGAAATGAAAGAAATGAGACAACTCCTACATGTCCCGTAGCCTCCTGTTTATAGATGTGCTACACAACACATCCATAAGCAAGACTCTACACAAACACAGCTTTGTAGACTCCCTAGGATGACCTGCTCTGATACCACTTTTTGTCATGCCTCAAAACCCATTAAGACGGACAGGCACACGATGCCCTAAAGGCCCAAGAGAACCAACCTGCAACCTGTTCTTACTGTGCATATAACTATAACAATTGTGACAAGTTCACCTAGGATGCAGCGATACAAAACAACATAAGTAGGTCCAAAAGTTATATACAAGACTTGGCCGTTGAGGCCACAACTCCTTAAGACACAACTAAACCATGTACATACATCTATAAAGCCTCTAAAAGATAGAAGACTAGAGTAGGTCGGGAAGACCCCGCCTTACCCTTAACTATGATACAATACCAAAATGATTTTACCAAGGACTCAATAAAGCTCCGAATCAACTTGGAGCTCACCAAAAGTAGTAGAGTGTCGTGTGCTCCTACTGAGGAGGTCTACTAGCTGGAGTACATGTGCCTGCAACATGAAATGCAGCGTCCCCAATAAGGGACGTCAGTACAAAAAATATACTGAATATGTATGGCAATAGCATATGTAATACGAGAGCTCAAATGAAATCAAGTAGCAACATATGAGTGCGTAGATTAGGAGAAAAGACCACCTTTGCTTACTCTTGTGGGATCAAGTAAGTTACATTCTTTTCTTTACTTTTCTGTATGTTATCTTTGTTGGGCATGTGATACAAGTGACCAGCTGATCAATGGTAGAAGAGGATGACCCATGATACGAGTATTAACCCCTGGGATGCGGTCCTCATAATTACACAAATTGGGATCGGCCCATGCTAGGCTTTCGCCCCTGAGCTGCCACCCTTCTATACCAATAGGGATCGACCCATGCTAGGCTTTCGCCCCTGAGCTTCAACCCTTAATTATATAGATTTCTTCACTTAAGTTCTTTAATCTTTGAGATTGTTGTTTATCAGTTCATAACTCTTTTGAGATGTTATTTTGGTGGTCATAATCATTTTGGAGATATGGAAGTACGGACTAGTAATAGAAGACATGAAAATAATACTTCAAGAAAATAACAATGACATAAGGAGCTATGTAACATCAACACATTACTTTAAGAGATTGATGACACAATTGACTTCAAACAACAAAGAGGACGATTCACAGACTTGCTTTTGCAATTACCATTTCTATACCAGCACATGGGGGATAATTACATAATTAAAAAACAGTGAACAGATAATGAAGTAGTTCTTGTCACGTCTCAAAACCCATTAAGACGGACAGGCACCCGATGCCCTAAAGGCCCGAGAGAACCAACCTGCAACCTGTTCTTACTGTGCATATACTATAACAATTGTGACAAGTTAACCTAGGATGCAGCGATACAAAACAACGTAAGTAGGTCCAAAAGTTATATACAAGACTTGGCCGTTGAGGCCACAACTCCTTAAGACACAACTGAACCATGTACATACGTCTACAAAGCCTCTAAAAGATAGAAGACTAGAGTAGGTCGGGACCGCCTTACCCTTAACTACGATACAATACCAAAATAAATTTATCAAGGACTCAATAAAGCTCCGAATCAACTTGGAGCTCACCAAAAGTAGCAGAGTTTCGTATGCTCCTACTGAGGAGGTCTACTAGCTGGAGTACTTGAGCCTGCATCATGAAATGCAGCGTCCCCAATACAGAACGTCAGTACGAAAAATGTACTGAAAATGTAAGGCAATAGCATATGTAATACAAGAGCTCAAATGAAATAAAGTAGTAACATATGAGTGCATAGATAGGAGAGAAGACCACCTTTGCTTACTCTTGTGGGATCAAGTAAGCTACATTCTTTTCTTTACCTTTTCGTATGTTATAATCTTTGTTGGCATGTGATACAAGTGACCAGCTGATCAGTGGTAGAAGAGGATGACCCATGCTAGGCGTATTAATCCTTGGGATGCGGTCCTCATAATTACACAACTTGGGATCGGCCCATGCTAGGCTTTCGCCCCTGAGCTGCCACCCTTCTATACCAATAAGGATCGGCCCATGCTAGGCTTTCGCCCCTGAGCTGCCACCCTTAATTATATAGATTTCTTCACTTAGATTCTTTAATCCTTGAGATTATTGTTAATCAGTTCATAATTCTTTTGAGACGTTATTTTGGATAATCATAACACTTTTGAGATGTTGCTTTGGTGGTCATAATCATCTTGGAGATATGGAAATACGGACCAGTAGTGGAATACATGAAAAATAATACTTTGATGCAGTAACAATGACATAAGGAGCTATGTAACATCAACACCTCACTTTAAGACATTAATGGCACAATTGACTTCAATTGACTAGGAGGGGGATTCACCAAACTTTCTTTTGCAAATACCATTTCTATAGCAGCACAAGGGGGATAATTACACAAGTATAGAGTAGTGAACATATAATGAAGTAGTTCCATGTACTTAGAATGGGGAAAGAAATATTGTTAGCTATTTGGAGATAGTACGCTGCCACTATGTTTTCTTTTCTAGGAATAGAACTTATGAGATTCACTTCATTGATATTAATTGCAGATGCCAGATTTCATGCCAAAGGATATAGAATCGAATAGCCTTACATACCTTATTTTCTGACCAATACCACTATCACGATTCAGCCTTCCTTTTTGGGTGCTAATCTACAACATAAGTCATGATTAAGCTAACGTCAGCAGCTAATCACATTAAGGCCCTCGAAAACAGTAGCTAAAATATTTGACGGAAAGCAGGCCCTTACAACCCTTACACAAACGGTGAACCACCACACCCTTCCTCTACACATTAATACAACTTCATACATCCTCTCCCAAGATACCCAAACTGCCCTCAACAACAATATTCATAAGGCAGCCACCATCAATCTCAAATCTTTCAGCATAATAGGAGAATATTGACTCAAGGATTTATCACAATCCATGAATTCTTGATAAATATATACAAAATTCTCCACTCCAAACATGAATTCAAAGAGAGGAAAACAAATGGGTTGAAGTCTTACCTTAATTCTGGAAATTTATCCTCTAAACTTGTACTTCAAGAATTCAAACTCTCCTTCAAACTCTTACTTGAAAATGAGACAGCACTCAAGAACCCTAAGGTGTTTTAGGGCTGCTTATTGAAGCCAAGAGAGACCAAGAAAGAAACTTAGGAATCTGAAAATTTTTGCAAGTTTAAAATGGAGAAAAAGACTTGATCCTTATCCTTTTAAAAAGGAGGTGCTATGGCCGACATTCTTGACCAATTTTGGGCCATATATTGTCAAGTAGGTGACCCACCTACTTGGCCTTTTAACTTGGGCCTTTTTGGACTTAAGATTTTTGGGCCTTGGCTGTCCATTTTCCCTTTGTTCTTTTATTCAACTTGGGCCAGATTAATGCAAGTAGGTGGTACACACTTGGCCCAATAACATGGTAAAAAAAAGTCTTAGGAGGTGATGCACTTACCTAGTTTCACTTGGGCTTTATCCATAATGGGCCAATTGGCAGATTTGGCTGCTGGGCTTTCTTTCATTCACATTTTTCTTTAATAGGTTTGGGCTTCAAATGAGCCCCTTAAAATAAGCCTAAATCTGGTCCATCAAACTTGGGCCCTTTAACTATATTATAGCTCAAGTATGCAGCTGCTAGCTCAATTACCACCTTACTATATTTACTTAAATACTTTCCATCGGAGTTAACTTGCAATACATATGCTGAAACGTGCAAGGCATTACATCACCTTCCGAGCTAGTTTAAACCAACACTAATCATATAAGAAACATGATCCCTCACCTACACTATAAGTCTATGTCAAGTATAACATGAATAGAACTACCACATACAAAATACAGGCCGTTACATCCTTCCCCCCTTGAAACATTCGTCCTCGAATGTTAGCATGGTTGTCCAGCCTAAACAAGTTCAAGCCTAAGTTAGTACTACTATTAATCACATTGAACATATAGACTTATACTTACTTGTCAATGCCTCCACTAACATTTTGATCGTTCCCACCAGTGTGGAAGAGGTGAGGATACTTCAATTTCATTGCTTCTTCTGCTTCCCATGTAACTTCTTCTACTTGTTGGTTTCTCCATAGTACTTTTACAGAAGCTACTTCTTTATTTCTTAACTTCCTAACTTGTCGATCCAGAATAGCAATGGGTACTTCTTCATAAGTGAGATCGCCCGTAACCTGTACGTCTTCAGTAGGAGTAATACGAAATGGGTCACCTACGCATTTTCGTAGCATTGAGACATGAAACACCGGATGAACTGATGAAAGCTCTTGTGGTAGCTCTAACTCATAGGCTACTTGGCCGAATTTTTGGATAATCTTATATGGCCCTATATAGCGTGGACTCAGCTTTCCCTTTTTACCAAACCTCATTACCCCTTTCATCGGAGACACCTTCAAGAACACCCAATCCCCTATAGAAAATTCTAGTCCTCTCCTTCTAATATCTGCATATGATTTATGTCGACTTTGAGCTGTTTCTAGCCGCTGCTGTATCACTTTGACTTTTTCCATAGCTTGATGAACAAGATCTGGCCCAAATAAGGCAGTTTCACCTGTTTTCGAACCAGCCAATTGGTGATCTACACTTTCGACCATATAAAGCTTCATAAGGTGCCATTTTAATGCTCGAATGATAGCTATTGTTATAAGCAAATTCAATAAGTGGTAGGTGATCATCCCAGCTACCCTTGAAATCTAATATACAAGCTCGCAGCATATCCTCAAGTGTCTGAATTGTACGTTCTGCCTGACCATCCGTTTGAGGATGAAAGGCTGTACTTAAATTCACTTGTGTTCCCAAACTCTTTTGAAATGACTTCCAAAAATTTGCTGTGAATTGAGCTCCTCTATCAGATATTATAGAGATTGGCACTCCATGTAGTCGAACTATCTCTTTAATGTACAACCTCGCATACTCTTCAGCTGTATAGTAGTCTTCACCGGCAAGAAGTGTGCTGCTTTGGTAAGTCTGTCAACTATTACCCATATGGAGTCAAACTTCCGGAATGAGCGAGGCAAACCAGTAACAAAATCCATGTTGATCATGTCCCATTTCCAAATTGGAAGTTCTATACGCTGCATGTAACCTCCGGGCTTTTGGTGTTCTACTTTTACCTGTTGACAATTTGGACACTGAGCCACGAATTCTGCAATGTTCTTCTTCATGTTCCCCCACCAATACATTTCTTTCAAGTCATGATACATTTTAGTTGACCCCGGATGAACAGAGTATCTTGAATTATGTGCTTCCATCATGATCCTCTTTCTTAGTTCATCTACATTAGGTACACACAATCTGTTTTGACATCGAAGTACTCCGTCTTGCTTAAGCTCAAATGCCTTTGTCATACCATGTAGTACATTCTCTTTAAGTTGTAAAAGAATTGGATCAGTGTACTGCTTCTCTTTCACTTCCACTATTAATGAGGATTCTGCCGCATTTTGCACAATAACCCCTTCGTCTTGAGATTCAAGAAGGCGAACGCCCAAGTTCGCTAGTTGGGACAGATCCTTAGTCATTCCTTGTCTTTCCGTAGACTTCCCATAAGTGCTTGCCATTATTTTACGGCTTAAAGCATCAGCTACTACATTAGCTTTACCGGGATGATATAAGATGTCAATGTCATAATCTTTTAATAGCTCCAGCCACCTTCGCTGCCTCAGATTTAAGTCTTTTTGCTTAAAGATATATTGCAAGCTTTTGTGATCAGTGTATATGTCAACATGAACTCCATACAAGTAGTGGCGCCATATCTTCAAAGCAAACACAACTGCTGCTAGCTCTAGATCATGGGTTGGATAATTTTTCTCATGTGGCCGCAGCTGCCTTGAGCCATAAGCTATAACTTTACCATGCTGCATCAATACACAACCTAAGCCCACTCCCGAAGCATCACAGTACACTACATAGCCTTCTGTACCTTCTGGAAGTACCAACACAGGTGTAGAAGTTAATTTACTCTTCAGCTCTTGGAAGCTTCTTTCACACTCATCGTTCCACTGAAACTTGGTTCCTTTGTGTGTTAGCTTTGTTAAGGGTGCAGCCATGGAAGAGAATCCTCCAACAAACCTTCTGTAATAACCTGCCAATCCAAGAAAACTACGGATCTCCGTAGGCGTTGTAGGTCTTGGCCAGCTTTTCACGGCTTCTATTTTCTGGTTATCAACCCTTATTCCTTCCTCGGATACGATATGACCTAGGAATGCCACAGATTTCAACCAGAACTCACATTTAGAGAACTTTGCATACAATTTACGATCACGGAGAATTTGTAAAACCTGCCGCAAGTGATTAGCATGATCCTCTTCCGATCTTGAATACACCAAAATGTCATCTATGAACACTATCACGAACACATCTAAAAATGGCTTGAACACCCTATTCATCAAATCCATAAAAGCTGCTGGTGCATTTTTTAGCCCGAATGACATGACTAAGAACTCAAAATGACCATACCGTGTTCGGAAAGCTGTCTTGGGTATATCTTTGTCCTTGACCCTCACTTGGTGATAACCTGACCTCAGGTCGATCTTTGAAAAACACCTAGCACCTTGTAATTGATCAAACAAATCATCAATTCTAGGGAGGGGATATTTGTTCTTAATCGTTACCTTATTCAACTGCCGGTAGTCGATACACATTCTTAATGAGCCATCTTTTTTGCGTACAAATAAAACTGGTGCTCCCCATGGGGACACACTAGGCCTTATGAATCCTATTTGTAATAAGTCTTTTAACTGCTCCTTCAACTCTCGTAATTCTGCCGGAGCCATTCTATACGGAAGAATTGAGATAGGTTGAGTATCTGAAAGCACATCAATACTGAACTCTACTTCTCGTTCTGGAGGCAAACCTGGAAGATCTTCAGGAAACACATCTGGAAATTCATTTACCACCGGAATGGATTGAAGGGTTGGTGGCTCCGCATCTACATTTTTCACTCTAACCAGATGGCATATGTATCCTTTGGAAATCATCTTCTTTGCCTTAAGATAAGAAATAAATTTACCTCTTGGCACCCCAATATCACCTTTCCATTCAAGGACTACCTCTTTTGGAAACTGGAAATGCACTATCTTAGTTCGGTAATCTACCGTCGCATAACAAGAAGCTAACCAATCCATACCCATTATAAAATCAAAATCTACCATGTCTAGCTCAACAAGGTCAGCCAATGTATCACGATCACAAACAGTTACAATGCAATTACGATAAACTCTCCTAGCTATAATAGATTCACCAATCGGTGTAGACACTTCAAATGGCTTCGCTAATAATTCTGGTGTTCTTTTGAACTTTCCAGCAATTAATGGTGTAACATATGATAGTGTAGACCCCGGATCGATTAATGCATATACAATATGTGAAAAGATGGACAATGTACCTGTAACCACATCCGGCGAGGCTTCTAAATTTTGTCGATCCCCTAGTGCATATGTGCGATTCTGACCTCCACTAGAACTAGCTGCTCCCCTAGCTCCTCTACCACGACCCGTAGGCATATTTAGTCCCCTACCTAAAGAACGGGTTGATGAGGTCGATGCAACAACTGATCTAGTTGGTTGTGCAACGCCACCCACTCCCCTATGAGGGCAGTTTCTCATCATATGCCCTGGTGTGTCACACCAAAAACAAACATCCGTCCCAAACCTGCATGCACCTAGATGATTCCTCCCACACTGTTTACAAGGCTGCCGTGGAGGCCTTGATTGGCTCGTACTTCCTTGCTCTTGATGACTGCCTTGGCTTTCACTTCTTTGCCCAAACTGATTGCCCTTAAACCCTTGGAACTGTGGTGGAGCACTAGCTGTAGAGTAGAAAGATGACGGCCTAGGTGGTCTGTTAGAGAACCGAGGCCTAAACTCACCTTGGGATGGTGTAAACTGCCCCATGGATCTGGCCCTCTTAGAATGCCCTGTTTCCAACTCTTGTGTCCTTCTTCTTTGCCTTTGATCCTCCAATTTTTGTGCAAAAGCCTGCATCCTTGCTATATCCATATCTTTATTCAACGAAGCAATTGTACAGTCTCTAACCAGATATGAATCTAATCTATCCACAAAACGATGAACTCTATCCTCCATAGTAGCTACTACATTAGGAGCATACCTGGCCAAGGAATTAAATTTGAGACTATACTCCCTCACACTCATATTTCCTTGGTGGAGATTAAGAACTGATCCGCACGGGCCTCTCGATCTCCAATGGCAGATAATGATCAAGGTAGACTCCCTAGGATAGCCTGCTCTGATACCACTTTTGTCACGCCTCAAAACCCATTAAGACGGACAGGCACCCGATGCCCTAAAGGCCCGAGAGAACCAACCTGCAACCTGTTCTTACTGTGCATATACTATAACAATTGTGACAAGTTAACCTAGGATGCAGCGATACAAAACAACGTAAGTAGGTCCAAAAGTTATATACAAGACTTGGCCGTTGAGGCCACAACTCCTAAAGACACAACTGAACCATGTACATACGTCTACAAAGCCTCTAAAAGATAGAAGACTAGAGTAGGTCGGGACAGACCCCGCCTTACCCTTAACTATGATACAATACTAAAATGAATTTACCAAGGACTCAATAAAGCTCCGAATAAACTTGGAGCTCACCAAAAGTAGTAGAGTTTCGTGTGCTCCTACTGAGGAGGTCTACTAGCTGGAGTACCTGAGCCTGCAGCATGAAATGCAGCGTCCCCAATACGGAACGTCAGTACGAAAAATGTACTGAATATGTAAGGCAATAGCATATGTAATACAAGAGCTCAAATGAAATAAAGTAGTAACATATGAGTGCATAGATAGGAGAGAAGACCACCTTTGCTTACTCTTGTGGGATCAAGTAAGCTAAATTCTTTTCTTTACCTTTTCGTATGTTATAATCTTTGTTGGCATGTGATACAAGTGACCAGCTGATCAGTGGTAGAAGAGGATGACCCATGCTAGGCGTATTAACCCCTGGATGCGGTCCTCATAATTACACAACTTGGGATCGGCCCATGCTAGGCTTTCACCCCTGAGCTGCCACCCTTCAATACCAATAGGGATCGGCCCATGCTAGGCTTTCGCCCCTGAGCTGCCACCCTTAATTATATAGATTTCTTCACTTAGATTCTTTAATCTTTGAGATTATTGTTAATCAGTTCATAACTCTTTTGAGACGTTATTTTTGGATAATCATAACACTTTTGAGATGTTGCTTTGGTGGTCATAATCATCTTGGAGATATGGAAATACGGACCAGTAGTGGAATACATGAAAAAATAATACTTTGATGCAGTAACAATGACATAAGGAGCTATGTAACATCAACACCTCACTTTAAGACCTTAATGGCACAATTGACTTCAATTGACTAGGAGGGGGATTCACCAAACTTTCTTTTGCAAATACCATTTCTATAGCAGCACAAGGGGGATAATTACACAAGTATAGAGTAGTGAACATATAATGAAGTAGTTCCATGTACTTAGAATGGGGAAAGAAATATTGTTAGCTATTTGGAGATAGTACGCTGCCACTATGTTACCTTTTCTAGGAATAGAACTTATGAGATTCACTTCATTGATATTAATTGCAGATGCCAGATTTCATGCCAAAGGGATATACAATCGAATAGCCTTACATACCTTATTTTCTGACCAATACCACTATCACGATTCAGCCTTCCTTTTTGGGTGCTAATCTACAACATAAGTCATGATTAAGCTAACGTCAGCAGCTAATCACATTAAGGCCCTCGAAAACAGTAGCTAAAATATTTGACGGTAAGCAGGCCCTTACAACCCTTACACAAACGGTGAACCACCACACCCTTCCTCTACACATTAATACAACTTCATACATCCTCTCCCAAGATACCCAAATGCCCTCAACAACAATATTCATAAGGCAGACACCATCAATCTCAAATCTTTCAGCATAATAGGAGAATATTGACTCAAGGATTTATCACAATCCATGAATTCTTGATAAATATATACAAAATTCTCCACTCCAAACATGAATTCAAAGAGAGGAAAACAAATGGTTGAAGTCTTACCTTAATTCTGGAAATTTATCCTCTAAACTTGTACTTCAAGAATTCAAACTCTCCTTCAAACTCTTACTTGAAAATGAGACAGCACTCAAGAACCCTAAGGTGTTTTAGGGCTGCTTATTGAAGCCAAGAGAGACCAAGAAAGAAACTTAGGAATCTGAAAATTTTTGCAAGTTTAAAATGAAGAAAAAGACTTGATCCTTATCCTTTTAAAAAGGAGGTGCTATGGCCGACATTCTTGACCAATTTTGGGCCATATATTGTCAAGTAGGTGACCCACCTACTTGGCCTTTTAACTTGGGCCTTTTTGGACTTAAGATTTTTGGGCCTTGGCTGTACATTTTCCCTTTGTTCTTTTATTCAACTTGGGCCAGATTAATGCAATAGGTGGTACACACTTGGCCCAATAACATGGTAAAAAAAAAGTCTTAGGAGGTGATGCACTTACCTAGTTTCACTTGGGCTTTATCCATAATGGGCCAATTGGCAGATTTGGCTGCTGGGCTTTCTTTCATTCACATATTTCTTTAATAGGTTTGGGCTTCAAATGTGCCCCTTAAAATAAGCCTAAATCTGGTCCATCAAACTTGGGCCCTTTAACTATATTATAGCTCAAGTATGCAGCTGCTAGCTCAATTACCACCTTACTATATTTACTTAAATACTTTCCATCGGAGTTAACTTGCAATACATATGCTGAAACGTGCAAGGCATTACATCACCTTCCAAGCTAGTTTAAACCAACACTAATCATATAAGAAACATGATCCCTCACCTACACTATAAGTCTATGTCAAGTATAACATGAATAGAACTACCACATACAAAATACAGGCCGTTACATCCTTCCCCCCTTGAAACATTCGTCCTCGAATGTTAGCATGGTTGTCCAGCCTAAACAAGTTCAAGCCTAAGTTAGTACTACTATTAATCACATTGAACATATAGACTTATACTTACTTGTCAATGCCTCCACTAACATTTTGATCGTTCCCACCAGTGTGGAAGAGGTGAGGATACTTCAATTTCATTGCTTCTTCTGCTTCCCATGTAACTTCTTCTACTTGTTGGTTTCTCCATAGTACTTTTACAGAAGCTACTTCTTTATTTCTTAACTTCCTAACTTGTCGATCCAGAATAGCAATGGGTACTTCTTCATAAGTGAGATCGCCCGTAACCTGTACGTCTTCAGTAGGAGTAATACGAAATGGGTCACCTACGCATTTTCGTAGCATTGAGAGAAGAAACACCGGATGAACTGATGAAAGATCTTGTGATATATCTAACTCATAGGCTACTTGGCCGAATTTTTGGATAATCTTATATGGCCCTATATAGCGTGGACTCAGCTTTCCCTTTTTACCAAACCTCATTACCCCTTTCATCGGAGACACCTTCAAGAACACCCAATCCCCTATAGAAAATTCTAGTCCTCTCCTTCTAATATCTGCATATGATTTATGTCGACTTTGAGCTGTTTCTAGCCGCTGCTGTATCACTTTGACTTTTTCCATAGCTTGATGAACAAGATCTGGCCCAAATAAGGCAGTTTCACCTGTTTCAAACCAGCCAATTGGTGATCTACACTTTCGACCATATAAAGCTTCATAAGGTGCCATTTTAATGCTTGAATGATAGCTATTGTTATAAGCAAATTCAATAAGTGGTAGGTGATCATCCCAGCTACCCTTAAAATCTAATATACAAGCTCGCAGCATATCCTCAAGTGTCTGAATTGTACGTTCTGCCTGACCATCCGTTTGACGATGAAAGGTTGTACTTAAATTCACTTGTGTTCCCAAACTCTTTTGAACTGACTGCCAAAAATTTGATGTGAATTGAGCTCCTCTATAAGATATTATAGAGATTGGCACTCCATGTAGTCGAACTATCTCTTTAATGTACAACCTCGCATACTCTTCAGCTGTATAGGTAGTCTTCACCGGCAAGAAGTGTGCTGCTTTGGTAAGTCTGTCAACTATTACCCATATGGAGTCAAACTTCCGCAATGAGCGAGGCAAACCAGTAACAAAATCCATGTTGATCATGTCCCATTTCCAAATTGGAAGTTCTATACGCTGCATGTAACCTTCGGGCTTTTGGTGTTCTACTTTTACCTGTTGACAATTTGGACACTGAGCCACAAATTCTGCAATGTTCTTCTTCATGTTCCCCCACCAATACATTTCTTTCAAGTCATGATACATTTTAGTTGACCCCGGATGAACAGAGTATCTTGAATTATGTGTGTTACGCCTCGTATTTTTATACGTAGTGCGCGTAATGAGCTAGTCGATGTAAGCCCGGGGAATGAGATTTTATTTTAAGTTCCAAGTGATTAAAGAAATGTTATGCAAGGATGTTAATTCCAAATGTGATATTAAGTATGATTTGGCTAATGTAAGTGTCTTTAACTTTAAGTGAGGGATTAGTTAGTGGCTGATTAGGATTTAATTAATTAGTGGGCCCCACCACTCAAGGCAAATTAAAAAAAATCAGATTGGGAGCTGGCCTTAGTGGGACACGTGTAGAGGGGGGCTGTCTCCACTTCATATTATGAATGAAGTGGTGAAAGGCATTGAAAACATATTCTCTTCTTCACCACTTAGCTTAGGCAGCCAAGGAAATGGAGAAAACCAATATTCTCTTCTTCACCACTTAGCTTAGGCAGCCAAGGAAATGGAGAAAACCAATATTTTCTTCTTCACCACTTAGCTTAAGCAGCCATGGAAATGGAGAAAACAAACCATGCAACTCTCGGCCAGCATCTACAAAAGAATTTGGTTAGTAATCTCTTTGCTTTGTGTATTAAATTCCTTAGAATGCCATTGTTAATTAGCCATTAATGTTAAGAAGGGGGCGTGACCAGTAGCTTAGGAAATTTGTTTTAGTTATTGAATATGCTAAGTATGAGCGGAAACCATAATCGGATTATTAGTGGTGTCGTGTTAGTGTTTGGGCTGTTTTGATTAAAGCAAAATGCGGGAAATTCTGTTTTGGCGTTATGTATATGTTTATTATGATTCGTTGGGATATAAGTGTGTTATTGGTATTGTTGTGGATAATTTGGGTTGTTGTCGGATTGGGACAAAGTAAGGAAAGTAGGGGAAGTGCTGCCAGATTTTCGTTAGATTATTAGCTAGCTTACAATAAGTAGTAAAGCGCGACGTCTATCTCATTGCGGCACGATTGTTGCTTGTTATAGATTAAATAGCTTGGGCAGTAAATATTGGACGTGCGGCTCGACTATACGGTATGTAACGCTATCCTTTCTTTCTTTGTTGGCATGACTCTTAAAAATGAGTAAATGACGGACAGGTTTGATACGACTTCTAGAGCGTCTAGGTGACGTATATTGTTGCTTCCACAAACTATTCCTCTATATATCGGCTATGTCTAAGGCTATGGTGATTTCTCATATCTATGGTAGTGCTTCTTCGAGTCATTGAGATTTTTATGTTTTCATATCGTGTTAAAGGTTCATAATCTTGATAACACGTTAATTTTTGGTAACACTCCTTGCTGGTTCACGTTGATTATTCTATTGAGTTATAAGAAATGATTTTAATTGCATATGGTTGCTCATAATGTTCTGCTCGTGCATAGAGTCATTTATCATTTTACCGAGTCCCGGGCCGGGTAATGTTCGTGTGAAATTCCTTGCATATGTCACCGAGTTCCTCACTAGAGGGCCGGGTATGTATATTATATATGATTGGTGATGAGGATGATTATGATGATGATGATGAAGGAGATGATGTGATGACTATTTCACCGAGTCCCTCACTAGAGGGCCGGGTACATATGATGTATATATATATGATGACTATTTTGTCGAGTCCCTTACCAGGGAAGCTGGGCACCTTATATGTAAAGATATGCATGATTTTCACTTATAAGGTACATGTGTAGCGATATCTTGTTTCGACTTATCATGTTGGTATCCCGTCATCTTTACCTTATGCTTTACATACTCAGTACATTGTCCGTACTGACCCCCTTTCCTCGGGGGGGGGGGCTGCGTTTCATGCCCGCAGGTGTAGACGCACAGTTCTGTGATCCTCCCGCTTAGGATATCTACTCTGCTAATTGGGAGAGCTCCACTGTTCCGGAGCCCAGTCATTTTGGTACATAACTTTCTATGTAGTCTTTTGATTATCTATGGGTACGGCGGGGCCCTGTCCCGTCGAGTTTCATTATTATACTCTTGGAGGTCTGTAGACATTATGTGGGTTGTATATATATGTTTTGGATAATGGTCTGGACATGGTTTGTTTGGGATATCCGCTTGTACAGGGGCAGCCTTGTCGGCTGCGTACATCATTGTGCATTCTATAGTGGCAGCCTTGTCGGCTTGCGTATGCTATTATGCTTTGGATAGTGGCGGCCTTGTCGGTTCGCGTATGTCGTTATGGTTGAATGGTTATAACTCCTTATGAGACAGATCCACTTTATATATATATGGCGTTGGGGTTGACTTGATTTGATTAAATTCCATATTGTCTTAGTTTCAGTTGGTTATACTTAACAGGTTTGTATGCGAGTGTCCAAAACGGGCACTAGTCACGGCCCATCGGGTTGAGTCGTGACAAAAGTGGTATCAGAGCGGTTCTTCCTCGGAAGTGTCTACAGACCGTGTCTAGTAGAGTCTTGTTTATCGGTGTGTTGTGCACCACATCTATAAACAGGAAGCTACAGGACATTTAGGATGTCATCCTTTCTTCTTATTCTAGATCGTGCGATAGAGCTATATTAACAGGATAATCCCTCTCTAACGAATCCTTGTGTTTCAGCTATGCCTCCAAAGAAAGCGACAGCCGCCCAGAAGGGCAAATCGGTAGCAGAAGGTACTAGTCAGACCCGGAGAGTTACTAGGGCCCGTGCCCAGTCTATGCCTGATATTGTGCTCCAGTCGGAGAGCTCTGCTACACCGTCACCGCCAGAGGAGCTTAGAGCAGCAGCAGCTCCAGTTCGGGGGACATCACCACCAGCCCCCGAGGCCCCAGCACCTGAACCTCCAGCTCCTCAGCCAGGGGCGGAGGATAGGGCCATGAGAGATGCGGTTCAGTTGCTGACTAGATTAGTGGCAGGTCAGGCTCGGAGGCATGGACTAGGAGTTGATCATGCGGACAGATCTGATAGCTTAAGGGCTCGTGACTTCTTAAGTTGTAGTCCTCCAGAGTTCTTTGGGTCAAGGCCCCAGGATGATCCGCAAGAGTTTATTCGCCAGATGCAGCGTACATTGAGGATAATCAAGGCTTCAGAGACCGAGTCTGTTGAGTTGGATACGTATCATTTGCGGGATATAGCTATTAATTGGTATGAGTCTTGGGAGTTATCTAGGGGTGAGGGTGCTCCTCCAGCGGTATGGGATGAATTTGTGGAGGCTTTCCAGGGCCATTTCCTGCCTCCAGAGATGAGGCGAGCTAGAGTCGATAGATTCTTGCGTTTGAGGCAGAATGTGAAGAGTGTTCGAGAGTATAGCCTCGAGTTTGATTCATTGGCTAGGCATGCGCCTACTATTTTGGCTGATATGGCAGACAGGGTACATCGTTACGTGTTGGGATTGGATCATTATCTGATTGACGGTTGTATGGCAGTGACTCTTCAGCCAGGTATGGACATTGCTCGGGTGCAGGCATATGCACAGGGGGTAGAGGATCGGCACCGGGGACGTCAGCCAGATAGAGATTATAATAGAGGCCAGCATAAGAGGGCTAGATCAGCAGGTTATCCTGACGAGTTTCGAGGCGGGCAGTCTGAGCAGCATGTTAGATTTTCTTCCCAGCCAGCACAGAGTGCACCCCCACGTTCCATGGGTAGGGGGTTCGATCGTACGGGATATTCGGAAGCTGGTCAGAGCTCTAGGGCGTCAGGGTCACAGATGGGCAGGGGTTTGAGCCAGTCGAGGCCACCTTTGCCTCGGTGTTCTCGCTGTGGTAGGTCCCATCCTGGGGAATGTCGTTGGGCTACAGGTGCGTGTTTTTGTTGCGGCCGTCAGGGTCATACTATGAGGGAGTGTCACTTTAGAGGTAGTGCAGGTGGTATGGCACAGCCTACTGGGTCCGTTGCTGGTTCATCTTCTTCTGTGGCTATGCCCCCTACGGGGCAGGGTATTCAGGCGCCAGCAGGCCGTGGTGGAGCTTCCAGTTCTAGCGCCCTCGAACCGCATATATGCTTAGACTAGTAGACAGGATCAGGAGGCGTCACCTAATGTGATCACAGGTATATTATCACTATTCTCCCGAAGTGTGTATGCATTGATAGACCCAGGTTCCACCTTATCATTTATATCCCCCTTCGTTGCTAGTAGGATCGGAATAGAGTCTGAGTTGATAGAACCATTTGAGGTAGCTACACCTGTAGGAGATTCTGTCATAGCTACGCGAGTATATAAGAATTGTTCAGTGATTATATATAGTCGTCGTACCGTAGCAGATCTAATAGAGTTAAATATGATTGAGTTTGATATTATTATGGGCATGGATTGGTTGGCTGCTTGTTATGCTAATGTTGATTGCAGAGGAAAGATAGTTCGATTTCAATTTCCAGGGGAACCGATTATAGAGTGGAAGGGGAGTACAGTATCGCCGAAAGGTAAGTTTATTTCATACCTTAAGGCCAGGAAGATGGTTAGAAAAGGCTATATTTATCATCTGGTTCGGGTGCATGACATAAAGGCAGAGGCACCGACTCTTCAATCAGTCCCGGTAGTTAATGAATTTCCCGATGTATTCCCAGAGGAACTTCCAGGCCTTCTCCAGAACGAGAGATAGAGTTTACTATAGATGTACTGCCAGATACCCAGCCTATATCTATACCTCCTTATAGAATGGCACCTGCTGAGTTGAAAGAGTTGAAAGAGCAATTGAGAGATTTGCTAGAAAAGGGCTTCATCAGGCCTAGTACGTCACCTTGGGGAGCACCGGTACTGTTTGTGAGGAAGAAGGATGGGTCGCTGCGGATGTGTATTGATTATAGGCAGCTGAACAAAGTAACAGTAAAAAACAGGTATCCCCTCCCAAGGATTGACGATCTATTTGACCAGTTGCAGGGTGCTAAGTGTTTTTCAAAGATAGACTTGCGGTCAGGTTATCATCAAGTGCGGGTAAGGGAGGCAGATATTCCAAAGACGGCATTCCGGACCCGATACGGGCATTATGAGTTTAGAGTGCTGTCTTTTGGGCTGACTAATGCTCCAGCGGTGTTTATGGATTTAATGAATCGAGTGTTTAAACCATTCCTTGATCTGTTTGTTATTGTATTTATAGACGATATTCTGGTCTATTCACGTTCAGAAGAGGAGCATGCAGACCATTTAAGGACGGTACTTAGGGTGCTTCAGCACCAGAAGTTGTATGCTAAGTTCTCCAAGTGCGAGTTTTGGTTGACTTCAGTGGCATTCTTGGGGCATATTATTGGAGCTGATGGTATTCAGGTAGACACGCAGAAGATTGAGGCGGTAAAGACTTGGCCCAGACCTACGACACCTACTGAGGTACGCAGTTTTCTGGGGTTAGCAGGATATTACAGAAGATTTGTAGAAAAGTTTGCCTCAATTTCAGCGCCTTTGACAAGGCTAACTCAACAAGTTCCAGTGGACTGATGCTTGTGAGCGAAGCTTCCAGCTATTGAAAGACAAATTGACTACAGCTCCAGTCCTAACTCTTCCGGAGGGACCAGACGGCTATGTTATTTATTGTGATGCTTCGGGTGTTGGGCTATGATGTGTATTGATGCAGCATGGCAAAGTTATAGCCTATGCCTCCCGACAACTTAGGAAGCATGAAAAGAATTATCCTACTCACGATCTGGAGTTAGCAGTCGTGGTTCATGCCTTGAAGATATGGAGGCATTATTTATATGGTGTCCATGTGGACATCTATACAGATCATAAGAGTCTCCAATATATCTTTAAACAGAAGGAGCTGAACTTACGACAGAGGCGGTGGTTAGAGTTGCTAAAGGATTATGATGTTGATATTTTATATCAACCAGGGAAAGCAAATGCTGTAGAAGATGCTCTTAGCCGTAAGTCCATGGGTAGCTTGACAGATGTACAACCAGAAAGGAGGGAGATGGTTCGGGAGATTCAGCGGCTATCCAGCCTTGGAGTTCGTCTGGCTAATTCAGAAGATAGTGGAGTTTCTATTCGAGAGGTTGCTGAGTCCTCAATCATAGATGAGGTAAAGAGACACCAGTACGAGGATCCTATTCTGGCACAGTATAGAGATGCAGCTCTTCAAAAGGAAAAGACCCCATTTAAGGTTACACCTGACGGAGTGTTATAATATGAAGGCAGATTGTGTGTACCTGATATTGCGGGGCTACGACGGCAGGTTATGGGAGAGGCACACTCTGCCCGTTATTCTATTCACCCAGGGTCAACGAAAATGTATCATGACCTCAGATGCTTATACTGGTGGGATGGCATGAAAAAGGACATAGTGGAGTTTGTTGCTCAGTGCCCGAATTGTCAACAAGTCAAGATCGAACATCAAAAGCCTGGTGGATTATTACAGGAGATAGAGATCTCGACTTNTTTCACTTCTTTGCCCAAACTGATTGCCCTAAACCCTTGGAACCGTGGTGGAGCACTAGCTGTAGAGTAGAAAGATGACGGCCTAGGTGGTCTGTTAGAGAACCGAGGCCTAAACTCACCTTGGGATGGTGTAAACTGCCCCATGGATCTGGCCCTCTTAGAATGCCCTGTTTCCAACTCTTGTGTCCTTCTTCTTTGCCTTTGATCCTCCAATTTTTATGCAAAAGCCTGCATCCTTGCTATATCCATATCTTTATTCAATGAAGCAATTGTACAGTCTCTAACCAGATATTAATGTAATCTATCCACAAAACGATGAACTCTATCCTCCATAGTAGCTACTACATTAGGAGCATACCTGGCCAAGGAATTAAATTTGAGACTATACTCCCTCACACTCATATTTCCTTGGTGGAGATTTAAGAACTGATCCGCACGGGCCTCTCGGATCTCCAATGGCAGATAATGATCAAGGAATGCCTTTTTGAACTCTTTCCACATAGCTGAAGGTGCATTTGTTCCCCTAGATTGCTTCCAAGCTTCATACCACAATATAGCCACACCCTTTAATCTGTATGCAGCTAGCTCAAGTGCTTCTTTACCACTTACATGCATAATATCCAAAGTGCGTTGGATTTGATCTATAAAGTCTTGGGGATCTTCATTAGGATCTAACCCAGTAAATGATGGAGGGTCCAAGTTAAGAAAATCACGTATCCGTGTTCCAGCTGATCTATCTACACCACTAGTACCTGCAACTGGACCTTCTTGCCTTTGTCCATGACCAGCAACTATAAGAGTCAATAATTGGACTACGTTCCTCAAATCTTGCTCGGTAGCATTGATAGGGGGTTCCTGAGGTTCATCTTCCCTCCTTAGTTCTTCAGGAGATGGAGGCGTCGAGGAAGTCTGCGATAGAGACTCATCTTGAGCCCCACTTTGAACAACTTGACTTGGTGGTGGTTGGCTAGTCCCTTCTTGGACAGCCACATCTACTCGTTTACCAGAACTTTTACTCCTTCTCGTAACCGGCATCTTTGCTATAATAAAACAATTGATAAATTAGATATGATTCACCTACAACACTGGTTCTATCGCACGATCTAAGAAATGAAACAACTCCTACATGTCCCGTAGCCTCCTGTTTATAGATGTGGTGCACAACACATCCATAAGCAAGACTCTACACAGACACACCTTTGTAGACTCCCTAGGATAGCCTGCTCTAATACCACTTTTGTCACGCCTCAAAACCCATTAAGACGTACAGGCACCCGATGCCCTAAAGGCCCGAGAGAACCAACTTGCAACCTGTTCTTACTGTGCATATACTATAACAATTGTGACAAGTTACCCTAGGATGCAGCGATACAAAACAACGTAAGTAGGTCCAAAAGTTATATACAAGACTTGGCCGTTGAGGCCACAACTCCTAAAGACACAACTGAACCATGTACATACGTCTACAAAGCCTTTTAAAGATAGAAGACTAGAGTAGGTCGGGACAGACCCCGCCTTACCCTTAACTACGATACAATAGTAAAATGAATTTACCAAGGACTCAATAAAGCTCTGAATCAACTTGGAGCTCACCAAAAGTAGTAGAGTTTCGTTTGCTCCTACTGAGGAGGTCTACTAGCTGGAGTACCTGAGCCTGCAGCATGAAATGCAGCGTCCCCAATACGGAACGTCTGTACGAAAAATGTACTGAATATGTAAGGCAATAGCATATGTAATACAAGAGCTCAAATGAAATAAAGTAATAACATATGAGTGCATATATAGGAGAGAAGACCACCTTTGCTTATTCTTGTGGGATCAAGTAA
This sequence comes from Solanum lycopersicoides, assembly GCA_022817965.1. Taxonomy (NCBI): domain Eukaryota; kingdom Viridiplantae; phylum Streptophyta; class Magnoliopsida; order Solanales; family Solanaceae; genus Solanum; species Solanum lycopersicoides. The sequence continues at coordinate 35,360,422 of CM040622.1, read as the reverse complement.
GCTACATTCTTTTCTTTACCTTTTCGTATGTTATAATCTTTGTTGGCATGTGATACAAGTGACCAGCTGATCAGTGGTAGAAGAGGATGACCCATGCTAGGCGTATTAACCCCTGGGATGTGGTCCTCATAATTACACAACTTGGGATCGGCCCATGCTAGGCTTTCGCCCCTGACCTGCCACCCTTCTATACCAATAGGGATCGGCCCATGCTAGGATTTCGCCCCTGAGCTGCCACCCTTAATTATATAGATTTCTTCACTTAGATTCTTTAATCTTTGAGATTATTGTTAATCAGTTCATAACTCTTTTGAGACGTTATTTTTGGATAATCATAACACTTTTGAGATGTTGCTTTGGTAGTCATAATCATCTTGGAGATATGGAAATACGGACCAGTAGTGGAATACATAAAAAAATAATACTTTGATGCAGTAACAATGACATAAGGAGCTATGTAACATCAACACCTCACTTTAAGACCTTAATGGCACAATTGACTTCAATTAACTAGGAGGGGGATTCACCAAACTTTCTTTTGCAAATACCATTTCTATAGCAGTACAAGGGGGATAATTACACAAGTATAGAGTATTGAACATATAATGAAGTAGTTCCATGTACTTAGAATGGGGAAAGAAATATTGTTAGCTATTTGGAGATAGTACGCTGCCACTATGTTACCTTTTCTAGGAATAGAACTTATGAGATTCACTTCATTGATATTAATTGCAGATGCCAGATTTCATGCCAAAGGGATATACAATCGAATAGCCTTACATACCTTATTTTCTGACCAATACCACTATCACGATTCAGCCTCCCTTTTTGGGTGCTAATCTACAACATAAGTCATGATTAAGCTAACGTCAGCAGCTAATCACATTAAGGCCCTCGAAAACAGTAGCTAAAATATTTGACGGAAAGCAGGCCCTTACAACCCTTACACAAACGGTGAACCACCACACCCTTCCTCTACACATTAATACAACTTATACATCCTCTCCCAAGATACCCAAACTGCCCTCAACAACAATATTCATAAGGCAGCCACCATCAATCTCAAATCTTTCAGCATAATAGGAGAATATTGACTCAAGGATTTATCACATCCATGAATTCTTGATAAATATATACAAAATTCTCCACTCCAAACATGAATTCAAAGAGAGGAAAACAAATGGGTTGAAGTCTTACCTTAATTCTTGGAATTTATCCTCTAAACTTGTACTTCAAGAATTCAAACTCTCCTTTAAACTCTTACTTGAAAATGAGACAGCACTCAAGAGCCCTAAGGTGTTTTAGGGATGCTTATTGAAGCCAAGAGAGACCAAGAAAGAAACTTAGGAATCTGAAAATTTTTGCAAGTTTAAAATGGAGAAAAAGACTTGATCCTTATCCTTTTAAAAAGGAGGTGCTATGGCCGACATTATTGACCAATTTTGGGCCATATATTGTCAAGTAGGTGACCCACCTACTTGGACTTTTAACTTGGGCCTTTTTGTACTTAAGATTTTTGGGCCTTGGCTGTCCATTTTCCCTTTGTTCTTTTATTCAACTTGGGCCAGATTAATGCAAGTAGGTGGGACACACTTGGCCCAATAACATGGTAAAAAAAAAAGTCTTAGGAGGTGATGCACTTACCTAGTTTCACTTGGGCTTTATCCATAATGGGCCAATTGGCAGATTTGGCTGCTGGGCTTTCTTTCATTCACATATTTCTTTAATAGGTTTGGGCTTCAAATGTGCCCCTTAAAATAAGCCTAAATCTGGTCCATCAAACTTGGGCCCTTTAACTATATTATAGCTCAAGTATGCAGCTGCTAGCTTAATTACCACCTTACTATATTTACTTAAATACTTTCCATCGGAGTTAACTTGCAATACATATGCTGAAACGTGCAAGGCATTACATCACCTTCCGAGCTAGTTTAAACCAACACTAATCATATAAGAAACATGATCCCTCACCTACACTATAAGTCTATGTCAAGTATAACATGAATAGAACTACCACATACAAAATACAGGACGTTACAAAATCTGCCAAGGTAGTGTAAAACCATGCCCATGCAAATGACGACGAGTGGATTGATTGACACAACGTTAAATGGGGGTGTAGCTCCATACTTAGTTATGGGTGCTTTGCCACCAAATGATGGAGTGTCTGTAACAAACGACGGTGTGCAGGACGAGCTGTCGACTAGACGATGCCCAGTAGATTGGGGTCTATCATTTGGGCGTGCAACTCGGCCAACCAAGGGGTGAATGGGGAAATTCACCCCACGTTCCAATTAAATCATGGACGGTTATTTTATCTACTTTTGGGTATTATAATTTAGTTAAAATATAAAAACCCAATTCAGAATACATTCTTCAAATCAAAACTTTCCCTCTCAAAATAAACTCTCTCAAGAACCTCCATTGAAGACCAAGCTCAAGATCAAGATAGGGGATGGATTCCAAGTGGTTTCTTGTCCAAATTTTCGTGATCTTCTCTTGTATTAAGGTATGGTAACCCTTGATCCTTATTTAACCTTTCATCTAAGGAGTTCTTTCAAAGGTTTTCTAATGTGATTCTAAGGTCAAAATTGCTATCTTTGAATCTAGCCATGTGTTCATTGTCAAACTGATTTCAAAGTCAATCTAATGATCGATTTATGAATAAACAATGTAATGATGATTTTAAATCCAATTCCATGAAGAACCCATGATCGCCTTAATCTCTCAATTTAGCCTATAATGTGGGTCTTGTGATCTTGATTTGATGATGAGTCAATTGTGATAAGATTGTAGTGTATTGCTTAATCCTAATTCTATCTATGTCAATTGATTATTAATTGTGGAGAATTGATCAATGGTGATCATAGCTTGGGAGAATTGGTAAGTTGACCTAAATTCCTAATTATAGTCCTAGAGTTTACAATGTGTGGTATGGTCAACTTATGGTGGCAGTGTTTACATTCTTGTCTATCTCTATATGTTGTAATCATGGCCTTGAAGGCAATAGATGTAATATTAATTGTGGTTATGATGACCACAAGTATGAAGGTCTCGTGTTGTCTCCCATTCTAGTATCATGATCTAGGTGTGTTGATAATAATATGTATATGTGAATGATGTAGTTAGGGTTAGGTGTGTTCTACATACTTAGTTGTGATTAATACTCTTTTAGAATGACCCCCTCCCTATATAACCTTATATGAATATGTGATCTTATGCATGTTGGGAGTCTTCTATTCAAATGTTGGATATGATCTTGTCTTCTATGATGTAATGTGAGTGTGTGGTCTATAGTCCCTAAATTTCTATGTGTGAGTCATTTATGACTTAGGGGATATGATATATATGTTGTGATCCTACGAAGGGTGGTTTACCAAGTAACAAGGTTGTTGCTCTTATGTGTTCATGATGACCAATATGTACACACACACTCCATGCATAACTATGAGTATAATATGTTATGGTGTCTATTGAAAGGATGACTCTCATGTGCACCTTTATATATTATGATGCATGAAGAGGATATGAATGATGATGTATGAACATGTGTGGTGTAAATGTGTTTATGTGAAAGGCCTCCTCATATATGTACACATACACATACATGAATGTATGAATGAAGCATGTTAATGATAATCTAGTAAATTAGAGTCTCTTGGATTGTTTCCTTAATTGTACTTCTATAATAGATCATGTTATGATTATATGAAAGGATATTCTCACATGAACTAGGTTTTGATGAAAGGACATTCTCATCATTAACCTATGATCTCTGTACATGTTATATAAGGAGTTAATCTCCTAAAGCCTACCTTATACTCTAATGTTTAACAAGGACTTAAAGGCTTTTCAAAAAGAGAAAGTTAGCTTAGCACCGAGTAAACTTGACAATGAGAGGTGTCCCTTCCCCAAGGGAAGGTAGGTTTACCAAATGAGGTGTCCCTTCCAAATAGGAAGGTAGGTTCACCAAATACTCTCGTGAGGTGGAAACTCCAATGTTACTTAACATGAACAGGGTTTCTAGTAACAACCTCTAGTTACTTAACTATGTACCCCAATAGGAACCTAGCAAGTGGATGCACCTAGATTCTAGCATGATTTATATGTTCTACTTTGGCAAGTAGGATTCCCTCCTCTCGGTGTGAGGGAATTGCACCTGATTCCATGTTTAACTCACATGGTCTAATGTCGGTTAAGGCGAAGTTTTCCGAATGTAAAATGAACAATGGAAGTAAGATGATGAAACCTAAATAGAACCACCTAAGGGAAGGTTCATAGTGTAGGTGTAATGTTAAAATGATTAAGGTTGTATGACTGTTCACCTTGGTGACCTTAGTAATACTTGGGTGTGAATTGTGGAATCGGACACTATTCATGCATTGCACTAAGTGTTATTCCAGGGTTGCTTTGGGTTGAGAAGTAAGGTAAAAGAAAGGTAATGCTATGAAGGTGTGAATGTGCCTTAAATGTGAAATATGGCTTAATGTGTTGTTGTGAATAGTGTCCATGTCTATATAATGTATGTGAATTATATTGTGATTATTGTATGAATGTTCATGAAGTTTTACTAAATAGACATGATGTTTGATTTCTAACTAAATGTCCTCTTTAACTCATTTCTTGCATGGTTATCTTACTTAGTGCATTCTTGTACTAATACCATTCTTCTTTATCTTTTTACACAAAGTGTAGGTGGTGATGACTAGAACATCTTTCCTATAATGAGCTTGGATAGATATCTCCCAAGTTCAAGTGTCATTATGATTTAAGGACCTTCATGTCAAGATGTTATTTAAGTTCATGTAATAGTATAGAATGTTCTTTTATTTTGTTAAGGGTCGTGTCCCTATTCTATTCTTTTGATGTTGAGCCTAAGACGACAAAAGGAGACTTAGTGTCTTCACTATGTACTTATGATTTTATAAATTGAAGTGATGTTCTAGCATTATGCTATGCTATGAAAAGTTTTAAATTTTCCGCTAAATTACTATTACAATGCGATGAATGATGTCTATGAGCTTGTATAAGCCCTCTGAGAGGTCAATTACGCCATGTTACTTCTAGGGGGTGCTCCCCGATCGTGACAACTGAATAATGAATAAACAGGAAGGGAGACAAATAAAGAGGTACTCTTGCTCATTCTTCACAAAGTTGAATAATACGAAAATATGTTGAGTGAGGTAAGAGAGAATGTCTTGATACTGAATCGGAGGACAACCTCTCACGCCATGTTCATTCAGCTTCTAAAGTACCAAATGGATATACTGTTGTCTTCTCTCTTCCTACAACCAGACGGTGGGTGGCCTTATGAATATGAGGCAAACCTCAATAATGGAACTTAAGTGGGGACTTGCATCGTGCCACAATGTTTACTAAGGCTTTTCTTGGGAAGTAACACATGTTTTTATCACTTTATTTGTGTTTTAGAAATAATGATGTTTTGATTATGCTGGTTAAAGTGTTGAAAGGGTTAGAAGGGAAGGTTGGCTATTAATGATTCTAGTCGGTGCATTACCGAAGAGATTGGCGTGTCCGATCTAGACTGTTGTTGGGCTCAAGATGCTTTTAAATTGGAGTTTGTCAAGCTCGGCTAGCCTAGGAGCAATTTGTTGAGTCACCGACCAGGTCGGCGATTGCGATCTAGTATGATGTTTGGACCCCCACATATACCAGAGGTCTTGAAAAACTTGTTGAGGTAAGTTCCCACTCGGCGTGTCACTGAGTGGGTCGACGAGCATTACTAATGTCATTGAATGCGAGAGAACTGGACGGTTTTTAAAGGCCAAAGGTTTAAACTTCAAACTTTTTCACTTTCCTTCACTTTTGAACTTCCCAAACTCACACCCACACATTACTTCCCGTACGTTTTGCATTTTAGAGTGTTTTAGTCCTTGATTGTGTGTTCGAAAGGGATTAATTTGCCGCCTAGAATTTCAATCTTTATTATTCGGCATCTAAAGTTGGTTTTCCGAACACCAAGTTTACTTTTAGCATTTTGAATTCTTATGAAAATTATCTTATCTTGTTATCGTGTCCTTGGACTCTCTGATCTTTATTGTGCTTAGATATGCCCGAGTTAATTTGATAAACTTTCGCATAGTGTTTATCAAGTTGAATTCCCGTATTTTTTGCCATTAAAATTGGTTAAAATTAGTGAGGTTATGCTAGTATATTAATGGGTCTAGATGGGTGAAGTTTGAGTAACCCATATTTGTGCCAATGACGTAATTTTCCCAATGATAGAGTGGGTGAAATCATTTTTAAGGGAAAAGTTGTCACATGTCAAAAATTGGTGAAACCGAGAGAAGTCTAAGTATCCCAGGGTGATAGGTGTTTTGGTTCTTGCTTTAATACGATTAGTGGATACTTTGATTTTGTTTTTGGGGGTTGCGGGGTTGAATTCGAGAAGTTGGGTTGAAAGTAGGCACATTGGGTCATTTGGCGAGATGGGTCGAGCTCGCCGAACCACTCGGCAGTTTGCCGAATTTCCCCATTGTGCCTTTAATTTCATGCTAAATTAGTAGTTGGATCCTGTAATGTTTAGCGAGAAGCTTGAGATTTACGAAAGCACTCACCCACTCGCCGATATTTCTTATTGAACGCTTTTGAAGGCACCCATATCCCTTAATTGCACTATAACTTTAGGCGGCCTAATCCATGCTCACGGAATGTTGTCGGTGATTCGCTTAAGGCCTTCCCATTACCGATATGCCAAATTTTCTTAGGATTCAGAGATATTCCTTTCGACGAGCTCGACCTAGCTCACCAAAGTGATTCGGTGACTCGTTGACCTCGTTGGCGAGTTTATCTGCAACTATCTTCTGCGTTGTTGTGTGAAATATTTCTAACTCCTTTTGATGTTTTTGCACACATGGATAGACCAAAGGTTGCTGGTAGGGACATGCCACCAAAGAAGAAGGCTAAGGGTATTAAAATCAATTAAGATGTTGCTGCATCCAGGGGAAAGACCACCAAGCTTCCCACAACTGGTGGGAAAGGCAAGGGAAATGATAAGGCACCTGCATCCCTGGAGGCCACCTATGATAGTGATAGGATCTACACTACTCACCTCACTAATTCTGAGAGTGAGGTTGAGCACTAGGAATCTCAAACTTTAGCTTCTAATGATTAGGAGCTAGTTGCAGTACGTCTATCCGTCGAGGATTAAGACTCTTCATGACAACACTACTCTTCCTGCAGATTCAATACAGACCGTGATCCCGACAACACTAGTTCAAGGTCCCCCCGAAGGCTATGAATATAAGAAATATTGAGGGGATACAGACAATCATAGAGGAGAAGAGGTTGTCAAATGATGGGGTCAGTGACAGGCACCCAGATATTATGAGTAGTCTGGAGTCTCATAAATTACAAATATTCACCAAGAAATGTGATCCATACATTCCAAGTTGGGTCAGAAAGTTCTACAGCTCCTACAGTGCATTGGTGCCTCAAGGGAAGAAACCGACAACCAAATTCAAGATGGTTGACTATGTGGTAGTTTGAGGAAAGAAGGTGAAGTGCGATAGTAACACCATCAATTCAGTCTTAGAGTGATTGAAGAATATTGAGGATGATTATCATTACATGGTCAAAACAAAGTCATTAGAGATGCTGAAATAGTGGTTGGCCCCTTTTCTATCAGATGTCACTCTTATGTTGTTGGAGACGAGCGTTCTAATAGAAAAGAAAGAACTTAATGTAGGAGCGAGGTAGTGGTTTGGTTTTATCAATAGAATTGCCATGCCATCAAAAATGAATGTATCCTCCCCCAAATGAAGGGAACCTGTCTGGGGTGCATAATTTAAAGGCGCAGTGTCAACATGGGAATGATTGTGGGCAAAGAGATGCTTATGTGGTCCAAGCAACACCAAACTTCCCTCCCCTTTCTGGTATTAATCATCGAGTTGTGCCGACGGGCTCAGGTTCCTAAAGATACAAAGAAGGGTATGTAAGTGATTTGCACATCCTCTAATGATATCCGAATGATTAAGGTAGAATATTTAGAGGATTAGGCAGAGAAAAAGAAGGTAGGCCCGATGGACTCTTCCCCGGTTGTGGACACAAATTCACTACCTGTAGAGGCATCCTTACCTACTCTTGCCCCTAGGATTTCATGTACTTCTAGCATTGTACCTTTGATATACATACTTCTTCTACTGCTACGTTGCCTCCCAGATTTTTTGTTGTGGCTATTTCTCGGACCCCGCTCACTTAGGCTGCATTACTCTAATGGGGAAGCTTACCCATTCTGTTGATCGTCGGGCTCCCAGGATTGAGGTCTTTATTTGGGGCATGATTCAGACTGCCCTAGATGATGCTGTGACACTATTGAGCGCAACCATTGATGCCCTTGCGGCTAGGATAGTGGTGTGTGAGCATGGCTAAGGGGCCACATAGGAGGTTACGACTTTGAAGTCCGTTATTGTTGCGTTGAGAAGTGATGTGGATCATCTAAAATCCACAGACATGTCCATGATTTTTTGGACAATGGAGATTCCAGATATGCAAGATATGCCTTTGTATACCACCGAGTTGAGGATTCGGCTGATCCTATGTTTGAGGTAGAGACAAATGAGGAGACACTTGGGGTTCCTGAGTAGGTTTCATATGAGGGACTTACAGAGACTTAGGAGGCCATGGTAGATGAAGTTGTATTGGCTTCTTCGGCGGATACACCCTTGGTTGACCCTAGTGCAGCTGTTATTCCTTCTGAGATGACTCCGGGCACTGATGTCCATGTTCAGAGTGATGCACCGGGCACTATTTCCAGACAGATGGAGCGACTATTTAGAAAAGATCCTTCTTTACTATTTGTCATACTCTTTTACTTTTTGATATTATTCTGTTTTCATTTGAGGACAAATGCTTTTTATTTGTTTTGGGGTGAGGACCACCTTTTGTGACCTTTTATTATTATGGTTTGTTTATATATTGGGTTTTGATCCTTAATTGTGTTCTATACTGCATTTTCTTGATGATTGAGCTTGTAGCTCCTTGTTTTTAATTGCAAATGATTTTTGGAGCCTTCCTAAAAATTATGCCACCTATTTTGTGTGTGAATGTAGTTGTTCTCTTGAAAATTAGAGTATCTGTTGTGATCAATATCAATGACTTGAATAGTGCTCATAATCGAATAAAAGGAATGTGCGACTACGACGAGACCAAATGAAGCTGCATAGACAATATGTTAAACTCTATGCATTATGTTGTGACTAGACAACTATTGAATTGAGTCTCTTATGATGAACATTGCACACTAGCGAGAGTGTAGTCTTGTTAAACATTTGTGTCAATGTCTTGTGTGATGAGCTTATCGTGCACCATTTGTGATGTCACCTAGAATTTGCCCCGTTGGTCCAGTTGACTAAGTTATGCAATCTCATGATATGATCTTAGGAAACTTTGAAGAGTGTGAAACAACTTGACAGTATACCTCTTTTGTGGCCAACCTTGTGAGAGTCTGATCCTTGTCTGAACAACCTTTGAGCCTTATCCTTTTCTTGGAAGAAAGTTGATGAAAATTGTGACCTTTATTGATCCATTACCCATAATCCTTAATTTGTTGTTTCTGTGAATAGCCAACTTAGCCTAAAAACCTATGTTGGGGGCGTGGTGAAAAGAAAAGGTGAATCAAGAAGTGCTAGAAAGTGCCCTTTGACCCATGATCTAAGAAAAATGGAACCCCTACATATAAAAAAGAGATAAAAATAAGAAAAGAATGAAAAAGAAAAGAACGAAAAAGTTGTGGAATGAAGTTGTGAAAGTGCAAAGAAAATGGGTTATCCAACAATCCATGGAAGATGAATAATGGGGTGACTTGTGATAACGAATGAAAATGATGAAGAAAAGGAAAGAAAGTGATGTTCACACCAAATTTCATGAGTATTACAACCATTGAGCCTAAATGATCATACCTTTACACTCAACCCTGTTACAAGCGTTGAAAAGACCTTTTTGATCTTGAATGATCTGAAACAATTGTTGGCTGGAAATTAAAGGCAAACCTATGGGTGAGGTCATTCATTTTGTTTATTTTTGTGAGTGTGAGTGTTGCAATTAATTTCGGAGCTTTAAATTGTTGAAACATGGTGTGTGAATATGGATTCATTCTTTTTTCTGTGAGGGCATTTGCGTACTTATTTTGAGCTTGAACTTACATTTGAAGCAAGTATTGTGAACTATAGAGTCTTTGATAATGGTGGGTCACAACTTGAATTTTTGAGTGCACTAGTTGATCCTTGCATAAGTAAGCTGAGTCATGTTGTGTGCATTCATGATTCAATCTAGTGTAGCAGTGTTTGAGAATTTATTTTTGAATTGTTGAACTTGAGTTTTACTTGAGGACAAACAAAAGTTTAGTTAGGTTTGTTGATGAATCCACAATTTGGACTCATTTGGGGCTTTATTTTAATAGATTTAGTGTTCTCAAATGCATATTTTGTACCAATTACTGATTTAAATTCTTGATTTTCAGGTACTTGGATGGAGGAACAAAACCTGGACACAAATGAGCAAAAAGGAACAAGAAAGCTGAAAGAACCACTATAACAAAAACAACTTTTAGCGGCAATTACACATGAATAAAGAGTGCTAAAGCCTTTACTGGCATTAGTTAAGTGCCATTAGATCCAATGTCGCTAAAGCCTTTAGGGATATATTCAAATAGTGTTAATTGCCACTAAAAGTATATATTTAGCGGCAATTTCTAAGTAATTGCCACTAAAGATCAATTTTAATGTAGTGAACGAAGAAAAGAAGGCCTGATAATCGCCTAACCCATTGGGCGAGTCACCAAATGACCATGGTCTTGCCTAAAGTTCTAGTGTGCCAAGCCATGAAGGAGAATATCAAGTTGGCGATAGAAAGGAGTAGTCGGCGAGTCGCCGAATGGTTCTGTGATGCAATACTATATCACCAAAGTTATAGAACCTAAAGATACTGAAGGCCAAAGTAAAAAAGGCAATGAAATTGACCAAAGGGCGAATCGTCAAGTGAATCAGTGATCTTGACTTATTGAACCGAATGGTCCTTTGTAACATATTTTTCGTGACTATAAACATATTTTTGAATATTTAGTTTAGTATCAATCTACATTAGGAACAATATAGTTATTAATTTGCAAGTTTAGAACTGAGTTTTGAGACAATATTTTCCTTAAGCTTTGAATATTTGAAGATTTCCATTTTCTGAGAAATTGGAAGTAGGTGTTGAAGATTCTTCATCTAAGACTTTTTTAAAGACGAAATTAATCTTACCTAGTTGATAGAAACAAGATTTGGTAACGATTTCTATATTTTTATGATGTCTAGCTAATATCCCAATTTATGGGGTGTGATTATGTGATTATAAGGTTATTTAGTTGTTGGGTATTATTAATTGATAGTGTAAATGTTGTTTAAAAGTGATTTCATTTAGTAATTGTGGCTTAATCTAAAGGGTTGTAGTTGCAAATTCAATTCTACCTTTGTGCTTTTTGCTTGATGGAAGAGAGGTTTCAAAACCAAGATTACTGAGTTGATGGTATGTGGGTATTGGGTTGTCATGGGTTCATCTCGAGAGGGTGAATCATAAATCCTCTTCCATGCATTCAACTAGAGAGAGTGAATGGAGTAAAGCGTAGGCTGTTCTTAATTGCGGCTTATTGGCTAGGTTATTCCGTGATTTGAAGAAATTTACTATCACCTGCAGTTATCCATTTGTCTACCTTAGCCCATAATCCAATCACATCCCAAGAACTTGCTCTATACTTGTTACTTTTGTGTTATTTGTTGCTGTAGTTGATAATTACAATCAAAACCTCCATGTTATTTGACACTCGTGTCACACTAAACTTGAATCATGCTTTTATTCGTAAATGTTTTTTACCTATGCTTGACTTGAGCACATTCACACTTGGCTATTAATTCTCTAACACGTTCCACTCCCTATGGGATTCGATCTAAACTCACTTAGTTGGGTTATATTAATGACCAACGATTGTTGGCACTTAGATTTGGATTAAGTGTCTTGATAAGTGAAATCACTCTTCACAAAATTCCACTAGAGCCCGCACTTTCAATACTAAGAACCCTCATAATCACTCTGGCCATTTACCTTAGACTAAACTAACACTTTGAGTGAAACCCTTCTTTAGGTCATTTAACAATCAAAAGTAACAAACTTTATGACTCAAACCATGCATAATTCCTTCCAACTAGTAAATACCCGATGCAATCAATAATTTTTACCTTAGAAATCCATGCATTGATAAAACATACCACCACGAATATAAACGTACAATGAAAATTTTGAACTGTGAACCCAAATGTGTAACCCAATCTCTTTATCTATCAACATTAGCTTATACGTCGAAGATTTTTTATGAATTCTTGTATCTAAACATAGATCACCTCTCAAAATTGACCTTACCATATCGTCCGCTAAAAATCGTACTCACTACCAAACACCAAACCATTAAAGAACTTATCATCACCCTCGAGCTGAACATTTGTACACTCCTTTCTCAAGTCTTATCCAATATTTTTTTACTAATCTAATGAACCCGTGACACTATTACCATAACTAGAGGAAAACGGATGAAACAACACATTTCTAAAACTAATTCTCCTCTCCTATAAGGATACATCATTAGCCCTTGCAATTACATAAAATATTCTCTCCTTCCGAAGACTATGCTACATCCCACTGATTTTTATTTTTATTTTCATTATGACTCTAGTTCCTTTAAATTCTATTCGAGCAGTGTCTGAGCATCTCCTAAAAGATTCAAGACAACCACCTTACTCAATAAATAGTAGAAAATCACAACCTTAGATATTCACTCTTCGTTATTACCATGAAAAATTCATAAAACCAACAATATTTATTATAGAGTTGCATCCCAATCATATTTCAACATGAAATCTTATTACCATCATGCTCAGTTAACCCTTTCTATCACCACAAAGTCTATCTTTCCATCGAAATTAAACCTCAAACCTAGTTATACCAATCAACTTCAAAAAACTAACTCAATATTATAAAATTTTCTTACCAAAATAACTCTCACATTACTATTCATTGAATACATGTAAGACATTATCAAATTTGTTCTATCTCTAGCCCAAGCAATTTCCATTCTTTCTTAGACTAGGCCTATCACAAAAGTAACTCACTTCATAAATCTAACAAAGGAAGCGTCGATACTATGTATCATGACCCTCTTAAATATACACTCAATCAATGAAATTGTAATAGAGATTCTGACCTCAATTGTCATAACATAATTGCATCATTCGCTAAGCAACCCATATATGTTATTACAACTTTTTTTTGGTAACAAATGTAAACATTACCATTAAACATCAACTAAAACACTTAAAAATCACCTAACTACACAGCAGCAACCTTTCGCAGAAGGGGCTATGTAAGTTAAGCCTCAAACAAACCAATTAAAAGATAAATTGTTGAGTCAAATAGCTACATCTTTGGCCTTTCCTTGTCTTTCTAACTATGTATAATCTAGTCTTAGAGCTTTTCCTTATCTGAGTAATTGTTGTATCTATAGTCACCTTTGCTCTTCCATTCCATTTCCAGCTCCTATCCAGCCACAAATGATATACCATTGAGGCCCAAAGTGTTGCGATTATCTCATTTTCTAGTTGCTTATAATTCTGTCTCTTAATTTTCTCAAGCACTTGCAAATCTCCTGCTGGAATCATCATCCCAGACCATTACGCCATCTTTGTATTAATTCCTCTAGACCAGATACAATTAGAAAAGAGATGTTTTTGTGTCCCTACAGTTTGTGCATCACATAAACTACATGATGTGTTATCCACTGATATACATATCCTTCCCTTCATAACTAACCATATTATGAATCGATACCTTGGATTAGAGATTTTGTTCCACATAATTCAGCAATTCTCATTTCTTTTGGACCCCTAACAATGAGTTGTAGCTTGCTCGTGTTGAATATTTTCTATTTGATGTTAGGACATACAAACCTTGTGCATACCATTTCACCATGACTTTCTTTATGGCATTCAACTTTCTCCAGTACCAACTACTATCTTGTGGAGGTTTATGCTCCCAGATGTCTTGCTTCCCCTTCATATACACCCCATGTACCCATCAGACCCATAATACATCTTTTTTGACTATTAACTACCACAACAATTTACCCACCGATGCCACGTTCCACAATTGTCTTTCTTTGATATTCAGACCACCAAAGTTCTTAGGTACACATACTTTGTCCCACGCTACTGTGCAGACTTCTTCTTAGCTTCAAAGATATCCTACAGGTACGCCCTACATTTTTTTTCAAGTTCTTTAATCACGCTTTTGGGGAAATATAAAGATAGATCCCCAGAAACTATGAATTTAGAACAAAACTGAGATAATCACATGCATTCTCCCTGCATATGACAATTGCTTCGAGTAGACAGTTGTGATTCTATTAGTAATCTTCTCAGTCAGTTGGTGACATTCAATTTTTCTCCATTTCTTTGAAGATAATGGTAGCCCTAGGTACCTTATGGGAAAATAGCCCTGTGCAAACCCCGTTCTTGACAACAGTTGATTCCTAGTGTACTCATCCACCCCAGCCATGAACATATGTGACTTATCCATATGTGCAACTAAACCATTAACACTGTTGAAGTGTTGCAGTGCCTCTATGACTCTAGTAACTGATGGAACATATCCTATGCAAAATATCATCAAATCATTTGTGAATACCAAGTGTGTTAGCTTGACTTTCTTGCACATTGGATGAAATAGGAAATCAGGCAGCTCACTCATAGGCTTCAACATCCTGGACAAATATTCCATCACTATTACAAACAAAAGAGGCGACATAGGATCCCCCTGCCGTAACCCTCTTCTTCCAGCAAAAATATGTGTCCTTCTCTATTAAATTTAAATGTGTACATTATTACAACTTTACTAACTATGTTTTCCAAGGTAATGATGTTCATTATCTAGACATCCCTTACGAAACTTCTTGCATGTTGTCACCTTGGCAAATTCATCTGGCTTCAACCCGTCTACCTCATCAAAAAATGAACCACTTCCTAAAAATAATTTTCTAAATCTACCACCTATAAAGTTGAAATATGGAAACTGATCTCAATCCTGTCACAAATTGGTGAATTCTCTCTTTTAGACTACAACAAAATTGAGTAACATATATAGATAAAGTACAAAATTTAGCCTCATAAGAGATTACATACATATTCCCCTTTGATCTATATTCAGGATCTCATCTCTCCTCATATTCCTCAAAATATAGGAGACATACTTATCCATGAGAAAGTTAGAAAATGCTTCCCAAGTCATAGGTAGTGCCTTTAGTTGTGGACACTCAACATGAGACCACCACCACATTTTGGCGTCTCCCTAAAGCTGGTAAGTCAAAAACTCGACACCAAACCTATCCACTATATTCATCTTATGAAGCAGCTCATGGCAATCAACAAAGATATCATAAGCATCTTCATATTCAATACCCATGAAGAATGGTAGTTTGAACTTTAAGAACTTAAATACAAAGATCATGTTGTCATTAGTCATTACAGACGGTGTAGTCAATTGGGAAACTATACCTATTTCACAGGACACATTTCCTTGGGAAACTATACCTATTTCAAAGGAAACATTTTCTCTTGTTGGTTTTAGTGTTTCCACTTCTACCATCTAGTATTACCCATATGTGAAGTAGTATAACACCTAGAATATTTTTTGAGCTAAGACTTGATCCATCCTTCGTAGTGAGTAATTTTTACCATGGAAATTCAAATTTATTTAGTATAAATGTCATATCCCTAGATGTAGCACCTTCATTTCTAAAAGAAATAAATAGAAAATAACGAAGCATCTTAAATCTGGAGAGTTAAGCTAAGCATGAGTTTTGAGTCAACTTCAAATGAGCATAACTCCTATTGGAGGATGGTTAGGTGTTCTACAAAATACCTTAGGAATTTTTTAATTATGTTTCCAACGCCACCGGTTTTGCTAAGTTTCGAGTTTGGATGAGTGAGATATGACCTTTTGATGGTGGCTTTGCTAAGTTTCGAGTTTGGATGAGTGAGATATGACCTTTTGAAGTTAGGTTGTCCAGTTAAGGAATGTTAGCCGAAAATTGTGAGGGGTATTTTGGTCTTTTCCTTACCCAATTAAATTTAATTTATTTTTAGTAATATGTTAGGGGTCTAATCCTATTAGGTTCAGTTTTATAATCCTAATATACACCTAGGATTTTACTTGAGATTTGAAGAAGCAAAATGAAGAGAAAAGACGAGAAAAGAGGAGATGATCAAAGCGTTTGTCGAGATTCTTGCGTTTTTGTTGCCGATTTTTGCCATGGGTTTGATTCCTAAGAGGTATGTAAGATTTATAGTGTTGTGTTAGTTCATCCACAAGCTAATCATATTATTTCAGTAAAAATTATTTCTTGAAGTTGAAAGGTTACAGTTCATGATGAGTTCTTGATAAGTGTTCTTGTAGTTTATTCTAAATCTTGTTGTGTTGGGGATTTTGATGATTTATTGAGATGAAATCTAGTGATTTATGTGTTGTTTTAATTTTATTAGAGTGTAATTATGTTAAGTAATCAAATCAAAGTGATTGGAGAAGAAATCGCTCGATTCTAGGTGAATTAGGGTGACAAAACAAGAAAAGAATTTCGTTAAGTATTCTGGGTTGGGGCCTGGAGCATCGTGCTAGACTGAGCTCCCCAAATTATTCTATGAACTTTAAGGTATGGCGCACCGCGCCACCCATATCCTCAGGGTCACCTGCCCCGTCTAGTTTGCATTCCATTGCTCCGTTTGAGTTCATTCAAAGGGTACGTTCACTCTTTTTCGATTCTAACTACTCTAATCTACTTATTAACAACTACAGTCATTAATAACGCGATCATAACCTTGAATTCTAATTCAAATTCAAGGTATATTTAAGAGTTATGATTTTAGAATTCTTCCCAGCTTTCTAAGAAACTCCCTTTGAGTCCTTTTTATTAGTCTTCTACAACTTCTAATAACTTGTTTCAAGACTCGAGCAAGTGAGTATGAACTCCACAAATTGAGTATCATTGAGAGGAGAGGTATCTTCAAGTTATAAGTCTTGAGTATTGAGTTTCTAATCCCCTTTAAGATTATAATTCTAATAATGAAACTATTACATCTTACCCATGAAAGTCTTGAGTTGAATTGTTCATGACCATAATTCCTCATGAACCCTATAAGTCAAACAATCTTGAGATGAGAAGTGTCTTTGAGTCCTTGAGTTGAGTAGTTCATGCTCATTATTTCGCATGAACCCACCGAGTTGAGGATTCTTGAAATGAGTAGTATCATTGCGGTTCTTGAGTTCCAAGTATTGAGTTCTATCCATGGTTATTGAAAACCTTGCATTGACTCGTTCACCTCCATAATTCGGTATGAATCATATTTTAAGAGGTCTTTTACAAACGTTTTAACTTTGTATTAAGACTTAAGCTTTGAATTGAGTAAAGAGTATGAGTAAAGTTCATTTATTCAAAGATTATATAGGAACTAAGTATTCCCAATAGTAAATGTTTTTTACATTTAAGATGAGACAAAACTGAGATTTCCAAAAGAATTTTAATATATTTTCACATTTAATCAAGAAAAGGAACATTGATTCCTAGAGAACTTTTAAGCTATGTTTTGAGTAATTATCTCAAAACAAAATAATAAGTTATGTTTTTAAAGATATGAGATGAGTACTTTGGGAGTAGTATTAAGCATCAATATGGATACGAGTTTGAGTTCAGATAACTCACGTCTCCATAAACCAAGTAGCCATCATGGGTTTAGCATTAGACTAGTGGATGCACTTAGTTAAGGCGTTCTATATGATGACAAAGTATATGACAGTTCTGGCAGTGTGGGCAAGAAGATGTATCATCACTTGGGCTCATAGTGGTGGCTGTAGGTTAGAGAAAATCTCACAAAGTTATATTGTATTTTTGTAAACACTCTATGTATTATTGTATTTTTCAATACATTGAGGTGCTATCTACATTTTTACAGCTTTCCAAATATATTACATCTTTTATTGTGGCTTTACCTTTGAGTATCATGAGTTGAGTATTTCAAGTTGAGTATTCTTGAATTAAGTATCTCGAGTTGATCCATCTTTCATTGTGTCGAGTAGGTTATTATTGAGTTTCAGTTAGTTGAGTATCTTATACTTGAGTACTTCTGAGTTGAGTAAATTTGAGTTATTTTTAGTATTCTTAAGTAAACCTTGAGTCGAGTAGGTTTGAGAAGAGGTAAGTATGTTCCCTGTTATCAAGTTCAAGCTTATGTTTATGCTTTAGTATTCCCCTTATATGCTCGCACATTCCACGTACTGAGCCATTTGGCATGCATCCTTTCATGATGAAGATCCACTTAATCAGGTCATCAAAAGGAGCTTCATTGATACCACATGGAGATAGAGTTAGATATGGTGAGACTTTTAAGATTAATCAGGATGTCGTGGGTCTTGTACCGACTTCCATATTTATCATTTAGAGGCCTCATAGATAGTCGGTATAGTTGGAAGTCTTTTTCATTTATTCTGTTAAATTTTTTAAAGAGTTAAGATTACCAGTGTTATGGCGAGTTGACTATACTATTTTATGTAAAGTTTTTCTTTTGAATTAAAGTTTTGTATTTAAGTTTCATGATTTTTTATTCAGTTTTTACTCTTTGTATGATTAATATAGTCTTCCTCTTGTAGTTAGAGTCATGAACAAACCCAATGGGTATGCGGGCACATCCTCAAACACCTAAGTAGAAGAACCCTCATATCCTAATAGTAAAACATGCAAAAATTTAGAGAAAACGAAAGTGAATATAATACTATGATTTTATAAATAATTATTTCAAAAACACTTTTTGTTAAATTGACAAAATAATTTTAACTACTCCAACGTACCTAGCCTAAGAAGGTACAAGAGCTACTAAAAATGCAATGGACATTAAAATGTCATGACCGGGGAGCACCCCCTAGAAGTAACATGGCGTACTTGACCTCTCAGAGGTCTTGTACAAGACCTTAGACACATTTCATTGCATAGACATATAAATTTAGCAAAAAATTTAAAACTTTTCATAACACATCATATACTAGAACATCATTTCATATATATATATATAAGTATCAAATATATAGTTAGACTCTCAGTCTCGTTTGACAGCTTAAGACACAACTCAATTGAATATGATAGGGACACGACCCTTAACAACATAACATAACATCTAAAGGCAATGCTTGAACTATTAGGACCCCTTTTCTAGAACTTGGGAGATCTATCAAAGCCCTTCACTTAGGAGACATCCTCTAGATATCAACACCTACATTTTGCGTAAAAACATGAAAGGAATGATATTAGTACAAGAATGCACTAAGTATGACAACATGCAAAAACATGCATTTAAAGAGGACATTTAGTTAGAAACCATGCATCATGTCTTTTTAGTAAAGTTCATGAACATTGGTACAACAACCACAATATAGTTCACATACATCATATAGACATGTACACTATTCATTATAACCCATAAAACCTATTATCACATTTTGAGGCACATTCATTACATACAACTCATTACCTCTCTTTTACCTTGACTTTTTTCCGTAAGCAACTCTCAAGTGTACTTAATACAATGTATCACCTTAAGGTCACCTAAGATGGTCTTTCCTAAATATTCTTCATCAACACAACCACATATAATCATAAGGTCATAAGCACATCATTGGACATAAGATTCACATAAGAACCATCACCTAACACAACCCCCAAGTCACACTAGTGCAATGTGTAGGTAGCATCCCATAATACTACTTACACCAAGTGTTCCTAAGAAGCCACCCTAGACTAGGCATAACATACTCAACAAGTTATAACACCTTCATTTCGTTAGACATAAGGCCACATACTTCATAGAATCATTTAAGGACTTATTCTTGTAATACAACCTTAGTCATAACTCATTTAGTTCATATCATAGGTAAACCACCCTCATAAACCCTTCACAAGCATACTTGTGCAATGGACAAATGGAGTCCCATACCCACACATGTACAAAGTAAACTCATTTAGAAGCTATAAGTGTAATTCACATGCATAATTATAGTTTATGTCTTAGCATAGCAAAGTCACCTTAACATGCATTCATACAATTCATACCTAACATAAGTCTTTACTTCATAAGAGGCTCCAGTCCTATCCTTTTTTAAAGTCCACTAGTGCAATGCATGGGTAGGTTCCATAGTCCTACCTATGCTAAGTAAACTTCTCAAGCAGTTATAATTAGAGTTCATATTCTTATCTTAGTTCATTTCTTAACTCTTGTGAGACATAGCAATAACCGACATAGACCATGTGAGCTACATGGAATCCGGTGTTCTACTCCCACATTGAAAAGAGAGGTCACTACTTGCCAAGGTAGGACCTTCATACATAATAGCTATTCTAGTGGATGAACTACGGTGGCACGTAACTGAACAACGAGATTGCTAATAGAAACCATAACTTGATAGATGTGGAGGTTTCCATCTCATGAGACAACATCTATGTTGGGAACCCGGACTTTCTTAACGTGAAGGTTCTATTGTGGGAAGCCATACTTACTAAACATGAAGCCCCCACTCTCATTTTTCATGTTCACTCGGTGCTAAGCTCAAACTCTCTTTTTAAACACTTTATGCCTTTATTAACATTAGTTCATAAATTAGACTTTAGGGACTTGCTCCCTCATACATCATATAGCTCAAAGGTTTCTACGATGAGAATGCCCTTTAATCATAAAACCTACTTCATGTGAGAATGTCCATTCACATAAGTCTACATTCATACAATCATGTGTGTGTGCATACATATGTGTGATCTACCTTCACATAAACACCTCTAGGCACACATGTTGATAACTTCATTAATCATATACTTACATGCGTAGTAATAGGTAATGATGCATAGGAGAACTATCCTTTCCTTAGTCATCATAAATCTATTCTACTCATAGACATGCATGAAGTGTGTGTGTACATTGGTAAACATGATCACATAATGGCTATAACATAACATTGAGGAAGTTACCCTCTAAAGATGAAAACACTTCTACAACATTCCTCAAGTCTCAAATTATACACATGTAGAGTATTAAGGACTATAGACTAAGGGGGGCGGCGGTACCGGAACCGGAACTACCGGACCGGTAAGTTCCGGAACCGGAACGGAACCGGTATCAGGTGAACCGGTAACGTTCCGGAACCGGAACCGGACCGGACCGGTAGACCGGTAAATAATTCTGGTTCCGTCCCGGTCCGGAACATAACCGGTAATGGACCGGACCGGACCGGACCGGGTTCCGGAAAATATATATATATATATTTATTTATTTTTTAAATACTAATTTAAATTATTTTAAAGATGATTTAATTTTATTTAATTCAATATAATTTAATTATAATACTTAAAAAAATAAAAAATATAATTTCAAACTTTAAAAATTAAAAAATACAAAATTTTAAAACTTTAAAGTTATAAAATTTAAATTTCAAATTTTTAAAGTTCGAAACTTTAAATTTCAAACATTATAGTTTGTAAAATTTAAATTTCAAATTTTTAAAGATTGAAACTTTAAATTTCAAACTTTATAGTTTGTAAAATTTAAATTTCAAATTTTTAAAGTTTGAAACTTTAAATTTCAAAGTTCAAACTTTAGAGTTTGTAAAATTTATATTTCAAATTTTTAAACATTGAAACTTTAACTTTCAAACTTTATAGTTTATACTTTAAAGTTTGAAAGTTTGAAAATTTTAAATGTAAACTTTAAATTTATAAAATTTTAAATGTAAACTTTAAATTTATAAAATTTTAATTTAAACTTTTAAAGTTTGAAAGTTTTAAATTCAAACTTTTAAAGTTAGAAAAGTTTAAATTCAACATTTTAAACTTTCTAAATTTTAAATTCAAATTTCTAAACTTTAAATTCAAACTTTAAAGTTTGAATTTTTTAAATTCAAACTTTAAAGTTATAAAATTATAAATTAAAAAATTTAATTTAATACAACAATAATAAAAACAAATTAAGGCGAATAGCCTATATTTTTATTAATATTTATTTGATGTTACAAGTACATTTAAAAAAATATTAGTAGAGTATCAAAAGATTTAATCTACACAGCCACCTTCTAGGAAGGGTTCTGTTTGAACTAAATCTCGATTTATCATACTCTTACTAATAGCTGGTGCCACCATATAAATCTTTTCGTAAATCATTCAACATTTCTTTAGTGACATGTTCGGGAATTGGTTGAATAGAAAGATCTTCCATTGCTTCAATCCCATCGTCACTATAATCCTGCATTACTTCATCAATGTCATCTTGAAATTTGGTCGGTAGTGGTTCACGACCCAAATTTCTTCTCTCCGCATTAATCCAATCACGAAATAATACCGATATCTCCAAGCTGTCGGCTGCTAGTGAATGCCTATGATCTCCAATTTGAAACCTTGCTGCACTGAAGACGCCTTCTGAAGCTACTGACGATGCTTGCATAGCTAATATATCTCGAGCCATCGGTTGTAGTTTCGGAAATCCTTTGCCGCGAATTCTCCACCAGGCGAGAATATCTTCAGTAGGTTCTGTATTTTGATTAACATAAGCATCAAAATCATTTCTATTATCATGTGAAAGTTCAAGATAATCATATAAATATTCATCAATATTATTTTCATCAAATCTACTTCTAGAGCTTTGAGGTTCATCACTTGAATTATTTTTATTAGCATTATATAAATCATACAATTTTCTAGCTTCAATTTTTATGCTATCTTTACTAGTTGACAACTAGGAATTTCTTCTAATACATCATTAATATCTAAGTTAAAATATATTTTTTCAACCATTTTTGATGCACCTATATCTTTATAATTAGGGTTTAAAAGACATGCGGTTAAATAAATTTGAGGAATAGGAATATAATATTTTTTAAATTTTAGAATCATTTTTTCAATTGTTTGTTGAAATCTTGGTTTATTTTTATATTGATATAATTTAGAAGAAATTCTACAAATATCAGGCAAAACAGTACAAATTGAAGGACTATAAAGTACGGATATTCTTTTTGTAGTTAAGTAAAAAACTTTTAGAAAATCTATAAGTTCATTTATATCACGCCAATCACTATCATCTAGTCTATATGCCATATCAGAATTATGCGCATTCCAAACCATTTGTAAAGGTATCCTATATTCATAAGCGACTACAAGCATTTCATATAAAGTATTCCATCTAGTAGCAACTGTTTTTGGAATTTTTCTAGGTGGAAGGTTATTTTCAAAACAACGATTTTGAAAATCTTTACGTCTAGACTTAACTTGACACTTAAATATGAAATGGCATGCATTTTCTACTTTTGTACATCCGTTATCATACATTTGTACACCATCTCTAACCATCAAATTATATATATGTGCAGTACACCTAATATGATAATTATCACCAAAAAAAGGACAAAGAGTAGGTTTTAAATAATCAACAGCGACATTATTACTTGAAGCATTATCTAATGTTATACTACTTATTTTATCACATATTCCATAACTTTGTAAAATATCTAAAATTGTTTGAGCAATATAACTACCAGTTTTTCGCATTTGACAACATTTATAACCTAAAATTCTTTTTTGCATGTACCAATTTTCGTCTATCCAATGTGCAGTAACAGTCAAATAATCGTTACCATTTACACTATGACCCATATCAGAAGTAATAGCTATTTTACAAGTATTATAATAAAATAAACAACGAATATATTGAAAATGTTGTGCATGATAATCAAATACAGCCTTTTTTATTGTATTTCTTGCAAAACCTTTAAAATTTGGATTATATACAATTTGAATATAATGTATAAAACCGGGATTTTCAGCAAAACTAAATGGTAAACCCATAACACAAATCATTTTAGCTAATTCTTCAAGATCTTTTTCTCTACTATATGAAAGTGGTAAACTAGAGCCAGAAACATTAGACGGATTTAATTGTGTTTGTACCATGTTAGAGCCGCCTACTCCAACATTTTCAGGAAGAGGGGTACCATTTTTTTTTGCTTCCGCTACCGCTTTAGCATGCAAAAATTCATTTTTACAACAAGCCATTAAATGACTAGTCAAGTGTCCCGTCCCGCCAGATTTACCAACAGTTTTATGATTTAGTCTATGTTTACATTTATTACAAATAGCTTGTGTTTTATCTTCATTTTGTGTCATAAATTGCCAAACAACCGATTTTTTAGCACGTTCTACCTTAGGCCTAGGATGTACGGGGGGAACAGGGGCAGGGCAACGAAAGGGAGCGGGACTAGGAGCGGTACTGGGAGTAGTAGTAGCCGTAGGTGGCTCAGTTTCACAATCATCATCATCAAAAGAAGGCGTATTAGTATAATTATCAATATCATTTTCATTATCATTATCACTAGGCAAATCCTCATCAAAATTACCAAAGCGACGTTGTAAATGTTCATGATAATGATCTAATTCTGAATTACTATCAATATTAAAAACAGTATCATCAACATGTGTATAATCATCCGTATTTATTCTTAATATAGTAGATTTTTTAGTTTTTGATTTAGAAGAACTACCGGTTTTTGCATTATCGGATGATGTAAAGTTACACATATTTTTAACACGCTCAAATGCACTTTTTTTACCCTTTCCTTTTTGAACAATATTTTTACCGGAATCCATATTAAAATATTAAACGTGAGATGTAAATAATAAATCACAAAATAATAGGAAAAATGTAATGCAAATAATAAATCACAAAAATAAATAAATAATTATTTAAAAATTAAACTAAAAGTTGGAACGAATATACCGAACGTCTACTTAAAAAAGTAGACGTTTATGACCGTTGAAAGCCGAACGTGGAAAGTTGAAAGTTGAATTTTGAAGCTCCAAATCCAATTTTCAAAGACCAAATAAGGCAACACCGAAGTTTAAGAAATTATATATTAGAGAATTAGAGATTAGAGAATAGAGAGTTGAGAGAATAGAAGATGAGTAGATGAATTTGTGATAAAATAATGAATTTTAGGAGTATTTATAAGTAAAAAAATGGGTTAAAGTGTAGTATTTATAACTTTAGGGTATTAAAAAAAGTTAGGGGGGGTAGGGGGTTGAATTGGCTGATTTTGGGATAAAATAGCCGTTGGGGGGGCCCACTAGCCGTTACCCAACGGCTATAAACGGCTGGATTTAAAAAAAAAAAAAAAAAAAAAATTATTGACCGGACCGGTAACGGACCGGTATTTTCCGGAACCGGGAATTACCGGTATTTTCCGGATTCCGGTTCGGTACCTGTCCCGGAACCGGACCGAACCGGTCTGTACCGGGACTAACCGGTACCGAACCGGTACCGGACCGGACGGACGGACCGGACCGGAATCCGGAAAATACCGGTACCGCCGCCACCCTTACTATAGACTACACACACTGACCGTACATTATAGGAGAGAGGAACATATTCAACATTAGAATATAGGACTCCTAGCATATGTTGATCACATATTCATATGAGGATTTCATAGGTAAGGATCATGCTACAAGAGTATTCATCATTGTTAGCCATACACACCACACCTAACCGTAACATGATCATCCACATATATATATAACATCATCAACACACCTAGAACATGCACCAAGTGTGTAAAACTATACATATAACTTCACATAACATCAATTCACTTAGAACATGATATTGCAATCAAGGTTACACCCATCAACTTCATAAACATGTAATCATCATATCAATTCATCTTGCATCTAATGTTTTCCAGGCCATGATCACAACATGTTTAGATAGGCAAGAATGTAAACACCGCCACCATAAGTGGACAATACCAAGCATCACATTTCAATCTACAGTTTAAGCTAATTAGAGAAAATAGGTCAACTTACCAGATCTCCAAGCTAATGATCATCATTGATCAATTCTTCCACGATTCATAATCAATTGACATAAAGGAATATAGAACTAAGAAATTAATTACATTCTAAAAATAATATATTCATCATCTAATCAAGATCACAAGACCCATATTAAAGGCTAATTTTAAAGATTTAGGAGATCATGGGTTCTTCATGTAAATGGATTTAAAATCTTGCTAAAACAATTTATTAATCACAATTATATCATTAGAATGACTTTGAAATTAATTTTGAGAATGAACCCTTGCTTAGATTGAAAATTGGGAGTTTTTGTCTTTGAATCACTTTTGAAAATCTTTGATTGAACTCCTTAGATGAAAGCATAACTAAGGATCAAGGGTTAGCATACCTTAATTGAAGAAAATCCCACACATTTGGAGAAGAAAGCGCTTCAAAATTCATCTTCTTGCTTGAGCTTGAGTTTTTCCTCCAATGGAGGTCTGAGAGAATTTGGAAGAGAAGAGGGTTTTGGATTTTTGATTTCTTATTGGGTATTGGGGTTTTTCCTTGAGAAAGAGGTTAAATATGACTTACAAACCGTTTATGACTGACTCTCCAAGTACCCAAAAAACCCCACATTAATTGGACCTTTTTAGATAAGTCAAACTTAACTTTCATTTTCTGAATTATCGTCGGGGAACAAGTCCGCGCCGCGGAGGTATTCCCACATGATTTTTGGAATTAAATTTTGGGACAGTAGAGTCCGCGAAGCGGACAAAATACTTGGACCTTGGTGAACCATGTCGGCGACGCACACTGGTTTCATTGGTTAATAAAAAGGTTGTTGCCTTGGGCAGCTTGTTAGCCAAATTTGGGTTGGGTCCTCCTCAAGGACTCCTAGGGCGGTCCTTGGGGAGTTGTGCCCGGAAGTTTCGAACCTAAATACGATCATATACATGTTAGGGTCCTATCATATCATTTTAGGCACCAAAAAATACATAAAACATGCAAAGGTACACTAGAATACACTAGCACACGTAAAGACTAACTTTCGAACGTCTTGATCATTCTTGGACGTTTGGCCTCCAAACACTTCAAATAAACTATACCATCTTTAAAATACTTCATTAACATGTTAATAACCTTTTTAGGCACATGTGAGGCTCTAGAAAACTTAGTTCATTTTTAGGGTCTTGACATGAAATAAATGATACATCTCCCACCATGCAGAAGGAAAAGTAGAAGCATTTAGAGATTCTTCGTCTTCACCTAAGGACACATCACCGATCCTGTAACCATATTATGTCAAAAGACATAGAAAAAGTAGTATCAGTACAAACATGTGTACTGGTAGGCATTATCGGTAAACCTGACGCCCATCACATAATATAATATACCAGCTAGTAAGATCTTGAAGTAAACCACTCGCTCCTCCACCTTCCCCGTTTTTAAGTATCAATCCCGATACCAGATTCTTTTATCATAGCTTAACCATTCTAAACATGTAAGAGTTCCCTAAGTACAATGCCATCGAGTCAACCTATACCATACACGTCCTATCTTACTTACCACATCACCTTACAAACCTTAGTCACATGATACATTACTTTAAGCTTTCATAAAATTAATCCTCATCTCCTCACCCCCAAGGTTAAATCCATCAAGTAATTCCCTTCATATCCACTATCTCTTCTCTCTCCCTTACAACCCCTGAACGACCAATGATAATTAATCATAGCACAAGTTTAGTAATTACAAAATATACATACTAATATAATACTTTATCCACAAACATATCGCAAGCATATACAATATTGTTAACAACTACACGGATAAAGAATAACTCACATTTATAGCACATCATTAGTCCTCTCACGGAACCCAAACCCAAAAAGTTAATTTGTCAGAAGGTGGCAATCCGATCCCATTTTTATGGCGGAACATGGCAATCGATCACATAGTTATTCCAAAATGTGGTAACCCTATCCCAGTTAGCTTGCTGGAACATGGTAATCTGATCACAGTTAGCTTGCTGGAACGTGGAAATATGACCCTCATTCACACACTACAATCCCAATCACACGTACATCATTAAGATCATACATTTAAGTCATAATTTCATGGTAATGATAATTCATCTATCTCATTTGCAACAAGTATGATAAATATCTAAACGTTAATACATATATCGTATCGCAATGAAGCAAGAACAAGCATGCATCACACAATTATAGAATCACAATCATCCCTACGCATGACCCCTCAGTCCCTATTACATATATAATATCTAACCATACTCAACCCTAGTTCATTATTAGGATTTCTTACTAGGTTTTAATCGCAATTCATCATAATTTCTAAATGTCATCATATCAACTTTTGTATGTAGCGTATATTCATAAATCTAGTTCAACACTTGATTTCATGTCCTCTTCATTTATCGAATTTTATCCATGATAACAATTCTAGGTTTTTAACAGCTCATCAATTCCTCCTCCCAGGGTATAAACCCACATACTTTAAATTTTAAGGATTATACATGTAATTCATCCGGTGCATGAAGGTCTACACCCAACCCTACAATTGATTTACATATATCACGTAGTAAGAAAAGGTTTAAAACTACTCAATTCATAAAAAACTAGCCTACCTGGGCATCAAGTGTCACGACCCAAGAGTATACCCTAGAAGAAATGGTACTCTCAAATCGTGGCATGGCATATTGGACCTCTAGGAGGTCTTATTCAAGCCTTTTTACATCATTCATCGCATATATATATGAAAAGTATTGGGAAATTTAAACTTTTCACAACATCATCTAAAAATCTCTTTATAGAAAATATAGGAAAAATCTAAGTCTCTTTGTCTCCATCTTAGACACACGAATATCTTGGGTCACATACCATATATCAACAAAATAGAATAACAAAGTCCAATACAATGCCTTTAACAAGAAAAGCTAAACATAGCTATGTCCTCGAATCAATTGAGAACATACCCCAACTTGCTTGAATGAATGCTAATATACAAGCTTCACTTCAATGACTTCTGTCAATTGCCACCTACACCTTTAGAGATAAGACAAAATATATGGAATTAGTACATTATAATGCACTAAGTATGACGCGATAAAATCATGCTAAAAGGACATTTTTCTTTAAAGTACACTTTGATGCTATTTTTGGAGAAAACCTCGTAATATAAGTATAAGAAACCACCTTCAAGTCCACATAAACACATAGAGGACATATTCAGAGTAATCCACATTATATTATTAACATCACTTCAAACCATATAAACATATAACTCTCCTGCAAAAGGTTATCCTAAGACCCACTTGAGTAAGATATGAAGCGGCTGCCCATACAACCCAAACACACTAAGTGATCCTCAGGACTACTTAAGGCAAGATTATTCTTATTTATGAAACAACTCCCTACCCAAAGTTACTCTAAGACTAACCTAAGAAAAACATGAAGAGACCGCCCATACACCCTCTTCAACCCTACCTAAGAAATCCTCAGAGCTACTTTACATAATTATATTTTTACTCACATGCATTAACTTAAGTAAACTATGTTCATTAATCAATTTAAGAGACACTCAATTATCAAGGACTTCACATAATGGTCTTGGAGAAGACCTAGGGAACCTACAAACAAACATCATCAAAGCCTACTCGTGCCATGTCTAGATAGTGTTTCATTCCACTACCTAAACATTGTAGAACGTATCCAATAATAGAATGTATCCCACATAATGAGAATAGACATTAACTAACATAGACCATACTAGCTAGGCACAGAATCCGAAATCTACCCTACTCCGATGGAGGGTGTTCTACTTTCCAAGGGTAGAATTAGGTCACATCCCATGTAGACACATGGTTAAGCAATATCAAGGGTTTCTTTGTACTCTAGTCTCGACTTAAGTAGAGTCACTCCCCAATCATACTCACTCACTGCTAGCCTTAGTTCTCATAGAGTAATTCAATCACAAAAGCATATTAAGAGGTACCATATAATAGTCATAACCAAATCATACTACACCTTACAAAGGATGGGTCTCATAGGGCTGCCACTCAATTGTCAAATAGGATAGCTCTATGACTTTCTTAGTGATGGTCTCATGCCGTTCCAGCCAACTTATCCCTAAGTCCATCATTCACACAAGAAGGATACCATTACGGCTTTCAACTTCAACGATATCATAACCTTCATTCTAGTTTGAAGGTTCCAAGTTAATGACCCTCTTGTTCAAGGTCATATTTCAGTCATACATACACATACATGATAAAGGTACTTTATCCTACTAAGTCAAGAGTTCATATTCACATTCTTCATGTATCAAGTAGAGGGACATAGGTCTACCAAAACAAGACACTTCAAAATCATCTTATCATATGTACTATCACATTCATGTAGCACATAGGGACAACTAGGTCTACTACAAGTCAACCTATCCATTCCTATAGCAACATCAACATAATCAATCATAAGACTCATATAGTCTATTGGGAAGAATCACACTTCAGCATCAAGTATACACACACAAGAAAATCACCATAGTGTATCATGTTCACCAATAATAAATTAGGAGAAATCATGATTTCACTTTATTCATACATATAATCCATATGCTTCACTATGATCATCTATACATATAAAATGATAACTTCACAATTCATAAAGTAATGCCGACAAGGCCACATTCTTCACAATTGTAGGACATAAGCACCGCAACCATAAGTGGACCATGCCAATCATCACAATTGAAGATCTATACAACACAATATAGAAGAGGTTAGGTCAACATACCACCATTCCATCAACATCACCTCCAAGCATTAGCCATTACAACCAATACTTCCTAAAGGCTCTTATCAATAACCATACACTCCAATCCAAACCAATAATCAAATCATACATCGATCCAACATAATACAATATGAAAATAATCAAATAAAGGCAGCCTATATACAATTCTATCATAATTCATACATATATCAATAGCCCAATACAATCTCATTAGAATTCAACATTAGTAAGCCATGATCACATCACCCAAGTTATAGCCAAAATTGGGATTTCATGAATTGCATGGGTTCATAGGAACTTTGATAAAAAAATCATTCAATAAATCATCAAATTAAGGCAGCCTATATACAATTCTATGATAATGCATACATATTTCAATAGCCAAATACAATCTAAGTAAGAATTCAACACTATTAAGCCATGATCACATCACCCAAGTTATAGCCAAAATTAGGATTTCATGAATTGTATGGGTTCATAGGAACTTTGATTAAAATCATTCAATTAACATCAATTGTATCATATATCATTGATTAAAATCAATTTATGCAAAAACCCATGGCTGGATGTCAAAATAGAAGATTTCATCTTTTAAGAAGTCTTAGAAAAGCCCTTTGAAGTTTGGATCATTGAAGAAAGAACATTCAAGAATGAACACCATACCTTTATTGATGATTATCCACGAAATTGATAGAGAATTGATGGAGAAATCAAGCTTCAAGCTCCCACCTTGCTTCAAGCTCCAATGGAGTTTTAGAGAATTTTATTTGGGGTCTTGGGATTTTGAGTTGAAGAATGATCTTAACTTGGGGTTCTAGACTTATAAAGTCACTTAAAATACCCAAAAAGACCTTATGTAACATTGCGAAAGTTCATGACTTGGTCTAGAGCCTCACATGATGATCTAAGACTCAAAACACGATTGGATGACGCTCCATCGTTTTGGACCGTTGGTTGACACTAGGTAAAATTCCAAGAAACCTCCAAAATCAAGTCTTTGTCACCAACGATGACTTGCTAGCATAGACCGTCAATGGAGCTACGTGGCATCGAAAGGGTCTCGTCAATTAAGACCCCACTTCACTTTCCAAAGACATTTTAGTTAAGGGTAGTTAGGGAATTGATTAATTAATTAGTAGAGGGCTTAGGTCGGTTTTAGTTGATTAATTAAGGGCTATATAAGTATCCTAAGTCAAATAACTAACCTAACACCTCATTAATTCCCTAACTCACATCTCCGTAACATCTCTATAGTCTCTCTCTTCCCCAAACTTAAACCTCTATTGAAGAACATAGAGCTTCAATTCAAGGACGAATTCACCTAGGTCTTCATCTTAAATTCTTGGCGACATCATCACTAAGGTATGATTTCTTTTACTCTTGGGATTCTTTTCCCCAAGAGGCCCTTCCAAAGATGATTTTCAACTTCCCCAAAACAAGGGTTTCAATCTAGACATGGTTCTCTTTTCAAAATAAAATTGTTAATCAATTATTATTAATTATAGTCTTTTATCATTGTTTAACTAAGAATTAATGGTCAATTATTGTAAATCACTCATGATAAGATATGTCAAGGTCCTTCCCTACACTCATTATGTCTTGTAATTCTATAGAAATTGTGAAGGATGATGACTATATTAATGTGTAGAATAGTAATTGATATGTATTACTTCTTTCTACAATATTTGTTCTGGAGTCTCAATTTGGTGAACATATGAGTGGCTGATGAACTTGTTCAAGGTGGCATCATGAAGAAGCCGCTTGAGAATTCTTCTACTTTTCTCGACAACATGACCAATATATAACGAGCTTGGTATACAAGAGAGAATAAGGCGTCACCCATGATATTAAAAATGGCAACAGAATAGATTGAAAAAGATCAAGAGAGGAACAAAAACATGGCTAAGATAATGACCCAATTGGATCTCATTTCAAATAATATAATTAGTGGTACTAGAGCGGTGAATTTTGTTGGTGTTAGTAGGGTGAACCCCGAGGATTCACTTTTTCATTCTTTATACATTGAGGAAGTGGGATTTATGGTAAATTAAGGTGGAGGTTTCTTTCCGAGCTATCCAAAGCCTGGTGAGAACCAAGGTCAGAGAAGAGATTGCGGTGATGGTTGGAGAGACATGAGCGGTTGATGAACTTGTTCAAGGTGGTATCATGCATCAGCCGCTTGAGATTGCTTCTACTTCTCTCGACAACATGACCAAAATCAATCGAGCTTGGTGTACAAGAGAGGATAAGGCGTCACCCATGATATTCAAAACGACAAAAGAATAGATTGAAAAAGATCATGAAAGGGACAAAACAATGGCTAAAATAATGACCCAATTGGATTTCTTTTCGATTAATGTGATGGGAAGTGGTACTAGAGCGGTGAATTTTGTTGGTGTTAGTAGGGTGAACCCCGAGGATGCACTTTTTGATTCTTTATACAATGAGGAAGTGAGCTTTCTTGCAAATCAAGGTGGAGGTTTCCGTCAGAGCTATCCAAGAACTGGTGAGAACCAAGGTCAGAAAAGAGATTGTAATGACGGTTAGAGATACCGTGAGCAGGAGTGGCCCCATCGTTAAAATAATTGGAAAGAAAGAGATTTGGAGGAGGAAAGGTATTTGCCTCCCCATTAGCGTCAAAATTCTAAAGATAAAAGAGTCGACCCAAAGAGCTTCCATACGAAAGTTATGCTTTTATTTCATCCTCACAAAAGTGGAGGGGTCGGAGAATGTTTTAGATTAAATAAAACAAGACGTCTCAACTCTTAACCAAATGGTGATTTCTCAGTTTGTCTCATGAAGCTGCTGGAGACACAAATGAGTCAAATCTCGATTGATTTAAATTCAAGACTGAAAGGAGGGTTGCCAAGTCACACAATGGTCAACTCCATAAATTAAGCTTGAATGGGTATCTCGTCGTGACACGATTTTGAATAAGGCGCTTCTTGGGAGGCAATCCATGTTTTTGATGTTTTTAATATTGCTTTAAAATAACTGGTGTTGATTGTGTAGGTTGAAAATTGGAAAGTATGGAAAAATAAGCTGTAGGAGATCCAAAAGTCTAGTCAGGTACTCGTCAAATAGGTTGGCGAGCCATATTGGACCACCATTCAAACCACAAAATATGGTTGGAGGTTTTGTAAAACTCGGTGGGCCAAAGGTCCTATCGTCGACTCGCCTAACAGGTTTGCATGCCTGACTTTGATCGTCGTTTGAACCACCGAGTTTACTAAGAGTGTTGTAAAACTCGGGGAGCTAAATTGCCACTCGGCACATCGCTGAATGTATCAGAGATCAGTATTTACTTCGTCTAATGGCACACGAACTGAAGAGTTTTTAAAAGCTGTCATTCTGAAGAGAAAAAAACGTCAATTGGCCAAATTTGGCTAAATAGGGGGAAGTCTGACTACCCTGGGTGCATGGGTCTTATGGGTCTTGCTTTAATTGCATGAAATGAGTGTTTAATTTTCTTTTCGTGGGCTGCAGGCTTGATTTTGAATTTCGGGGTACAAATCTGGCATGTTGGGCTATTTTTGTGAGCTTGGTCGAGCTCAGTGAGTTGTTCAGTGGTTCTCCTTACATTCTGTATACGATCGTTGAATTATCCAAATTTTAAGTCTGAGTTCTATGACTTTTGGAGATATGCCTGAGCTTGCCGACAATTAATTCTGATCGACCTTCTGCGCCGCTTATTTATGATTTCATCATGTAACTTTCAATGAGCTTCTTCTAGCTCACCGAAAGGTATCAGTGATCCATCCAATGGCTCTTGACATCACTGATCTATTCTTAGTTTGAACTATTTTGTTTCTGTAACTTTTGGCAAGCCCTACCTTGCTCGCCAAAGAGGTTCGACGACTCGCAGAAAGGTTTGACGAGTCATTGTTCGAAAATTTTCCCACTTTGCTTACTCTTTGAATTGCATCTAAGTATATTGTTTTGTGTTGATAAAATGTCTAGACCAAAAGTAGCAGGTAGAGACAAACCACCAAGAAATAGGGCTTGGGGAATCACAATGAGGAAGCTGCTGCTTCTCGTGCAAAGGCTAAGAAATTCCATCTTAAAGGGGGAAGGGCAAGGGAAAAGACCATGTACAAGCCGCACTTGCGGAGGAGAGCTCCAATAGTAAGGGAATATATTCAACATACCTCAGTTCCTTTGAAAACTAGGGAAGTTCCTTTGCTCCAAATACTTATGATCCGTCTACGATCCTGGTGCTTCCAACGCCAACTCCTTCAGTTTTATCTCCAACACAGGCAATGCTCAAGGCATCACTAGTTCAGGGTTCCCCTCCCCGGTCACTCAATAGGCTACATGCCGAGGGTGAAAGGACAATCTCCAAAGAAAACCAGTTGTCTTCGATGGTGTGGTACAAAGATATCCTAAGAAATGGAAGAGTCTAAGGTTCCACAAGTTTGTAGTTTTTACAAAACCCCGAGGCCCATACATTCATAAGTGGGTCTGGGAGTTCTATGCAACATATTGGGAGTTAGTGCTGAAAGGGAAGAAAAGGGCAAGTGCCTTCAAGCTAGATGATTTCTTGGCTGTACGGGAAAGAAGGTCATGTGCAAATGTTTGAAGATCAATGAGGTACTTGGGTGCTTAACGAATTTCATGCATGTTTACTAAGACTGGTCAGTGTCGATATCCTTTGAGAGGGCGCACTGTCGCGGTGACTCACCAAGAAATAATTATCAATTTTTAAAAGAATTAAAGGAATTTCAAAAAGGGAAAATGGGTAAAACAGAGTCGCGACCTAATTTTAGGATAATTAGGAAACCAATTAATTAATTTTAAAAGATGTCTATCAAACCAATAGATTCTAGATAAGGGGTTCAAGTTATTCTGAAGGGAAGGTGTTAGATATCATTCGAATTTCACAATTGTGTGTCCCGACTAAATTCATATTTTCAAATTGAGGAGGAGCTAAAAATAACTATACAAGTATAATAAGCATTTGATATGCGGAAATAATAACATAAAACAATAAAATGAGAATCGTCCTAAGTTTGACTACGTCAATAATATACAATAATGAATAAAGAATATAATTCGAACTTCGTTGGATTAAATTCAATGGGAAGAACATCGGTTACGTGTAAAGACACTTAGTGAAAGTGTTATTAATGAATAAATATAAATAAATCAATAAAAACTTAAAAATAAAAACCTTCTTATTAACACATGAGACCTTGGAAATTGATGACAATGTCTTCATCGGTCAATTTCAACATATAAAGAATATGAACATAACGTAAATTTCAGTCTTTTAAAATGGAGAGGCCTCCAAACCGACCACGAGATATGAATATTAGCCAATTTTAACATAAATATATAAAATTAACATGTAATCATATAGAACTAACAAAAGAAATTGAAATAATATGCAATATGAACTGCCAAAATAACAACATAATAAAATACCAATAATAACCACCTAATGAATAAATAACAACTAAACCTGCTGGAAATACCTTCAAAATGCATACAAACAATTATAATAAATCAAAGAGCAATCATGTAGGAAAAAATAAAGGAACCACAATAAAATTAAAAATAAATCAAATTTAAAGACCAATAAAAATCAGATCGGTAACATATACTATCCAAATCCTAGAATGGAATTAATCCAAATAGATGGGTATATCATAAACACAATATATACTAACTAAGTCAAAGTCAAGGCCATATTCAAAGTATTACGAGATTCTCCAAAGTAAACTAATGAACTAAATGAAACAAAAATATTTGTACAACAGTCCAAAATGAAAATGAGGACCATGATGAATGGGGCAACATTTTCTATTTATGCGTGAGTAGCAAACAAAATAACAGAGACAATAACAAATGCCAAGCTAAGCGACAGAAAAAAGCTTACTAATAGAATAAAATAATTCATGAATCAGCCAAGATAATCATCAAAATGTTACAAACAAAAATAATAATAATAAAAATAAACAAGAACAATCCAACAATATGAATAAATAACAAAATTAAAAAAATAACAATGATAATCAATGGTGACTAAGATAATTTAATAAACAATAATACAGATAAAAATATGTATTAAAATGGAAAAGATGTAAAAGGGTCACCGGAGTTTTGAGCTACTTGTTCCATTTGGGTGGTGGTTTTACTTGGAGTTTACAGGAGAAGATATAGAGCATCAACGTTGTGAGCTTTGAACTATTGGAACTCGTTGATTTTGAGCAAAAAACACTTGAAAACAAAAGAAAATTTGTGAAGAGGAAGAGGGGGAAAGGACCATCCTCGATGGTTATTGTTATTCTTCACTTGAGCTTCGAACTCGTGGAATCTTCTCTTCTGGTGGGTCATATCGTTGTCGTTGTTCTCCGGTGATTGAGGGTCATCAGATGTCTGGTGGGTTTTTTAGCAGGTCTTTTGATGGCGGCGGTGAGCATCGATCTTGACGGTGGATGAGGATGCTTGTTTCGCCGGGAAATATAGAGATTGGAAGAAGTTTTGTGGCTGCTCAATCACTGCATGCTGCTGTTGGTTCACTTTCTAGATCGTTAAAGGGAGAAGGCGAATAGAAACTGGGGTATTATGGGGTTTTGGGTTTCTGTGTAGGAAGCTTTGAGCTCGATTGTGGTGAGTTTATGGGCTGATTTTGCGGGGGAAAGGGTGGTTTTGGGTCGGGGTTTAGAGGTTTGTTGCAGGTAGTCGGAGAAAACGGAGGCAGTGGGTGGTGGTTTCTCTCTTCGCCGGTGTACTTGTCTCCACAAAATTGTGAACACTAAAAGAAACTTGTAAAGACTACAAAAAATATGAAAATTATCCTTAAAATCTTATCCATCACTTATTATCATAATGAGCAAAGTATTATTTAAATAGTGAATTGAAAACTACCAACAGTACAATACTAGTATCTTAAAATCGTGTGACAAAACCACCGGTTAACAAAATATCTGTTTACGAAATCTTATCCATATCAAAATGAATTTCTGGGCTGTGCAAAAATTAAAATGAATATTAATAAATGTAATAGATAAAAAAATATGAAAAAATGTAACAAAAGTAACCAATGATATGTAAGAAATTCAATCTAACATAAATAATAATTTTATAAAAAATGAACAAATATTAGAACATATTCATCTGGTTGTTACAAAATAATATAGATATAATTAACCGATAAAAATACTATTACTTTGAGAATAAGAATAACTATAAATAAATTGCATTAAAATGACAAAATTGTATTTTGAACTATTTAAAAAATAAAATACTTAAAAAGTATTAACTTTAAAACTATCCGAACAAAATTTGGTGTCAACAGCCAAGAAGAATACTTTGGAGGACCTTAAGGGTTGTTGGCACCCGTCCTCTCCAACATCACCCAGAGGTGGATTTAGGCATGTGCAGTTATCGAGAATAAGGACCTGAACGTTGCTTTCATATACTGGTTCGGGTTCATTATCATCACCAATATGCCATAACAGAATGAGTCAATCCTCCGACACCCGAAGGAAGCCTGTCTACGGTCAATAATAGATTGTAGGAGGTTGAATCTTAACTGCTGATCCATCAAGAGATGGTCTAGAGGTTCAACAAGAACTATACCTCACTCCAATATTCAGCGCTGATCATTAAGATTGGCAGATGGGCCCGTGTTCCAAGAGATAATACGAATGATGTGAAGGTGACACCCACTTTTTTTACTGGCATTCGACGTATTGAAGTCGAGTACACGCGGGATGAGGCTGAAATGGGAAGGAAGCACATGTTGATAAATCCCCGGAAATCGACTTTGATATGTTGTCGACTGAGGGAATCATGCCTTCTCATGCTAGTGGCCTACAGATACATCTGGCACTTGTGTTTGTGAGTCACCTAGTACATCTAATGCACCTCCTCCCACTTCTTATGATGTTGCTGCCTCTAGGCCCCATATCACCTGACATACTTTACAAGATGGGCTATCTGGTTCATTCGACTTATGTTTGTTCCTCCCGGTTTGACGGTGCTATGGCTTGGATGTTAGAGCGAGCGATTGTTGTTGACTTGGTGCAGATTAGGGTTAAGATGAGTGACCAGATGTTTGTACTAGATGATCTTAATAGTAGGGTACGTAAAGGCTTGAGAGCAGAGCTGAAAAGAACTGACGCGGTGACGACCTTGAAGGTCGATATTGTATGGTTGAGGAAGGATATGGACAAGTTGAAGTTTATGGATATGTCGATGCATTTTGGGGATGGTAGATATTCCTCACATGCCAGGCACTGATATTCCAGCCACTTTTGAGGATCCTTCGGATTCTATGACCGGAGATGATACTAGGACTGATAAGGTAGGTGCAGAGTCATAGGCTAAGACAAATTAGGTGCAACCAAAGTTAGAGATGAGATTGTCTTTGATGATTTGGTAGAACTTGAGGGTGCAATGCAGGATACAATTGTGCAGGCCCCATTGAGAGATGTGTCTATGGTAGTCTCTATTGGATCCAAAGATGTTGATATGATGGGTAATAATGCCCAGATAGAGGGAGTTTCCGACATGCACTCCCCCAAGGCCTAGCCAGGAAAGATAATGTTTTTTGCCTCCCTTTTTGCATGTGCAAATCCGATAAGGTGAATTGAGTTGCATAAGTCATATGTGAACTCATATCATCTTATTTTCACTATGCTTGCTGTTGAATGGATCTCTTCTGATGATCATTGCAGTCTAGCAAGATTTATTAGGTCTTGTTGATGATTGTATTGAAAGTCATGTGTTGTGAGGTTGCTTTAATAGGAATGCTTGATAAGACCTACCTCAAATATTTCCGATTGGTCCAATTTACTAATGTGAGCCAATTTTTCCATTAGACCTCTATGTGGCCACCTTGTGAGAGTGTGAACCTATCTTAGCACCATTTGAGACTTACCTTTTCTCTGGTCAAACCATGAACATAAATTATTTTCCCATTCCTCACCCAAAATCTTCATGGAGCATTGGATGTGTAAATAGAAAACTTAGGCCAAAATCCTAAGTTGGGGTGTGGTAAAAAGGTAGAAAATCAAGATACTTGACAAATACCCCCATGAAAGATCGTGTTGAAAAAGATGGACACCCTCGGTATAAAAAATTATGAAAAAGATTGAAAAAGAAAAGAGAAAGGAAAGGAAGAAAAGGTTGAAAAAAGAGGTTGAAACATAGAGTGAGTGTTGAAAAAATAAAATGGGGTACCAATGAATTTGATTGAAACAATGGGTGTGAATTTTGAGAAATGAAGTATGATAAAAAAAAATGAAAAAATGAAGGGCATGCTATACCCCATGAAGGTGATAGTCACTCGGCCTACACGAAATGTACCATATCCTTCAGCCCTAATATGAACCTTGAAAGACCTTTGAGATCTTGATTGAGTTTAACATTACTCTAGTTGGAAAATCAGGACAATCCTATGGGAAACATCTTGCATGCATTTGTTTCTAAGACTGTGAGAGTTGTTTGTGATTTCTACATTTTGAAAATTTGGTACTCTTGGTGTCTAGATGGAATCGTTTTTTTATGTGAGGGCATTCTAATAATCTGTTTGAGCTTGAACTCCCATTTGAAGCAAGCATTAGAACTTGAGCTTGTTTTATGTTTGCTAGTAACTGTTTAAAATTTAGAGTGCACAATTGAACTTTTCCTGTGTAGTTTGATCTTGTTGTGTGTATTTATGTTGAGTCTTAGGTAGAACTTTTTGTAGACATCCTTTTTAAAATCATTGATCTTTAGTTTTTACCTGAGGACAAAAAAAAGTTTAAGTTGGGTGTGTTGATAAGTTTGAGATTTCATCTCAGTTAGGGTTTTGTTATGATTGGTTATTGTCTTCAAATGCCTAATTTAAGCTTCAAACTGATTTTAAAATGTTGATTCGCAGAAAAGAAGGAAATAAAGAACAAATCAAGGACATTAAGCCACTCGGCGACTCTCCGAGTAGCACTTCAGCTCGCCAAAAGTTTCATATTGCTTGACCTTGGGAGAAGCCAGCTTATGGATTTGGACACTTAGCAAACTGCCGAGTGGATCGGCGACACCAACTGGGTGCCTTAAGTCCAAAAACCCCCGAGGAACAAGGAACATGGATGAACGGTGATAGATGGGAGAATTGGTACATTGCCGACTGGGTCGGCAATGCTCAAATTATCTCACCAAATGGACTTGACAACAAACATTTGGGAAACTATAAATTGTATTTTTAAGAGCAGAAAATGGAGTTCGAACAATTCGGAGTTCCAATATTCTCCTGAGTATTTTTCTCCATTTGCGAACCTTTTTGAAAGAGTGTTCAAGTAGATTTCTTTGTGGGTTTTCAATTTCGACATTTTTGGACTATTGTAAAGTCTTGGATTGTAATACCCAGATTATGGAGAACATAAATAGTATTTATTTATTCCCTTTTATGATTAGTATCTAAAACCCCAATTCTGGGGTGTGATCATGTGATTATTCGCTTAATCAACTTATGGGTATAGTTGTTTACTAAAATAAATTCTGTTTTAAAGTGGGTTTAATTGTTAGTTGAGTGTTAATTTTATGAAATGTAGTGGAAAATTCAGTTCTAATTCAGTCTTTTGAGCCTGCTTGAGAGTGAGGTTTTGAAAGCAAAGCTATCAATTGAAGGTTGTAGTGTTTGGGTTGTTGTGGGTTAAGATCGAGATAGTGAATCATAAGTTATTTCTACCTATCTAGGTTTAGAGAGTAGATAAGCTAAGGTTTTGGGTTGCTTATAGTGTTAAACTTGTTGAGGTTAAATAAAAATCACCGAATGAAAATAGTTGTTCTAGAGAAAGCTATTTAATTTAATGCCTAGCCTACCCCCTAAGATTTAGAAAATTATTAGTAACATATAATTACCAATATAGCGAAACTGTCCTATAATAGATCACATCCACAATAACCTAAATCTATGTATTATCCCCATCATTTTTGTAATCATCAATAAGTTTAATTGACACCTTTGGATCCCCCCACCTAAAAATCATTGTCAAATATTTAATTTAGTTTTTTTTATTTCGAAAATGTCTAGTTCTATAAACAACTAAATCATAAGCTTTACTTCCTAATGGAATTTGATGCGGTACTTCTCCGTCTGGGTACGGCCCAAGCATTTTAGACATAAACCCTCTCAGGTATCAAACAAGCGAACAATGGTATACTTACATGAACTTCGCTAACGAGACCCAATCATCGCAAAAGCAAACCTAGGATATGTGGGAGCTCTTGCTTTGGTGATCCAGCCTTCTCTAATGCCATGGGTAAGCAAACATTTTTTCACAAACGTGAGGGTATGACTGCTTTTCCTTTGCGAATGTAAGACCGTCTTTGCTAATGTGACCCCTGCAAAAGCAAAGATCCTTCACGGATGTGAGTTCGGAAATACAAAAACACCAGCCACCATAAACTTCTCTAAACGTACCCTCGTGATTTGGTCAGAACCCCCTATACACAAACAAAATATTATACTTCATTATATTCATGTTTCAAACATAATGTAACCATCAAAATACGAATCAACTGGGCTGAAACTAATGAAAATAACAAGAAGAAAAAATAATGAATAGAAAGGCCAAATTAAGCTTCTGACCTCGAATAATCAACTTATACTCTTCTAAGCCTAAATTCATCCCTCGGATCCAAAAAAATTGTTGTAAATCTTATATGACCATCTAAACCCCAAGTGTTGGCCAAAGTCAACCCAAAGGCTAAAATTCCAACAAGTTCCAACATAGGACCTCAAATCCATAAAAAGGCTGAACTGAAAACTTACAACTCCTCTAGACCAATTTCCATATTCTAGGACTGATGAAATTGACAGAATTTCATTCTTAGACTCAAAAAATCAAAAGACACCAAAAACCTCATTTTATCTACTTTAGCCTTTAAAATTCCAAAAACTATCATATAATTCACAACTATTAACTCGAAGCTCAAAAAGTATTTCAAAATCCAATCATAAATGACTCGGGGTCAATATCAAGAAGCGTAAAAATGGTAATGTTACAAAGGATCCCAAAAATAACCAACTAGGTCATTATGTTATCCATGCTCC
Organism: Solanum lycopersicoides; assembly: GCA_022817965.1. Classification (NCBI taxonomy): domain Eukaryota; kingdom Viridiplantae; phylum Streptophyta; class Magnoliopsida; order Solanales; family Solanaceae; genus Solanum; species Solanum lycopersicoides. Next base: position 35,317,614 of record CM040622.1, on the reverse strand, counting down.
AATATAATGTAAAAGAAAGAACCTGAAGCATGAAACACTTAGGATATCTGGCCCGCATGTCAAACTGCGTCCCCCTAGACTTCTTCACAACACAACAGTGCTTCTACTGCACCTGCACTGAAGTAGTATCCTTGGTCCAGCTTACCTATTGAGAATTGCTATAGATTCCTCCTCAAAGGGCAAGAGTGGACAAAACACTACCAAATAAAGAAAAAGAACATGGGACTTATTCGACACGCACATCCAAAGCATGGAGACATGAATCACATAATGCACAGATGATGTAACATCCTCAAAATATAGAGTTAAGACTCGAACCATTCTTAGTTTGTGAATAAGATTTTACCGAGTAATTTAAATTTTATTAGGTTTTAAGGTCACTAGACGTAACAACTCAACTTTAAAGAAGAACTAAAGAGAAATTTGTTCAAGTCACCCTTTAGTTTAGGTTTTGGGTCAAATTCATTCGACCACATCTTTTACCATATACAGAACTAGGTGGCCAATGATTTATCAAATCGAAGGTCACTGAGTTCTTTTTCTAATGCCAATATGTCTTTTAAGTTGCGATCTCCGAGTAAAATGTTATGCCCGTTAGGGTGAAGCCTATCCATTTAAGGCTTTCCATCCATTTTAGGTAAGGGTGTTTTTTTCTTATTCTTTTACCCATTTGTCTTAACACACTTCTCGTGACCCAATTAAGGGTCTAATCAGATATAATCACCCATTAACTTTCCAAAACCATAGGATTTTTAGAGCGAGGTTTCAAGAGGAGAAAAGCGAGGTTTTCAAGCGTTCTTCAAGATTCATAGATTTTTCGCAAAGAACATAGTTCATTGAGGTATGAAAGAGTTCATACTATTGAGTTTGTTTGCCTTCATGCAAATAATGTTAGCTTTTACCAAGGATTTGTTCTTGAATTCGAATTATTGAATTCTTGAGATGTTTTTGAGGTTTTTTCTTCATTCTTTAAGAATGGAGTCTTGTCGGGTTATTGACGTGAGGGTCTTGAGTGTTTGTCTTGATAAATTATGCATGGATTTTCATTGTTATAGTGCTTGGCTTAACAATCTCTGAGAATTTGGAGGAAATCATTCGATTTTAGAGGATATAGGGCTAGAAATTGAGATAAAAATTTGTTGGGTTTATGGGCTCGTGCTGGGGCAATGTACCCCCATAGTGCCAGAGGGGTTGGGGAAGTGTACCCGATAGAACCAGGAATGGTGGGTGAGGCTGGGGAAATGCGGCTGGAAGCGCTCCACAAAACAATTTATGTAATAGGAGGCCTGGCGCTCTACGTCAACAATGTGCTAGGGTTGTCGGACAAATTTTTCCTTCCTTATTCATCCGTGTGTTATCTTTCAAATTGTGTATTTGCTCTCTTATTAATTTTTTTAATATATAAGTCTTCATGAATCATTAATATATCAAATATATCACAATCATATCGCTTAAAATACGTTTAAATTGAAGTAAAATAATAAGAAAAGTTCAAGCGGGTCCTTTGAGTCAAATTGAGATTTTTTTGAAATAAACTATAGTTTTGAACTAAGTCTCGACGAAGTAGTATTGAGTATTCTTGAGTTCTATAGTTTCATTGAAATACTTGAGTCGAGTCTTTTATGTCCATAATTCCGCATGAACTCTATAAATTGAGTATTCTTGAGAGGAGTAGTATCGTTGAGTTATGAGTTCTGAATGCTTGAGTTCCTGAGTTCTATGTCATTGAGGCCCTTGAGTTGTTTCTTTCATGTCTATATTTAAACATGAACCCCATTTTAAGTTACAAGTTTTGAGAATTTAGTGAAAATCAATGATGAGATTAAAAACTAAGTTAAGAGGAAGTAAAATATGAGTTTTGAGAAAGAGCATTGAAATGTCAATTGAGCAGAATATGTGGAAAATAGTTACTCCCAAATTTATCATATTTCCATTGAGAAAAGAGAACTTTGTTTTCTAAGAAGATCTTATGAGTTCAAAGATATGTTCTTGAGTAGTTATCTCTTTTAAGAGGGTAGTATGAGAAATTATCTTAAACCAGCGGAATAGTTTTATTTTTTAAGCAATTGAACATGAGGTATATATTATTGGGAGTAATATTGAGCACCGATATGGGAATGAGTTTAGATTACTCACATGCCTTTTAAACCATGTATACAAATATGGGTACATGATCATACCTTTTAGATAAATCGTAAATGCCTTTGGTTAGAGCTTTAACGATCTACTTAGTTGAAGATGTTTCACAACCCAGCAAGGTATAGGGCCCTGCACCATCAGGTTGCTCATATTAATGGTTGTGAGTTAGAGAATTTCCAAATACGAGTAAAGAGTTTATTATTGTGTTTTTATGCATTTTGAGTTATTGTATATTGATTACAAAGCTTTATATAATACATCTTATTATCATTTCATTCATATTGAGGTGAGTATTTTAGTTGATTTAATTTAGTTTTATGCTTTTGTATTTTAGAGTTAGTCTTATACTTATAGTCATCCAAGATAAGAGTCCGCCTGGGGACCAACTAATAGTTCTCGAGTTTCGGCCACATTAAGGGTGTAGAATTAGGTTGTGATAAACTTGGTATCAGAGTACAAAGTTCAGGTGTACTAGGGTGTCGTTGAAGACATGTCGGTAGGATCTTTTTTATTGTTGTGAAGGCCCTACTTCTTTGAATGAGGAACTAAACATATCTAAGTAATGTTTCCCTTCTATCATACTCTACATCCTGCAATAGAATCGTGTCATAAGGAACTTATTCTAAATCGCGTGTTTCCCATATCCATTTGAGTACCCATCACACTCAAGGAATTTGAAATGCAAATTCAGATCTTTAGCGATGAGTAACTATTAGTAAAAATCTATAGAATGACATGAGATTGCAGAGTGGATTAAGAGAAGCATGTGAGTGAGTTTAGCTATTGAGATTTGAAAGAATACACTCATTTTGATATGAATCGTGCGTTTGAGCTAAAAGTGAGATTGACTCTCTTCTCTAAGACTTGTTTTAGCTGAAATCCTTATGAGGAAGTGTGTTGTAGATCTTGGGTAGCGTGTTCAGCCCAAAGGATATTATAAGTCACAACATTAGATACAGTGAAAGTTAAAGTGCCTAGAGTTAGAGGAAAGCATGGAGATGTATAGTAATCTATGAAAAGGAGATAATGATGGGGAATATTATGTTGTTGCAATCATACGCCCAGTCAGTTATAAATGATGAGTTCCTTTGTGAGTAGAGTAAGGAATAATAATGTTTTATAGAGTTCGTAATAAAAGGTGATGGGGCTACTTATCAGAATGAGTTAGAGTATATTTTAACTAGAATAGAGTTGATGTTGATGTTCCATCGTGTTAGAAAAGACTAATTGTATGTTTAGAATAAGGGAGCAGAATATTCATGAGGTGATAAACCCAAGCCAGACTTATGATTTTTGAAGGAAGGACCCCATGGTATTTAGAGATGTTAAAGTTAATTAAGATATAATGCATAGTAAGTGACTAAATAATACTTATGTTTTGAAATGGAAGTTAAAGGTAATCTGTAGATGGGTAGAGGTAGAGCTAAAGATATCCTACTTTTAAGGATGTTTTAATGGGGTAGTGTTTCTTAATTATATCTAGTATTCATAAGGTAGTATAGTATGTGATGAATTATGTGGATAGTTGTATTTAATAATAGACACCAAGCTTGAATTTGAGATGTGTGTCATGAGAAAAGGATTGAAACTTGAAGGTGATGATATTAATTTTGAGGTCTTATTTGGTAGTTTGACATAAAGTAGGAGAGTGAATTAAAATGTTAGTTGCATTGAATGGGAGTAGTACGAGTATGAGATTCTGAATATTGATGGGAGTAATAAAGTGCGGCTAAGTCATTGTGTAACAAGAGTATTAAGAGGTGTACCTGAGATTGAATGTAGTCAAATCAGATTACCTAAAAGAGTTAGATGAAGCATCCTTAGAAGCGAATGAGAAGAGGTTAAGGTAAGTATGTTAGAAAGATGTTTTAGTAGTTGCTTATGGAGATTTTGGCAGTTATGAGATAAACTTTTCTTGAGTATTAGAGTAAAGGGAATGTAGACCAATTTAGAGAGGATGGAATAGAGCAATAGCTAGTTGTGAGATAAGCTTTTCCCGAGTATTAGAGTAAAGGGAATGTAGATCAATTTAGAGAGGATGGAATAGATCCATAGCTTTCAAGTGTAATCTTTTGACCTAAGGGGGGATGATAAGACGAAACTAAGTAGTGTTCAGAATCACATAGTGATGGATTTAAAATGAGTTTTAGAGATATATTAATCTATCCATACCCTAGTGTATTCCTTTAAGTTTAGTTATTTCAAAATCTTATTGTTGTTCTGATGTCACAGTCATGTCAATGACCTAATCTTATGCACTTCAGAGAGATTCACATATGTGCTCACTTTCCAGAATAAGGGTCAAAAAGACTTTACCCATTAATCTCAATCTTACTCCATAAATTTATGGATATCCGCTTTAGGATATGAACCTATTATCTAACCACTCTTATCTTATAATATTATCAGTCTTGTAAATTCACGAATACTCTCAATGGCTAGCAACATAATGAAATGTCATGTATATTCTTATATCAAAATTGTCAAAATTGTCATATGAATTGTTCGTAGGATCTTTTGCCCTAAGGCTTTTTATTGATTCTCTTTTGTTTGTGAGTGATACTAAAAGGATAAGGTTAATGTTATTATTGTGGTATCGATGATGTAAATATCCTATCTAATGTTAAAATGTGGAGGAGAAAGAGAGCGGAGTATTACTTTGAGTAATAGTTAAATGAGATCCATTCGTTGGTTTCAAGTAGTCATGCTTGAAATTTTTGTTGGTATGGTAGAGGTGATAAGAGAATAACAGATTATTAGGAAGTTTTTTAGTTACAGTCCATGTAGTTCTTAGAGTACTTATCTTGAATGTTGTGTTGTTAAACATTATGTGGTTCTTGATATGAACCAAAGATTGTTTGTATATGGTGGTAGGGAGTAATATTCTTGGGATGAGATTTCCTATAGAGGTATAGAACCCGAACCTTATGCTTTTGGTTAGGCTCTAATATAGTAAGAGCATATTGTTAGACTTAGACCTTGGTAAGAGTAGTCATCTACCCTATGGGGAGATATGAGTTAAAGCTAATGAGGTGTCGTAATAAGGAAACAAGAGCACAATTGACGAGTGCTGCTAAGCTTAACAACTAACAATCTTATTACCCAAGGAATAGTATTCCTATTCCTACTTCCTGCCCATACCTAATTTGTTTAAGATAAGATAACTTCAGATAAATCGTGACAGTGTTCACAAAAACATCATTCTTCACTTATGTAGTATAGAGAGTTCCCACTAAGGGTGAATTAGTTCCGCTATGTTAGTAGGCATGTTCAAAAGTTAGAGAGATACTAAGATTAACCCCGTTCAATTTACCAATCCTTCCGTCATTCGAGGAAAGATAATCCAAAGGGGGAGATAGTGTAATATCCCGAAAAATTTATATTAAAACTCAAACCATTCTTAGTTTGTGAATAAGATTTTATCGGATAATTTTAAATATTCTTATGTGTTAAGGTTATTAGATGTAATAACTCGAGTTTCAAGAAGAACCAGAGAAATTTGTTGAAGTTACCCATTAGTTTAAGATTTGGATCAAGTTTAATCTACCATAAAATTATGTAGCCCATAAGATATCAAATCGAAGATCTCTGAGCCCTGTTTCAAATGCTGAGAATTTTTTCCGAATACTAAAATCCGAGTAAAAAGTTATTCCTATTGAGTGGAGCATCTCCATTTAAAGATTTCTATTTGTTTTAGGAAAGTGTATTTTGGTCTTTTCCTTTTCCCCACTTGTTCTAACGTATTTCTCGTGAACCAATTAAGGGTCTAATATGATTCTAATAACCTATTCACATTTAAAACACTTAGGGTTAATAGAGCGAGGTTTTCAAGAGTTCTTCAAGATTTGTCTATTTTCGTCAAGAACTTGGTTTTTTGAGGTATGTAAGCTTTCATAGTGTTGTGTTTATTTTCCCTCACATCAATCATGTAAGATTTTACCATGAATTTTTTCTTGAAATCGAACAATTGAATACTTGAGAAGTTCTTGAGTTTTTTTCTTCATTCTTTTACAATGGAGTCTTGTTGAGTTCTTGAGGTGAGGGTGTTGCGAATGAGTGTTGTTCTTGATGATTTTGTGTGGGTTTTCATTGGAATAGTGCTCTTCTTATGAGTTTAGGAGAATATGAAGGAAATCATTCGATTCTAGAGGAGATAGAGCTGGTAATTAAGATAGAATTTTGCCGGGTTTTTGGGTTAGGCTAGGGAAATGTGCCCCGAAGAGTAATAGGAGAAGCGACAGTGCGCCCCCATAGCGCCAGGGGTCTGAGGAAATGTGCCTGCGGTGATCCACAAAAGGAGTTTCAGTAATAAGAGGCGTGGTTCCTTGGTCCAGCAATATGCAAAGGTCGTCATGCCTATTTCTCCTCTTTTCTTCGTCCCATGTGTGTTCATTCCAATCATGTTTACCATTTATTCTTGATATTAAATATTTTGATCTTCATTAATTATTGAGAGATCCTACATATCCTAATCATATCTCTTATATTGCATTTCAATTGGATAAAATTAAGAGGAAAGATCAAGAGGGTCCTTTAGATTCAATTTAGAATTCGTTTGAAATCAATTACAATTTTGAATTAAGTCTTGAAGTAGTAAGCATAAGAATGAGAAGAGTGGTACTCTTATTTGTATATTTTCATTGATATGCTTGAGTTGACACGTTTATGTCCGTAATTCCTTATGAACTCTATAAATTGATTTTTCTTCGGAGGAGTCTTATCGTCAATTTCTGAGTTCTTGTAACATCTCGTAACTCGTAGTAGCCAAAAATAAGCTAAGAAACTAAAATTTATCACTTGTAGAAAGAAAAGGGAAAATCTGGAAAAAATTTAATTTAAAAAAGTGAGTTTTTGTCATTTTGAAACAACCATAACTTCTAGATCAGGATGAGTTAGAGGTAGTTCTTGTTATGGTTGGAAAGCCCATGGAAATACCTTTCCAACGGCGCCGAGTTTGTGCAATATCGATATCGTATGAGGGGGATAAGTCTTTTGGAAGGTGGAGTGTTGGATTAAGGAAAGTCCAATTAGGATTTAAGGAAGGGCAAACTACACTTTTTACCAATTTATTTCCTAATTCATTTTAAGGGTTTAATTTGGGTAAACCAAGTTTTAGTTCAGATTAGAAATGTTATTTTACGCTTAAGGATGGGAGAAAAGAGAAGAAAAGAAGAAAAAGGGAGAAAGATCAAGATTTTGCAAAGAACACCAAGGAATTCTAGAATTCATAGGGGGTGATCCCTATTAAGGTATGCAGGATCTTTCGTGTTGGATTAATTCATATGCACACCAATATTGCTTCAGTTCTGTAGTTTTAGAGTTGTTTACATGATTAGAAGTGAGTTCTTGATAAATCTTGTTAAATCCCTTTTGGTTGAGTTGATTGAATACCCATTGATGTTTATCACTATTTTCCAATGTTGTTTTTGAGTTAGATATGTTGGGTATTGATAGTTTTGATGATCCTAAGGGTTTGGGAATATAACTATGGACTTTTAGGTGAATAAGAATCAGAAGACGAAGAGAGAAGTTGGTCTGCCACACTTGGGCAACACCAGGCGCGGCGTGCCCCATTTGTGCCAGGGAATGGGCGGTGCGCCAAGATGGGATCTCTGACAAGGAGGCCTGGCACGACGCGCCCAAATTGCACCCTACCCAGCGTTTTCCATCCAGGTTTCGTAGTTTGGTCGTTTTAAGCATTTCCGAGGTACATCAACACCTTCCAATGATTCTAATTACTTCAAATGATTTCTAAGCACCTAGAAATCATTAAAGAACTCAAACTATAACCTTGAATCCATAATTTAATTCAAGGAAAGTTAACTTCAAAGTCCATGAAGATAAGTGTCAAGTCTAAAGTTAAGAACTAAGTTAAAGTAAAGTTCTTAAACGTTTTCAAGAGCCTTATTCAAACATTTTAACTTTGTTTTAAGACTCAAATTTCAATCTAAGTAGAGAGTTAAGTTTAAGTTCTTTTCTTCAAAGGTATATAGGGACTAAGTATTCACAAATATACTTTAAATGTTTTTCGCATTTAAACAAGGAAACATTGATTTCCAAGGAGCCTTAGGGCGAGTTTTAAGAAAAGAACTATAGCTTTCTAAAAGAAGCAAGCAGGGAAACTACGATCTCCAAGATAGACTTCGAGCTAAGTATTTTGAGCACTAATCTCAAACCACAAAATCAGTATGTTTTTAAAACATAAGAACTAACATATTTGTGGGAGTAGTATTGAGCGCCGATATGGGGGAGAGTTTAGAAAACTCACAGCCCCCATAAACCATGTAGCCTCCATGGGTAGAAAAAGGGTCATACGTTTTAGGTAAACCCTTTTCACAATAGACAAGTGGATCCATTAGGTAGATCAAGTCTTATACCTTTGGTCGGGTATAGGATGCGCTCGAAACGTGAGGTAGATCGATGCATCATCATTGTAGTTCTTAAGTGATGATTGTCGGTTAGAGAAACAACCACAAGAGTTATTGTATTTTTATACACATCTGTTTATTTGTATTTTATATACATCTCACAGTTAAATTGTATCCTTGTATGCATTCAGAGGTTACATCATGTTTCTAGATAGTTTTTCTTTATATTGCACTTACTTTTAAATTGAATTATATCGAAACGAGGTAGTTATTCATGAGTTGAGCAGAGCCAAGGTGTTACTCTTTTTCAAGCTTAGGTTGTTGTTGTGTAGTATTCCTATTCGCATACTTGTACATTCAATATACTAATGCAGTTGGCCTCGATCATATCATGATGCAGACGTAGGTAACTAGGATCGGTATTTAGCGCATTGTTGATCTAGTGAGCAGCTCAGAGTCAGTTGGTGAGCTCCCTTCATTCTAGATGACATCTTTATCATTAAGTTATTATTTTAGTTTTTAGTTAATAGGACGATTGGGGGTCCTGTCCCAACATCCAACTTTATTTTAGAGGCTTCATGGACAGATGGCATTAGTTTTCTTAGTCTTTAGCTTTCACTTGTAATCGACTAAGACTTGGGTTGCACCTTTTGCTAATTATTATATCTAAAACTATTTCTCGAGTTATATCTTATGTTTAAGTCTTCCGCTGAGTTAAGTAACTCAGGTCAAGGGTGCGCTTAAGGCTAGCAAAGGTCATTGGGTGTCGGCCACGTCCAGGGTGTAGGCTTGCGGCATGACAAACTTGGTATTAGAGCATTGTTCAAGATAACTAGGGAGTCCATGAAGCAGTGTCTGTAGAGTGTTAGTAATCGGTGTGAAGCGCACCACATCTATGGTTAGGTGGATACAACATTTAGGAATTTCTCACTTCTTTCATATTACTTTTTGTGAGTTAATCTCAAAAAGTCTCTCTCTAATTCATGCTTGGGCGTGTTTTAGATAAACATGACTCCACCAAGAGAAGCAAGAGGTCATCCATCTTGGAGGAACATTGAACCTTAGGAACAAGAGTTAGTTACCCAATGCACCTGAAGTGCAACCTTAAGGGGAAATTACCAACGCTAAGTTCTGTGAGGCTATTAGGATGTTGAGTCAAGCTGTGACTAACTAGGTTGGTCAAAAAAGAGGATCCCAACAAGAAGGGGCTGACACTTCGAGGATTCAGGAATTCTTCAAGATGAATCTCTCAGGTTTCACTGGTTCAAGCACTACTGAGGACCCACAAAACTTCAATGAGGAACTGAAAAAAGTGTTTGGGGTGATACATGTTTCTGACATTGAGAGAATTGAGCAAGCTGCTTATCAACTCAAGGACATTGCTAGAACTTGGTTTGATAAGTGCAAAGAGGGTAGAGATGATAATGCACACCACATATGATCTAGACTTGTTCTGAAGAGGCCTTCTTGGGGCGTTTCTTTCCCCGAGCACTAAGAGAGGCCAAGGTACTTGAGTTCCTCACTCTTAAGCATGATTTGCTAAGTTTGGATGAGTATGAGTTGAAATTCACCCAACTAACTCATTACGCTCCAGAAATGGTAATGACATTAGGAGTAGGATGGGTTTGTTCATTGCTGGATTAGGTCGCTCTTCAAACAATGAGGGTCGAGCTGCAATACGTATTGGAGACATGGACATTTCAAGGTTGATGATCTATATAAAACATATAGAGGAGGAAAAGTTGAGGGACCGAGATGAGGACATAAACAAGAAAGCCAAGACTAGGGATATGTCTAGGCAGTATAAAGGTGGTTTGAGTCAGCCACAATTTTAGAAATATAAGGGGCTAGCACCATCATCTTCTAGTTCACAGGCGCCCAGAGAGAGAGTTGAACATCATGGTTAGAACTCCCGAGCCAAGCCTACATATTCACAGGGTAGTGTAGAGTATGGAGGTAGTAAGCCTCATGCCTACACAAAGTGTGGTAGACATCACTCCGGTCTTTGTCGTGAGTGGTCCACGGGTTGCTTCAAGTTTGTCAGATTGGGCATTTCATGAGGGAGTTTCAAACGAACAAGCAAGGTGGTAGTAATGGGGGCAACAGAGCTTAGTCTTCATCTGTTTCTCCACTAGATAGGGCTGCACCTAGGGGAGCTACTTCAGGTGTTGGAAAAGGAACAAACCGCTTGTATGCTCTCAAAATCGCCAAGAACATGAGAATTCGCCAGACGTTGTCACTGGTATGATTCAAGTCTTTGAATTTACTATTTATGCATTGCTAGACCCATGAGAGAGTTTATATTTTGTAACTCCATATGTTTCCATGAACTTTGATATTATTCCTGAGAAACTTAGTGAACCATTCAGTGTTTCTACCCTAGTTGAATTTATTCTAGCGGAAAGGGTCTATCGTGATTGTCCTATTTCAGTCAATCACAAGAACACCATGGCTGATCTAGTTGAGTTAGACATGGTAGACTTCGATGTCATTCTTGGTATGGACTGTCTTCATTCTTGGTATGCCTGATTTATTGTAGATTTCGAGTAGTCAAGTTTCAGTTTCCAAATGAGTCAGTCTTAGAGTGGAAAAGCAGTTCAGTAGTATCTAATTGTCGATTCATTTTTGTATGTTAAGGTGAGGAAGTTAGTTTCTAAGGGGTGTGTTTATCAGTTACTCTGACTTAATGACTATATTTCATAGATACCTCATATGCAGTCAGTTTCAGTAGTAAAAGAGTTTCCAGAAGTCTTTGCGGATGATCTTTGCGGAGTCCCTCCTGAGAGAGAGATAGACTTTGGTATATATCTTCTTATAGATACTCGCCCTATCTCTATTCTGCCATATAAAATGGCACCAACAGAGTTGAAAGAACAATTGAAAGATATGTTAGATAAGGGTTTTATTTGACCAAATGTCTCACCTTGGGGTGCTCCAGTCTTGTTTGTGAGAAAGAACGATGGTTCCCTTAGGATGTGTATGGACTACCGCCAATTGAATAAGGTTACCATCAAGAAATAAGTATCCTCTTCTAAGGATAGATGATCTTTTCGACCCGCTTCAAGGTGCTTCTTGCTTCTCAAAAATTGATCTTAGATCTGGCTAGCGTTAGTTGAAAGTTAGGGAATGTGATATATGAAAGACAACTTTTAGAACCAAATATCAACATTGTTAGTTTTTGGTCATGTTATTTGGTTTGACCAATGCGCCTGCAACATTCATTGATCTTATGAACAGAGTCTTCAAACCTTATTAGATCTATTTGTTATTGTCTTCATTGATGACATACTTATCTATTCATGGAATTAAGAGGATCATGCTAGTCACCCCAGTATAAGGAAATATGCAAAGTTTTCCAAGTGTGAGTTTTGGCTAAAGTGTGTGGCATTCTTGGGATACATCGTTTCTGGTGATGGGATTAGACTAGATACCCAAAAGATAGAAGCAGTTCAGAGTTGTCCTAGACCCACATCTCAAACAGATATAAAGAGTTTCTTGGGTTTGAATGGCTACTATAGAAGATTTGTTTAGGGGTTATCAGATCTATCTTGTCTCCTTTGAACAGCTGACTCAGAAAACAGTTAAGTTTCAATGGTCTAAAACTTGTAAGAAAATCTTTCAGGAGTTGAAAAAGTGGTTGAATACTGCTCCGGTTTTGACCTTACCATAAGTTACTGAAGGTTTTGTGGTGTACTGTGATGCATAAGGAGTTGGTTTGGGTTGTGTGTTAATGCAGACTGACAAGGTTATAACTTATGTCTCAAGACAGTTGAAGGTTCATGAGAAGAATTATCCAATGCATGACCTAGATTTGTCTGCTGTAGTTTTCGTCTTGAAATTATGGCATCACTACTTTTATGGTGTTCATGTTGACGTATTCACTGACCACAAGAGCTTACAATATATGTTCACCAAGAAAGATCTTAATATCAGACAGAGGAGGTGGTTAGAATTACTCAAGGATTATGATATGAATATTCTTTACCACCCAGGTAAGGCTAATGTAACACTGATGCTTTAAGCATTTTATACATGGGGAGTACCGCCCATATTGAAGAACAAAATAGGGAGCTAGCCAAAGATGTGCACATACTTGCATGCCTAGGAGTCAGACTTATGGATTCCATAGAAGGAGGGAATAGTGGTCATAAATGGGGCTGAGTCATCACTAGTGTCAGAAGTTAAAGAGAATCAAGACCAAGACCCCGTTTTGCTTGACTTGAAGGCAATGTTCATAAGCAAAGAGTTTTGGCTTTTGAACAAGGAGGAGATGGTGTGCTGATATATCAAGGTAGGTTGTGTGTACCTAAGGTGGATGGACTCTAAAGGAGGATCATGTATGAAGCTCATAGCTCTTGGTATTCCTTTCATGTGGGTTCCACAAAGATGTACTGTGATTTGAGAGAGGTATATTGGTAGGAAGGCATGAAGAAGGGCATTGTTGTGTTTGTTGCCAAGTGGTCAAATTGCCCGCAGGTGAAAGTACAACACCAAAGGTTTGGAGGTTTGGCTCTGAATATAGAACTTACGGAATTGAAGTGGGAGATGATTAACATGGATTTCATCATAGGGTTGCCAGAGTCTCACAGAGAGCATGATTCGATTTGGACGATTGTCGATAGAATGACAAGATCAACCCACTTTTTGCCAGTAAAGACCACTAATTCAGTAGAGGATTATGCAAAGTTATAAATTCAGGAGGTGGTGAGACTTCATGGAGTCCCTATTTAGATCATTTCAGAAAGAGCTTCATAATTCACTACATAGCTTTGGAATCCTTTCAAGAAAGGTTTGGGTTCAAATGTGAATTTAAGCACTTCTTTTCATCCTCAAACGATGGACAAGCGGAACGTACAAACCTTAGAAGATATGTTGAGGGCTTGTGTGATTGATTTCAACGGGAATGGGGATGATCACCTGCCTCTCATTAAGTTCTCCTACAACAACAGCTACTATTCGAGCATCCAAATGGCTCCATTTGAAGCTCTTTATAGGAGAAGATGCAGATTTCCTATTGGGTGGTTCGAAGTTGGTAAAGCAGGGTTGATAGGAGCATATCTAGTTCACCAAGCCGTTGAAAAGGTGATGGTGATCCAAGAGAGATTGAAAATGGCACAGAGTTGTTACACAAATGGTAGGAGAAGGCCATTGGAGTTTTGAGGTGGATGATTGTGATATCTGAAAATCTCACCCATGAAGGGTGTTATGAGGTTTAGTCAGAAGGGGAAACTTAGTCCCAGGTATATTGGTCCTTATAGAATCTCCAATGGCATTGACAGTGTAGCTTATGAGTTGGAGCTACCCCAAGAGTTAGCACCAGTTCATCCAGTGTTTCACATTTTTATGTTCAAAAAGTGCATGGGTAATCCTTCATTGATTATACCAACTGAAAATATTGGGATTAAAGATAGCTTATCCTATGAAGAGATTTCGGTTCAGATTTTAGATCGTTAAGTTCGCAAGTTGAGAACAAAAGAAGTTGCGTACGTCAGTCAAGGTCCTTCGGAGGAACCAATTTGTTGAGGAAGAAACTTTGAAAGTTGAAGTGAATATGAAAAAGAGATATCCACATCTCTTTGAATCCAGAGAGAATACATATCAAGGTACTAAGTTCTCTTCTTATTAATTTATAAACTATGAGTAAGAATGTTGTTACTTGCTTTGATTGTTGAGTGTTAAACTTGAGGTTACCATTCTTAGCATAATGAAAGAAATATCATTCGAAGACGAATATTCCCTCGTCGGAGATAGTGTAACATCTTATAATTCGTAATATCTATGAATAAGCTAAGAAACTAAAATTTATCACTTTTGGAAAGAACAGGATAAATCAGGAAAATTTCCTAAGTTTAAAAAGTGAGTTTTGGTCATTTCCAAATGACAATAACTTCTAGATCATGATGATTTTGAGATAGTTCTTGTTGTGGTTGGAAAGATAGATCTTTCAAACAGCGCCAAGTTTGTGCAATTCGATATCGTATGAGGGAGTGCTTTTTGGAAGTTGGGCTGTTGATTTAAGGAAAGCCCTATCTGGATTTAAGAAAGGGCTAACTAGTCTTTTACCCATTTATTTCCAAATTCGTTGGGGTTGAATTGGGGTAAAAACAAGTTTTAGTTCAGATAAGAAAAGTTATTTCACGCTTAGGGCTTGAGAGAAAAGAGAAGAAAAGAAGAAGAAGAGAGATAGATCAAGATTTCGCCATGAATGCCAAGGGACACTAGTGGAATTCGTCGAGGGCAATCCCTATTAAGGTATGTGAGATCTTTCATGATGGATTATTCATCCGCACACCAATCTTGCTTTAGTTGTGTATTTTTACATGATTAAAAGTGAGTTCATGATAAATCATGTCGAATCCCTTTTGGTTGAGTTGATTGAATATCAATTGATGTTGATTTGTAGTTTCCAATGTTATTTTTGAGTTAGATCTATTGGGTGTTGATAGTATTGATCCTAAGGGTTTAAGAGTAGAACTATGGAGTTTAAGTGAATTAGGGTCATAAGGCAAAGAGAGAAGTTCATCAGCCACACCTAGAAGCACCAGGTGCAGTGCGCAGAGGGACTGGGTGGCGCACCTGCAGTGTGCTAGTTTGGGGCCTCTAACCAAGAGGACTGGTGCGGCGCAGCCCAAACGCGCCCAACCTGGAGTAATTCGTCTAGTTTTTCGTAGTTTAGTCCTTTTAAGTCCTTCGAAGGTTCATTAACACTTTCCAATGATTCTAAATTCAAATGATTTCTAAACAACTAGAAATCATTAAAGAACTCAAACCATAAAACTTGAATGCATACTTCAATTCAATTTAAGTTAAGATCAAATTAAAGGAAGATAAGAGTCAAGTCTAAAGTTAAGAAGTAAGTTAAAGTAAACTTCTTAATGGTTTTCAAGTGTCTTGGTTAAACATTTTAACTTTGTTTCAAAACTCAAGTTTCATGCTAATTAAAGAGTTAAGTTGAAGTTCTTTTCTTCAAAGGTATATGGGGACTAAGCATTCCAAAAGATATTATAAATGTTTTTCACATTTAAACATGTAAGGGAACTCTGATTTCCAAGGAGCCTTAGGGCGAGTATTCCAAAAAAAGAACTATAGCTTTATAAAAGAAGCAAGCAGGGAAACTAAGATTTCCAAGATAGCCTTCGGGTTAACTATTTTGAGCACTAATCTTAAACCACATAATCATTATGTTTTTAAAACATAGGAGCAAACATATTTTTGGGAGTAGTATTGAGCACCGATATGGGAGAGAGTTCAGGCAACTCACAGCCCCCATAAACCATGTAGCCACCATTGGTAGAAAAGTGGTCATACTTTTTAGATGAAAACTTTTCATAGTAGACTAGTGGATCCATTAGGCATTTTAGGTATTATACCTTTAGCCGGGTATAGGATGCGCTGGCAACGTGAGGTAGATTGATGTATCATCGTTGTAGTTCTTAAGTGATGGTTGTCAGTTAGAGAAACTCCCACAGAAGTTACTGTATTTTTATATACATCAGTTTATTTGTATTTTATATACATCTAAGAGTTAAATTGTATCCTCGTATACATTTAGGGGCCGTTTGGTTGCAGGTATTAGTTATGCAGGTATTAGTTATGCAGGTATTAGTTATGCAGGTATTAGTTATGCAGGTATTAGTTATGTAGGATTTAGTTATGCGGGATTTAATTATGCAATGTTTAATTATACAGAGTTTAATAATTTTTTTGGCTGATGTTTGTTATATTAAAAATTAATAAACATTATATACTTGTTAAAAAATAATTTATTTGTATTGTTATATCTTAGAGCTTTCTTACCATTGTATTTTTATTTGTTTTTTGCATTTTGCTTAGGCAAAGTTTTAGACGGAAACTTGAATGCCACATTTTTCAACTTCCTCATATAGTTGAACCAATATATGACATGTGTTAACACGGGATCAATATTGTAATAGTTGAAAGTTATTGATATGCTAGTACATATAATTATGTGTACACATAACAAAAATAGATACATATAAGTTAACATTGAGCAACACCGCGTACTAATGTTACATATTATATTTGGAGCCTTCACTTCAATAATCTATAATATAGAAATGAGGAAGTTTGTTTTTTTCTATTTGATGAAGGATATCATATTTACAAGAGTCTAGGTAAGAACTAGTGGAAGCTCCAAAGCTTACTTCAAGCAAAGCCATTGATATCTATATTTATAGATATGACTTACTTCCAATGGCAAGATCTATTGACAGATGATGCTTACTTCCAACAGAACAATCTATTGCTAGACACTATCCTCAACAATTATCGATATTGTCCTCACCCATAGACAATATCCTCAACAATTTGAATGTCTACTTAATTTTCGAAATAATAATATAGTACATTAAATATAAATTTCAGTTTCATCATACTAAATAATTCATTCAGTTACAATTTTCACATACTACCATATCCTAAAATTGAGAGTCCATTTTTCAAGCAACAAAATAGTGACAAAATAGATTTTACAAGATGAAGAATACAACAAATCTAACATATACCATTGAGACAAACTTGAAATTTTGGTACTGTGGCCTCACGGAATCAAACTAGACACACATTCATTAAACGTGAAAGAAACTTACATAATACATTGTTAAATTATATAAACCAGCACATAAATATAGGCAAAATAAAAGTGAACTAGGCCATGGTTACACCTTACAAAGCAGCTACACCAAAAACCATTCAAAGTTTTATAGTTTATCATCAATAAACATTTGCACTGATCAAGTTCATTGATCTTAAAAAGCACTCCATGAACTTTGTGTTGCTCCAGCTGATACAGTAGGTTCCCCTTCAGCAATTTGATCTTCTTTTTTAGCTGGAGCATCATCTTCATCAACAACAATAATAGGAAATTCCAAAGCCATGTCATTAGCATCTTCTTGAGCTTCAGTTCTTTCTATTTCTTGAACACCAACTTCTGGCCCCTCGGCAGATTGTTCAGTAGCTCCATACTTGCGAAATATCTCTTCCCAATCAGTAAATAATGGCCATTTCTTATATATTATTGACTTGGCATATGGATGAACCTAAGGAAAAAAAGCAAGTATATGAAGTAACTGATAATATTCCAAAGACATTATATTCACCAAGAGAAAATATAACTAACTAGCTTTAGTTTACTAACAATTTAAACAATTGTAAATCACCTTTACGAAGTCATCCCAAGCTTTTGGATCATCAACCAAGATAGTTCCATCGCTGTATCGAAATCCTAAGCCACTTTGACTTTTTACCAATGATATGGTCATATAATGCTTTTGCCACCCTTTTATTTTTGAAAAAATATGTGGTTGAGCTTGCAGTCCGCAGTTAGGATGACAAACATTCATGTGTTGTTCCAGTTCTATCAAATATCCATGTTTAAAGGTTCCATTATCTTTTTTCCAATCATTAGCACACAACTTTTTTAATCCATCAACTAGAGTGAGTTCCTCTTCTTGAGTCCACACGCTTGCCCTTTTTTGAGACATGAAATTCTTTTAGTGGAACTGCCAGTTTTAATCTGTAAGAATGTAAAAAATCACAATTTATACCAACTTATAATTGACTACAAAAGTATACTAACTTATTTTCACATATATTGCATTTGTCTCTCACCACATTTACAAGAGAAAAAACACAATATGATAATTATAATAAGGAGAAGAAAGAATCAGAACATGTTAAGATTTCAAAAGTTTCTAACCTCAAAGAAAGAATTTAGATTGAGATGTCTTCTATGCCTCTTAGAAGATAATAAAATTTCAGATGTATAAAAAGGCATACAACGTATCTCATTGTATTAAATTAGAAGTGATGAAGGTCAGAACTATCTACCTACCATACACAATGGAAATGGTCTGCATTTGATGTAATAAATCCACCCGTACTTTGGTTAGTAATGGAAGATTAATGAAATTCTAAGGAGTGAATGACAATTGAATGGTAATATTGTCATGGATTCTTAAGTTAGACTTTGAGAAACTAATGACACAAACAGGCTTGACAGATTTTACAATTGTTGGAAAAACATTTGGCCAAAATATCACAGTTAAAACGACTAATTGCACAAACTCAAAACGGAAGCCTCAAAACATGAACCAACCATCATACTAGACCAAAAATGACCTTCCGAATCTAAACACGCTGACGGAATTCTCATCCGATCAGCTTTTACCAAGAATATTAACTGAAATCGAACTTTGACTAAATTTCAAAGCTAAAACGCCTAATTGCACAAACTCAAAAGGAAAGCCTCAAAACCCGAACCAACAATCATACTAGACAAAAAATGACCTTCCGAATCTAACCAGGCTGACGAAATTCTCATCCGATCAGCTTTTACCAAGAATATTGACTGAAATCAAACTTTGACTAAATTTCAAAGCTAAAACGCCTAATTGCACAAACTCAAAACGAAAGCCTCAAAACCCGAACCAACAATCATACTAGACCAAAAATGACCTTCCGAATCTAACCACGCTGACGGAATTCTCATCCGATCAGTTTTTACCAAGCATATTGAGTGAAATCGAACTTTGACTAAATTTCAAAGTTAAAACGCCTAATTGCACAAACTCAAAACGGAAGCCTCAAAACCCAAAAAACAATCATACTAGACCAAAAATGACCCTCCGAATCTAACCATGCTGACGGAATTCTCATCCGATCAGTTTTTACCAAGAATATTGACTGAAATCGAACTTTGACTAAATTTCAAAGTTAAAACGCCTAATTGCACAAACTCAAAACGAAAGCCTCAAAACCCGAACCAACAATCATACTAGACCAAAAATGAACCTCCAAATCTAACCACGCTGACGGAATTCTCATCCGATCAGTTTTTACCAAGAATATTGACTGAAATCGAACTTTGACTAAATTTCAAAGTTAAAACGCCTAATTGCACAAACTCAAAACGGAAGCCTCAAAACCCGAAAAAACAATCATACTAGACCAAAAATGACCCTCTGAATCTAACCATGCTGACGGAATTCTCATCCGATCAGTTTTTATCAAGAATATTGACTGAAATCGAACTTTGACTAAATTTCAAAGTTAAAACGCCTAATTGTACAAACTCAAAACGAAAGCCTCAAAACCCGAACCAACAATCATACTAGACCAAAAATGAACCTCCGAATCTAACCACGCTGACGGAATTCTCATCCGATCAGTTTTTACCAAGAATATTGACTGAAATCGAACTTTGACTAAATTTCAAAGTTAAAACGCCTAAATGCACAAACTCAAAACGGAAGCCTCAAAACCCGAAACAACAATCATACTAGACCAAAAATGAACCTCCGAATCTAACCACGCTGACGGAATTCTCATCCGATCAGTTTTACCAAGAATATTGATTGAAATCAAATTTTGACTAAATTTCGAAGTTAAAACGCCTAATTGAAATCAGTCAATATTCTTGGTAAAAACTGATCGGATGAGAATTCCGTCAGCGTGGTTAGATTCGGAGGGTCATTTTTGGTCTAGTATGATTGTTGGTTTGGGTTTTGAGGCTTCCGTTTTGAGTTTGTGCAATTAGGCATTTTAACTTTGAAATTTCGTCAAAGTTCGATTTCAGTCAATATTCTTGGTAAAAACTGATCGGATGAGAATTCTGTCAGCGTGGTTAGATTCGGAGGGTCATTTTTGGTCTAGTATGATTGTTGGTTCTGGTTTTGAGGCTTCCGTTTTGAGTTTGTGCAATTAGGCGTTTTAACTTTGAAATTTAGTCCAAATGATTTTCCAACTGTTCTCAAATCTGCCAAGCATATTTATTTCATCAGTTGCTCAAAGTCCAACTTCAAATTCCATAACAGGATTACAATTCAATTAGTTGCTCTTTTAAATGTTAATATGTTACTTTCACAAAATGTCAATCCAAAGGATTTAAATCCTTGTCTTTGTCACAATTACTATATTGTGTTTGTTACTTTCAACCTGGTAGTGCTTTTTTAATAATGTGATATTCTTTATTTTAGAGCACCTCAACTACGTGACTATACAGATTAAGCCAAAGGAGACAACATTCATCAGGAAAGAATTCACTCACACACAATTCACAGTTAAAATATACACCTTCATTTAAAGTGAATGAAACTTAGCATAATTCATTGTTTAATTACAAAAGTTAACCCATACAACAAAGACATACAATTAAATTTTTTCCCAAAAGAAGTCCCCTATTTTTGTAACATTATCCTTCAATGACAAACACATAAACACCAGCCTCAACAACACTTGACAAAATAGCATCTGAGTACTTTGTACTTCTGACTGGATCTTTGTGATTACCCCAACTGTTGAATAGTCTGCGAGAAAAGAAAAGTTCAATATAGTCTCAGAGAAGAAGAAAATAAAAACACCTTGTAGAAGATGATGAACTTACCGTTTGGATCAACTGCTTGAGCAATCTGAAGATCATTTTAGTTGGCTACTTACAAAAGCACTAATATTGAACATAATCATGTATTTGTTATACAAAAACAACCTACTTTAAGCCCACAACATTCACATATATGCACATTTGTGGACATTCTACTAGGTAACAAAAGATCCCATTATGGTTAGACCTTACAAAATAGCTACACAAAAACCATTCAGTGAATTAAAGCTTATCATTAATAATCATCCATATCATACTGTGACGTTCAAGTTCGCTGATGCTTAAGAAGAATTCCATTCTCTTTATATCTTGAGTAATTCCCATTGCTGCCTTAACTCGTTCATCTGAGTTGTATATTTCATATGCAGGGGATCCAATAATAGAAAATATCTTACCACGAATTTCAGATAGATCACGCTCTCCTAGCTTGTCAATTAAAGAAGCCATTCTCTTATCATGGCTTTCAGTGAATTGTTTCATCACCTCCATCAAACCTTTAAGAACAGTCTCATTATCATCTTCAACTGTTTTTCTTTTTTTGCATCTACCTTTTTCGTTAACTTTAGAAGATGATGCTTTAAAACAGTTGCCCTTTTTCTGAGATTGATGGGTTTCACCTTTTTTAGCGGTGAATGAACTTTGTGCTACTCCAGTTGATTCATTCATTAGGTTCATCTTGAGCGGTAAATGGACTTTGTGTTGCTCCAGTTGATACATTAGGTTCCTCTTGAGCAGCTTGATTTTCTCTTGTGCCTGAAGCATCATCTATGTCGACAACATCAATAGGAAATCCCACAGACATGCCATTAGTAATTTCTTGAGATTCAATTCTTTCTATTTCTTCAACAGCATCTTCTGGACCTTCTGCAAACTCTCCAGTAGCTCTATCCTTGCCAAATATCTCTTCCCAGTCAGCAAATAATGGCCATTTTTTTAAGTTCATTGACTTGGCATTTGGATCAACCTAGAAAAATAAAGAAAGTAACTGTCAATATTCCAAAGACAGAGATCCATAACCAAGAGAAAATACAAGTAAGTAGAAATTGCGTAATGATTTCAAATAAATATAAATCACCTTTATCAAGTCATCCCAAGCTTTTGGATAATCAACTAAGATACTTCCGTAACTATATTGAAATCCTAAACCACTTCGACTCTTGAGCAACGATATGGTTGCATAACTCTTTTTCCATGCTCTTATTTTAGAATCAACATGTGGTAGAGATTTCAATCCACAACTAGGATGACGAGCATTCATGTAGTGTTCCAATTCCATTAAATATCCATGTCTAAAGGTTCCATTATCTCCTCTCCAACCATTAACACACAATTCTTTTAATCCATCTATAAGAGTAAGTTCCTCTTCTGGAGTCCATATCCTTCGACATGAAGGTGTTGATTTTCTTGCCCTCTTTCTGGACGTGTTGGATGTTGCAGCAGGAAAACTAGCCATTTCAATCTGTAAAATTATAAATAAAATCACAAGTAATACTAAGTTACAACTTACAAGTAAATTATCACAATCATAATGAAATTAATTGTAATACAACTTTATTGGTCTAAGAAAAAGATAATGAGAAGAGATAAAGAGAATTTCACTGCTTATATTATAAAATAATAGATATACATTGAGATTCACTGTTTGTTTGTACAAATAACAATGTGAGACATACAAAAGATTGACCATTCGTTTTCACAAAATAATAGACGGTATTACATTTTACAGTGAATGGAAAACCAAAAGCAAAAGTGCATAAGCACACCAAAAGTGAACACATAGTTTAAAATTATAAAGATTGATTTCCCAATCGTTCATTCCACATAGACTGAGCTAGTTCATCCCTCCAAGTGTTCCACTCATCAGATGTTTCAATTGTATTAATATTTTCATGTTCATGTTGATTCTCCATGTGGAAATCCATTTCCACATCTAAGGGGTCAGCTTCCATCTCTCTTCGAATGAAATTGTGTATCAAACTAATAATTCTATTGTGAACCTTAACTGAGTACCACGAAGGACTTCTAAGAATTCCCCAACATCCTTTTAATAGTCCAAATGTTCTTTCAATAACATTACGTGCCCTAGCATGCTTCATATTAAAGAGCTCTTCTCGACATCGAGGTGATGGATTGTCACCTTGCCAATCCTTTAGCCAATATCTATATCCTCGGTAGGGAGACAGAAAACCATTTCCATTTGTATATCCTCCGTCGCACAAATAGTAATTGCCTAAAAACATAAATAATAATATAATTACTTTTAATATTATTCTATTTTGATGTAGTAGAAATAAACAAGGGTCTGCCTATTATTTAGCATACCATGAGGTACTTTCAACCCATTTCTTCGTACAACAGCATCTCGCAATACACGACCATCAGCGGCTGATCCCTCCCAACCAGGTAATACATAAATAAAGTTGAGATTTCTATCACAAACCCCCAAGACATTAGTTGCTATATCTCCTTTTCGTGTTCTGTATCTTGGTTTATATATTGCTTCAACTCTAATGGAAATGTAAGTACCATCCAATGCACCAAGACAACCCTATAAGATAAATTCAAATCTAAATACTAAATGACTATTAAAAATAAAAATACTTTCACCATAATATTTCAAGTTTATTGTAGTAAATCAAATGTTAGATTGAAATTTACCTACCTTAAACCATTTCCATCGATCATCACTATCATCTTCGAGCACCGGATTAGGTTTAACAAGTAACACTGGAGTTAGTTTAAGAATAGCTCTTAGACATTCATTAAAGGCTCGACTTACACTCCACCCCGATCTAATATAATCAACTTTGATAGACCTGTTCTTTTCATGATGAGCCAAAATATTTAAAAACATTGCTAACTTTTCAGTACTCGACATATTTTTACTGTCAGTCAAACCTCCAATATTCTTGGCTAAGGAGGCTAATATGTGAAAGGCATTTCTATCCATCCTAAGCTTGTCAATACATACAATATCATTGTCACGAATGAGAACATTCAGATGAGACAAGATTTTTGGAATTCTAGCACTCATACAATATCGAATGCCCCGCCTATTTGTAGATTGTTTTCTTAATAACATGCTGTAAATAGCCATAAAAAAGCAGATAAGGACAATATAGGAATGCACCACAATCTCCTCGAGAATCATAAAGGATTCAACATCGCACAATTGCTGAGAATCCATTTATACCTATTTTCCAATTAAAAATGACAACATCATGATCAAATTGAATCCCAAAAGAAAAAAGAGTATCAATCATGTTACTTAATTAAGTATTGCAGACACATTTTGTATAATAGGAAGGTAATAGATGGTTTTTTACTAAAATGTTCAATTTTATTGAAAAGAAAATGAAAAGTAACATGAAAAACAGGGTAAAATGTTTATTTTTGTTTGGCTTCTATAGCTAGAATACTAATACTATTTTGTCAAACTGCAAATACATGTTTATCTTTTGCAATTTTAGAAGCTAAAGCAACTAAACTTAATGAACCCATTTGTTCATAAATCACAAATTTTGAACAAATAAAACAAAACCCACATCAAATTTAGGTGTACTCAAACATCAACTTAATTAGAAAATACTGAGAAGATCTACAATTTCATTCATCTCATCGGATTAACAAGAGGAAAAACACAAAAGAGAAAACTGGAGGAGAAGAAGAAGAAGAAATAAAAAAATCAGCCAAAATTTGAGTTTGAGAACTTCTAACCTCAAAGAAAGAACGTCAGATTGAAAGTTTTTCAATCTACTTGCCTGGAAGATGAAGAACCATTCTCTAGATTTACAGATGGATAAAGGATGGGAATGTTTATCTAAAAACCTGTGGTGTATATTGATTGAGAGTGAAGGGTAAAATTGTCAATACATATTTTTATTCAGGTATTAGTTATTCAGGTATAACTTATTCCATCTTTCACCCTGCATAAAATAATACATAGATTGACTCATAACTTAAACATGTATTAGTTATGTGATTTTCTAATTTTATAACCAAACATAGTATTGTGTGTGTTGAATTTTATACTTTAACAAAAATATGCTACCAAACATGGTAAAGCTTATGCAATATTTAATAATTGAATAACTCAATCCTTATCCAGTAACCAAACGATCCCTTAGAGTTTCCAACATATTTCCAGATTATTTTTTTTATATTGCACTTACTTTTAAATTGCATTATATTGAAATGAGTTAGTTATACATGAGTTGAGTAGAGCAAGGTAAGTGTTCCTTCTTACTCTGTTTCATGTTTAGGTTGTTGTTGTTCAGTATTCCAACTCGCATACTCGTACATTCAATGTACTGATGCGAGTTGGCCTGCATTGTATCATGATGCAGACGCAGTTAACTAGGATCGACATTTGGCGCACCGTTGATCTAGTGAGTAGCTCAGAGTCTGTTGGTGAGCCTCCCTTTATTACGGAGGACATCTTTATCATTTAGTTATTGTTTTACTTTTCAATTGTTAGGATGATTGAGAGTCCTGTCCCAACATCCCTTTTTATTTTAGAGGCTTCGTAGACATATGGTAGTAATTTTATTAGTCTTTTCCTTTCACTTGTAATCGACTGAGACTTGGGTTTCCACTTTTGTCTAATTATTATCTTTCTAACTATTTATTGATTTAAATATTATGTTTATATTTTCCACTGAGTTAAATAAGTTAGGTCAAGGGTCCGCTCAAGGCCATCAATAGTCATTGGATGCCGACCACATCCAGGGTGTAGGATCGGGGCGTTGCAGTTCAAAATTCTTGAGTCCTTGAGTTTTGAGTATTGACTTCTATGTGTCCAATGTGTTCTTTATTTGTTTATTTCATGTCTATATTTCAACATGAACCCCATATTGAGTTAAGTTTTGCGAATTCAGGGAAAACCAATTGAATTTTAAAGTTTCATTTTGAAGAAGTAAAAGATGAGTTTTAAGAAACATCTTTAAAATATTAATTGAGTTGAGTATAATGGAACTAAATATTATAAAATGTATCATATGTACATTAAGAAATGAGAAACCTTGATTTGTAAAAAGAATATATGAGTTGCAATATAATTTTTTTAGTAGTTACATCTTTTAAAAGGGTTGTTTGAGCAATTATCTCAAACTAGAGGAAGAGTAATGATTTTGAAACATATGAGCAAGATGTATATATTATTGAGAGTAGTACTTAGAACCTATATAGATATGAGTTTAGGCAACTCACATTCCTTTGTAACCATGGATGCCATTATGGGTACATGACCATACCTTTTAGATAAATCTTGTGGATCCACTTAATTGATCATATTCTATACCTTAGAACAGTATAAAAAAGGTATGGCAAGTTGGATGAGACGCTATATCATTATGCTGCTCAAAGTGAAGGTTGTCGGTTAGAGAATCTTCCAAATAAGAGTAAAGAGTTTATTATTGTATTTATATACATTTTGAGTTATCGCCTATTATTTAGAAAGCTTTATATTGCCTATTTATATCATTTCATTCATAGTGAGTTGAGTATTTGAGTTAAATGAATTTAATTCAGTTTTAAGCTTATGTATGTTTCAGTTAGTCTACCGCTTGTAGTCTACCATGATGAGGGTTTTCTTGGGGAGAAACAATGGTTCTCGAGTGTCAGCCATGTAAAGGATGTAGACTCGAGTCGTGAACATTGAAAAGCTAGGTTGAAAGTCTAACTTAAAGGTCACTTCTCCTAGTTTGCTTAAAATATTAAAAGGACTAATGAATCTAGGGCTAAGCTTGCCCTTCTTCCTAGACGTCATTAAACTCTTCATAGGTTACAATAAGAGCAAAACATGATTACCCTCCATAAATAATAGTTTCCCTTCCTATCTCCACAAGACTAAAGGCCAGCCCTAGTAAATTGCATCAAGGCCCTTGGATAATCTCTAATAAACTTGCCTAAATTGCGACACCTGTAGTAACTTCCACCAAGAGAAACTTGCTGCAAAAAGCTAACTAGAGTAAGATGAGTCCTAAAATGTGAAGACTCAAAAAACTCACTATGAAATGTCTGACCTGAATTCTACTTGCCATTGGAACCATGACCTATCGCACAATCCCGTGGAACTTAAGTTGCAACGGCCATAAGCTTGATAGGTCGAGATGGACGATGACCCTCGATAAACTAATACCAACCTTGAAGTTGAATATTGTCATCATTATACTAATGGTGAATACTCTTTCATCTATCTCCATAAATATGAAGGCACACCTACTCCACAACCTTCTCATGACTAACAACATAGGTAAAGGTTGACTGTGTTACTATCAAATGCTATGACACCAACTAGAGCAGCAATGACAACCCTATAAATAACACCTGACTCAAATATTGGGTCACGACCCCATCTTACACCAAAGACATTCCCGATACTTGAGAACCATTCCTAGTCCCCAAGACAACAATCATCCTTGTTGATTATAAGCGGAAAATTAACTCTAGCAATAAAAGGATTAAAACTGAATTAAATCCGTTAAACTCAAATACTCAACTCATAACGTCTGCAAAGATACTGAATAAAAATACTTATAGTGTGTAAAATAACTCAAAAGAAGGTTAATAATTAATAAAAATTAAACTATATATATACATGAAAACTCTACTATTACACAAAGTTATCAGAACAAGACCCACGACATCTCAAAAACAACTAACTTTAAGGTAAAGATTAAGTCATCCAGAGTATATGAGGGCTCACCAAAGCTAACTGAGTCGTCAACACATGTATTAGCATCATTATAAGATGCTGGTTGATTGACGTAAATGTACGAGCATGTAAGAGAAAACAAAAACATAGCTAATTGAATTTATAACATGGGCATACACCACTCGGATATACTAATATTCAATAAGAAAGCAATAAAAAAAGATAAAATGTTTAAAGCTTCATAATAACCAAATACTAACTCAAGGATGTATCTACGAAATACAATAAACTAAAGACTGTAGATATTAACTCAAAATGTATAAAAATACAATAGCATACTCTTTACTTGTATTTGAGAGATTCTGTAGCAGATAGCCACCACTAGAGGTATGTAATGATACAATGTCTCCCTCATGCTGCTAGAACTATCTTATACCTTTAGGGGTTATAGAACACTACAACTGGGTTGATCCACTATGCTATTCCCGAAGGCACTTAGGATTCATCTAAATATTATGATCAGTTATCCATGTTGGGTACACGGTTTATGAGGAATGTGATTTGTTTAAACTCATCCCCATATCATTGTTCAATACTACTGCCAATAATATATAGTCATGCTCAAATATATTAAAACACACTTTCTCTGGTTTGGGATAATTGATCAAATTATGCTCTTAAAATAGGTAATTGATCTGAAATATCTTTGAACTCTTGAAATTATTTTTGAAATCATAGTTTCTCTTTTCTCAATGTAAATATGATACAGTAGGAAATATTTAGTTCCCTCATAATTTACTCAAGACTTCTCTTTAAACTTTCTTTAAAACCTAATTTAGAACACAAATATTGGCTTTTAAAAGATTATATTGGATTATAGACCAAAATAGAGTTCATGTTGAATATATACATGAAAAACTCAATTCAAGGATCTTAATGAAAATATAGGAACTCAATAACTCTGAAATCAACGATACTGATTATCTCAAGAATACTCAATTCATAGGGTTCTTATTGGAATATAGACATGAACAAATCAACTCAAGAACTTGAATGCATAATATATAACAAATTAAAAATTCAGGAATAGAGTTTCAACAAGTATTAGGAACTTAAGATCTCTAAATTAACTCAATAAAATCTCTTCTCATTCTCATACTCACTTCCTAAAGACCTCGTTCAAAACTATAACTAATGTCAAAAGAAATCTCCAATTTGATGCAAAAGGACCTCTCAAAATTTACTCTTAACTTTAATTTAATTTGAAATTTAAATTAAAAGATGTAATCACAATTTCTAGGATATCTCAAGGATTAATGAAGACTTTAAGAGTCAATCCAAAGAGAACAAAGAGACGATTTGATAGAACACATACATGATGAAGAACATAGAAGGAAAAAGGCCTGATGTACCAAGCATATCACTTGCGTGGCGTGCCAACCCAAAGAGTTTTGGGGATGCTTTGACGTAATCTGAATGCGCAAGTTACCAGCCCTCTTGTCTCTACAGTGCCACATTGCCGCACCCCAAACCTAGAAATTCGTTGAATTTTGTTGCTCAAATTTTTGTCCAAAATCACCTAGAATCTATTGGTTTCTTTCAAAATCACTTTGCTTCACAAACCCAACAGGATTCGTTGAAATTCCACCCATTTCAATATAGAAATACCACTCATTTGAAAGACACTCATCTCAAGAACTCAAAACCACTATTGTTAAAGAATGAAGGTAAAACGTAAAAACTACTCAATAATCTTTACATAAAAAATTTCAGAAATGATTTAATTGATGAAACACATGTTTGGCGTGAGGAAGAAAAAGTCCATCACTATGGGTAACCTCAATACCTTTAAAGAACAATGTTCTTCGTGAATTTCACATATCATGAAAAATGCTTGAACTTAGCCCTTTTCTCCTATTTAATCCTCGTTCTAAATCCCTATGTATGTACGAACGTGAATTGGTTATTAGAATCTTATTAGAAGCTTAATTGGGTCAGCCAAAAGGTTTAGCCTTGTGGGAAAAAAAAGAAAAGACCAAAATACTGTTTTCTCAAACAGATGAAATTCCATAACTAGAGAGTCTTCAATAAAATGGACATAACTTTTTACCCTTATTTTGAATTTTAGGAAACTAGGAGGAAAGAGGACATAGAGATGTTTGATTTGATTCTTTATGGGCCACCTTATGTTTTATGTGCTATATCATACGGTCGATTGAAATTTACCGAAAAAACAATTTGATAATGAAACTTAATCGGAATAAAATCTTTCAACTCAAGTTTATGCTAGGAGATTCTAGTGACCTTAAAATATAAAAAAATTATAATCACCAATTACAATCTTATTCACACAAAAGTATGGCTAGAATCTTAATATTGAATTTTTTTGGATGTCCCAATATCCCCCCCACCCCGAATCATTCACCCTCGAATGACAGTTGGACTTAGAATGGAAACTGTTTCATCTTACTATCTTTATGACTTCTGAACTTTTCTACTAAAATACTTTGTAAGTATAAATGTTTTGACAACACTAAGCAGATGTGATTTTGCAGAAATCGAGAGTGAGAGAACTTGGTAAAGTTTACGGCACAAGTCTCTGACTTTATACTACTTATCCAGATCTAACCCATTCGGCGGCATTATTCACATGCGCTCAGCCATTCAGCGATCTACCAAGTTGATATCAACTTCGCCGAAGCTAAAAGGATCTTCAATTACATGAGGGTCCAACTGGTGGTCTTCATCTAGGTCGTTGTTTAGGTCGGCGGTATGCCAACATGATTCGTATATTCCATTTCATCTTTTCAGATTCCGTTAACACTCAATCCTACAATATCAAAGCATCTTTATTCAAACAATAGCAAGTTTACAATATTTAAGGATTTTGGGTTGTCTCCCAAATAATGCCTTAGTTAACGTCTTGGAATGAAATAAGGTAGGGCTTATGATCCACCAGTGAGGTTCGCCCTGTATCACTAGGCAACTTTTCATGTGAACCCTGACAAAGCTCAATCAACACTTGTGTCATTTGGGATTCTAGCATTCGAATGCATGTAGCATGCGTAGTTATCATCTGGTTAATCACCAAGACGTTCCTCCTTAGATCCTCTAGAATCCTCGGATGATCATTGGACTTATAGGGCCAAAGCACCAATATTTCTTTGAACTGCCCCTGCTCTCTAATCTCAGTCTTCTTGATTTTGAGCGGACAAACGTAACACTCTTTCTTGTAACACTGCACTTTAGGTGCTCAATTTTCTGTGTCAGCTCATCTAACTATGTTAGCAGGATCACTGAGTGGGAATCTCTCCTTTTTGTTTACTGATCCCGGTCAGTCCAATTGTCAAGCAATTTAACTACCGTTTCATAGGGGTTCTGTAGCAGGTTACCCGATGTGATTTGATCAGCCAACATCCTATTTACCAAACTTAAACTTCTGTTGAGAGATGTCAAAATAACTGAGCAAGAGAGTTCATGGGTGGGGAATTGCTCTAGAAATGCTTTGACCTCAGCCATGCTTCATGCAACTGTTCGCCTTCCAACTGTATAAAGGCCAGGATATTATATCGCAATTTAATCACTTCTAGAAGAGAGTGTTCCATATTTTTGCATGCAATATTTGACATGATTACGTTAAATCTACATTTCCATGAAAAACAAGACACAACAAAGCTAAAATTAAAATTAGTCAGCTACACTAAACAGGATGAAAACTCTAGTGAACTACATCTTCACGTGACACCACTCCCAAACAGCGGTGCTATTTTGATGCTTATCCTGACCAACAACACTAACCTACTGTGTGAGTGTCTACACTCGTCTATTGCTTAGTAACCTAACCAAGGGTTGGGGTCATGTCCCAAGGGAGCGGTTTCGAGAAGATGTAGTCAATTAGAATTTTATTCTAATTAGTCGTAGCTAAAGATATAAACAAATAAAAACATTTTAAATCAGAGGGGTGACACGAAAATGTCAAATATCAAAAGGGTTTTTTGTCACAAGTATAGTAAAAACAACAAAATCAACAAGAAAATCAAGTATGAGGAGAAGTTCTTGGGGCAAGCCAAAAACACATAGATGAGTTTGCATTTGTAACTACAAAACCATTAAGTTAAACCACAACCACTAAGTGAAAACACCATTAAAATACATCTAACCTATCTGCAAGCAATACCTAACAAGAATATCAACTCATATATGATAAGTAACACCCCAAGAAAGGGGTTTTTAACCACACATCAAAATAACAAATTACACCTAAAATGAAAATGAAATAATGATGGGTATAAGAAATTAAAAATAATATAAGCAAAGGAAGAAGAATAGAGAAGACACACTTCCTACATGGGAATATGAAACCCTTCCTTCTTCAAGTCTCCCACAAAACCCGATCAAAATTTAATAGAAGATACAAAAACTAAAGTTATAAAAAGTGAAAATTAATAATAATTTTCAGACCCTCTCAAAATAATACATAAAACTAATATTTATAGCTTTCAGATTAAGTATTGTGGAGGACCATTCAACGACGTTAGTCGTGATAGCCGAATGACTTGGCGATTCACTCTTCTTCTGGTTTATCGCCTTTTGTGCTTTGCCTTCAACATGTTTGGGTCCTGGATCATTGGGCGGTATATCTCTGCTTTGCAAAACTGATCGGAGATACGTTAACTACTCCTTTCATCTCCTTTTGATGCACTTCATTCAGGGCTTCACGTTCTGGAACAAAGGGCAGAGTGCTTTCCTTCGGTGATTCTCCAAGTGTGATTGGCAAAGCTCAAGCTTTAGCTTTTACATTCTTTTCAGCTTTTTTGTTACCTTTTGCGAGTAAGTGTCCATTCTTCCACTAAAACATCAAATACCTGAAACATAAGAGTTTTCATAAGATATTGAGACTAAATAAGCATTTGAGGACACTATTTCTATCAAAATAAAACCCTAAATAAGTTCAATTGGTGGACTCATAAGTCTTTCATATTCCATGGATTCAACTTGTGATAATCGATACATACTCTCCAACCGGTCACCGATCTCATCGGGACAACCTCATTTTTAGCATTGGAAACCATAGTGATTCCTCCATTATTTGGCTTGCATTGAACTAGGCAGAACCAACTACTATCTTCAATAGGATATATAACTCCAGTATCTAATAACTTAATGATCTCCTTTCTCACAACTTCTTGCATTGGGGATTAAATCTCCTTTGGTGCTCAATACTTGTCTTGCTGTCCAGTATAAGTTGAATTTTGTGAGAAAAAATGTCCGGTGGGGTCCTAGTAATGTCTGCAATAGTGAATCCTATAACCCTCTTAAACGGCTTCAACACTGATATCAATGCCTCTATTTTCCCTTCACTCAAGTCAACAATATTAATTACAGACAAAGTGTTATTTTTACCAAGATTACATACCACAAGTGGTATGGAAAACCCTTAAGTTCCAATTTTTGAGCAATTTTGCAGGTGGGGTGTCTCAATTCTTTATGTAAAATTCCAACCGTTTTGGTTTGAAACGAATCTGGGACTTATCAAGTGCAGAAATTATCTCATCATATTCATCATTACCATCACCGTACAAATTCATGATCACAACTACTAGTGCCTCAACACCTAACCTCTCTTAAATGTACACTTCAGATTCTTGCTCCACAGTCTGATTGACCACCGATACCAACTTAAGATCACTTTCATGCTACTTAGACCTATAAATTCTAAAATTTACCTCCTCATTGTTTAATGAAACTGAATATACCCTCTCTCCATATCAACCAATGCACGCCTAGTAGCAAGAAATTGTCTCCCTAAGATGATTTGAACCTCTAAATCCAGTATCACAAAGTCCGGCTAAAAGATGAATAACTCCACTTTCACAAGGACATCTTGGAGAACTCCAATATGCCTCTTTATCGGCCATAAGTAAACGCATCACAACTGACTTTGGAGCTCCTAAACCCAACTTCTTATGAATTGACAATGGCATTCAATTAACGCTGGCACCCAAATCACACAAAGCTTTTGCAAAGTGAAATATTCCAATGGTAGAAAGAATAATGAAAGTTGTAGGTTACTCTTTCTTAAAATTAATGCTTGAATGAATATCTCACTCTAGAACATGATGTGCTTGACAGTTGTTAGAGCTCAGGGCGAGTTAAAGTCAATGGTGCACTCACTGCACTCAACAAATGGAAAACAAAGGAAAACACAAGTAGGTATCAGAAAATGGCAACAAGATCTGAGTAGATATCATTGGTCGACTCAAAATAAAAACTAATATGCATAAAGTAATATGTTTTCCTTTAATGAAACTGTGTCGGAACATGATACCCGATCAAATAATATCATGTCGGAACATGACACTAGATCAAATAATACTGTGTCGGAACATGACACCCAATCCAATAATATTGTGTCCGAATGAGACACCAGATACGATAATAATGGCCAGTCATGGCACATGATCCAACCATATAATTAATTCATTTTTCATTCTTTATCATCTCTTTCCACTTCCTTAATAATATTTCATGAAGTATTCTTCATCAAATCATCACTTTAATAAAACAGTCTCAAGATTATGGATTTTACGGTCATGGGATTACAAACCAATAACAAAAGACATGAATTATCTAAACCACAACAACCAAGTACATAGGAATTCACGATATCACTGAATGAATATCAATCACTATTAACATTCTATCTATAACATTAAAACAAACCATAACCTAGTAATATTTTTTTAACAATTTCTAACATAATAGCATGCCACATTCAACATAAATCACCCAAATATTTCCATCTCTTTCTTGTAAGAATAAAATATTATATTAAGGTAGGAATATGATAGTTCTGTTAAATAAAGGTTCAAGAAGTTGGAGCATTAACTTACGCTTATGTGAAGCGGTTGTCACCCCTTTCTTCTAATCTGCTGAACGATGTGTTTCACACCTAATTTGTTTTCGCTAAATTAATTATGAACCAAAAATGCTGAATTTTAATAATTTTAGTTATACCTATGGGCCAAGTACATAATGTATTAAATATATGTAAGACTTGACCCATTAATTATAAACTATGAAGTAATTATTCAATAAATACTCTCCAACTAAATAAACCTTAGTGAAATAAACAGTTCACAGTTACCATTTATAATTTATGATAAGAATCAAAATAGTTCTAGTGCTCAAAACAACCTCAGGGGTTTATAGATCTGATACCAATTTACCCATTGTTGTCCTCGAACGGTCAAAAGAAAGGCGAGCATAAGAAAGGGTACCTAACTCGACACAAAAATGAATATCTTTCGTTAATATACGCAGCAGTCTCCTAAGTGGACTCCTCAACCAGACAATTTCCCCGTAGGATCTTCATTGAGGCAAACTCCCTTGATCTCAATTTGCGGACCACCTTATTATGAAGGAGAGTATCCCAATGAATATGTAGTTCCCATAACTATGATATTTCTACAATATAGAAACATGAAACTCCGGATGCACTCAAAAAGCCTGGAGGCAAAGCCAATTAATAGGTCATCTCTCCCACAAGCTGAAGAACTTAGAACAACCTAATGAACCTCGGATAAAGCTTAACTCGCTTACCAAACTTCACCAGACTTCATGGTTGAAACCTTCAACAAGACTTACTCTCCATGCATAAAATTCATGTCCACAAGATGTTCTCAAGAACCTTGATATAAACATTAGGAAAAATCTCTTCTCACATCCATGATAAAATCCTAAATCAATACTCGGTATAACTAGAAGTAAACTTGAACCAACCACCACACACTCATAATGCACAAACCATGATAAATCTTGTCAATATTTCATTTTCACAACATAAACATTCCACAAGCTTAATTTATAAAAATCTGATCTTTAGACATCAAGTACTTATCAAGGGAGAATCAAACTTATTTAACCAAAAAGGAAATGATGAAGTAACAACCCATCGAGCGATAGACCCAAGAATATAAAACCTTTGACCACACTGCCAAAATTCGTGATTAGTGGTTGTGATTGTGGATAACCCTTAAGAATGGTAATTCTATGCCCAATGATCCCCATATTCAACCACATATAATCAGAACATGACCTCGATGATAATATTAATATTCAGACTTTCAGACAACTGTAAATACCCATGATAGCTTTTCTATAAATTCTCATAAATAAGTTGGTACATGTAGAACAATTAGAATTCTTCAATAGCTTCAAGACAACACCAAATATATCATCGGAGATAACCAAGTTTACCTAAACATCCTACCCAACCAAGAGGACATCGCAAGATGGGTACACTAAATCCACCATTAGGTATCCACCTAAAGAGGTAAAATCTTATGTGGGCATATCTTGTGAATTACCATGTACAAAACAAAATAGGTTGTCACATAAGAATGTAAGAAACCAGGTTTAATAACACAAAATGCTTTCTTTATAAAGCCCATATAAAATGTATCCATTCAGTTGAATCCATTTCGTTCATTTTATCTACCATAATCTACCGGTCTAGACCCTATTACGATCGTACCTAAACTGTATATATCATACTCCACATACTCTTTGATGAGTTCATGATTTGGACTTATTTAGTGATTTATTTTAATAGATTTAGTGTCCTCAAATGCATATATTGTACCAATAACTGATGTAAATCTTTAGGTATTTGGATTGAGGATCAAAGCAGGGACACTAATGAGTAAAACGGAACAAGGTAGCTGAAAAAACAAAGAAAACAAGGCGTGTTGATCGCCTGCACCATTGGGCGAGTCGCCGACTGGTTCCGCGATGCAGTACTTTATCACCCAAAGTTACATAACTTGAATATGTTGAAGGCCAAAGCAAAAATGCGATGGAATTGACCAAAGGGGTAATCAACGAGTGAATCAATGATCCCGACTTATTGCGCTGAATAGTCCTTCGCAACATATTATTGGCGACTATAAATACATTTTTGAATATTGAATTCAGTATAAACCTACACTAGGAACATCATAGTTATTATATTGGATGTTTAGAATTGAGGTTTGAGATAATATTTTTCTTGGTTTGGAGATTTGAAGACTGCCATTCTCTAAGAAATTAGAAGTGGGCGTTGAAGATTCTTCATCTTAGATCTTTGTAAAGATGAAATTAATCTTACCCAGTGTATGGAAACACAATTTTGTAACAATTTATATTTTGTTATGATGTCTAGCTAAAACTCCAATTCTGGGTGTGTGTGATTATGGGTTGATTTAGATGTTGGGTATTGTTAATTGATATTGTAAAAGCTGTTTAAAAGTGATTTCATTCACTAATTATGGCATAATCTAAAGGATTGTAGTTGCAAATGCAACTCTACCTTCATGATTTTGGCTTTCTCGAGAGAGGTTTTAAAACCAAGATTAATGATTTGATAATTTGTGGGTATTGGGTTGTCATAGTTTTAACTTGACAAAATTAATCCTAAACCCTTTTCCAGACATTCAGCTCGAGAGAGTGTCACACCCGGACTTCATACCCCGGATGAGACCGCGTCGTTAACCTCTCAGAGGTCGCAGACAAGCCTCTTAGCATTCGTCATAACATGTGGTCATTAAAAATTGCGGAAAAATTAAAAACTTTTAATATACTAATGAAGTATACTTAGAATTCATACTTAAGATTTATAAGGACATACAATATTCTAAAACTTGTCTCACATATATATAACCATCTAAAGAATGTGAATCTGGACTTAGCCAATAATAGTAAATATGCCATATAGGCCTTAATACAAAAGAATCCAAAGAACATAACAGAATAACGTATTCTAAAAACTACTAAATCTTCATAAGGCTGGAAATTGAAATGGTAACGTCCCGAACTTGAGGACCTACCATGACTTGGAGAAAGAGTTCCAAGATTCTTCAAATCGACCTACTTAACTTCAATGGCCGGAACCTACAGTTGTAGTACAATAAAGTAATGGGGTTAGTACGCCACATGTACTAAGTATGGGTATATGCACATAACACAGAGGGACATGCATGAAAAATGATCATTTATCATCTCTTTAGAAAACATGCTAAGTCGTATGAAAATCTTCAATGCACATATCATATAACACATACAAGTTACAGATTTCATCAAACTTAAAGAATGATCACAATCAAAGACATAGTATCATAGATTCATGTTAACATTTCATATTCAATAGATCATATAGACACAACATACAAAATATTTACCAATGACCTCATCCCCAACCTACAAGTGCAATGGTCATGTGAAGCCCCATAACCTCACATAACCGAGTAGATAAGATACGAGACCATAAGTAAAGCTTTGCTTCATATAAGTTGTAACATATTTAGTCATCACTTCATATAGCAATATAACCAAATATCATATTCATCATAATGACCAACATTCATGTAAGAGTAACATCATATATCATAAACATATATCTTTCATATCATCATATTACTTAAGAACAATCTCCTAGGACTTCCCTTAGAGTCAACTTGTGCAATGTCTAGGTAGCGTCACATACCACTACCTATACTAAGCCAACTCCTCAAATTATCCTAGTCAACGTTCGTTTACTTGTCTTTCATTTTACATGAGGGAACATAGGCATTAACCGACTTACACCATGTGAGCTAAACATGGAATCTGGTGTCTTCCCCACACTGAAAAGATGTGGTCTACCTGCCAAAGTAGAACCGAACATGATGTAGCTTTCTAGGTGTATCCACTAGCTAGTATCCTATGGTGGCAGCATAGTTCAAGAACTAGGAGATGTATTAGAGACCCATAGTTCCACATTACATGGCATCCTCAATCTCATGAGAATCTTTGTGAATCTAC
This sequence comes from Solanum lycopersicoides, assembly GCA_022817965.1. NCBI lineage: Eukaryota > Viridiplantae > Streptophyta > Magnoliopsida > Solanales > Solanaceae > Solanum > Solanum lycopersicoides. The sequence goes on along the minus strand of CM040622.1, from coordinate 35,279,213 downwards.
CTTCCCGCTGGGGAAGGGACACTTCCCATATCTAGTTGATCGTTGCTTAGCTTAAGTCCCTTTTCTTGAAATAACCTTTAATTTGTCTTTTATCAAAAACTTATCATAGGTCATAGGAGATTATCTCCTTGTATAACATGATCATGAGCTTTTTTAGATTAGATGATAATTGTCCTTTCATCGTAACCCTTCATACGTGAGATTTACATGGCATAATCATCTTGTGTAAAGCATACAAGAGAGTATCATAACTTGCATATTTATATTCTTATCATAATCTCACGATTTACATGTTCATAGCCAACATATTCACGTAGCAACAACATATATACTTTTCATAACACAACATCACAGTTTCTAGGCTAACATAAATATTTAAGAGTAATCACACTTAAAAGACTTACCTCTTGCTTCAAAGAACCTTTTTCATTAGGCAATATTCATAATCATACATAGTGAAATACTCAATGATATAATCAAGAACAACTCATAAAATCATGTACAAGATCAATGCATAGCATAGGAGAGGGTAAGCGGGTCACTAAAAGGATTCATTCAAACCTTAAATTCTAACTCTAATGTTTTCACGTTATCAAACACTACAAATAACCCATTCGAAACCATCACATTGAGAAAGATCATGTATCCCACTTTATTCAAACATTATCAATCAATTATTCAATAATTCATGCAAAATTAGATATAGAAAACATTTACTTTTCATTGAAAATCATAAATCTAGGGTTAGAAAGAAAATTTGTTTTGTAGAGCAAAAACCCTAGTATTTGAAGTTCTTGAAAACTTATCTTTAAAGGAACTCTTGGGGAAAGGAAATCTAAGAGTGAAAACCCATACCTTATAGATGAAGTATCTACGAAATCTTGGTTGGAAACTTCAAAAACTTCGACTTCTTCCTTAAGCTTTTCTTGTTCTTCAATGGAGTTTGGAAAAGAGAGCGTTCTTGAGAGATTAAGAGAATTTTGTTTGATTCTGATTTGGGACGTGTAATTGTGGTCTAAAACTGAGCTAATATCAATATATAGACGTCCCAAGAATTTCCTAAAGATTCTCCACTTAAATTACCAAACCGCCCCTCCTAAATCACTACAAATAGGAGAGCATTTGACTAAGGGTCTTGGGTTTGACTAGGACTTAAATTAATTACTTAAGTTGCTAAATTAATTAATTAAGTGACCTAGGGTAATTACTAAAGTACCCCTAAGTTGTTAGGACCATAACCAACCCATTTGGACCATCCTAGGTTAGCTACTAGGATGCTTCTTTAGTTAGTTACTCGGCTAGGGTCACCCGGTTGGGTCTTAGGATTTCGGGCACCCTAGTTAGTTAATTTTAGTTACTCCTAGGTTAGTTAGTTAGTTAGGGAAGTTAGTTATGACCTAGGATAGGTTAGGAGGCTCGGCCCCACTGGCTTGGTCTGACACGCCTGCCCCCTAACCGCCCTAACCGAATCGGTTGGGCTTGTCTCTCGGCCGTTGGTAGCACATGTGTTGCTGTGCATTTTCCTAACCGTGCACTTCTGGAAAGTTCACTCCTTGTCCAAGGATCATCACTATGTCCTTGAGCACTGCTTAATCTACATGGTCATTTTAAATGATTATGTGCTATGGTACCTAGGCTTGACACTTGGATGCCTCGTACCTAATGTGCTAAGAATTCAATAATTTTAGCTTAGGATCTTCATTGCAGGTACAATTCCTAAATAATCTTTGATTGGAGCATTTGAAAATCAAGGTATATTTTCATTTACTTCTGTATACATAAAAATTGGCTAACACCCTTAAGCCAATATTCTCTAACTTGCCCAATATTACTCAATATTGGGCATTGGGATGCCTATGTACATTCTATACCTATTCTTAAAACCTAATAGGCTCTTCACTAGACAACTACATTTTCTGGAAACATCAGTTTAAGGATTATTAAATAGATTAAGCTTAGTCTAAGTCATGGAATTTCCGGAGAGTTACATTATCTCCCCCTTAGGAACATTCGTCCCCGAATGACACTAAATTCCTTTGGGAGGGTAAGGAATAGACTCAATACTAGCAGCACAACCCGCACATAACATATCATTATACTTAGCACTCAATTCATGATGCACAAACATATAAGGGCTACATATTCATAACACGTAGTGAGGAATTTCCTTCTCAACCTTATCATAAGCTCAAAATGCATCAACGAGTTACCATGCTATCAATCTTCTCAAGATAACAAAAAAACAGCAAAATCTCAAGAAAACATTTGCATACAAGTTTCACATAAGTGCAAGAATAGAGTATGAAAACATCTTCTTAAAACTCTAGTTGGTACTATCTTTTACCAAAACATGCACCTATTTAGTAAACAAGTTAATTTTTTTTCATTCTTGTAAATTAGGCATGAAGTCTTTATAAGACAATCTTTATTGGCTATGCCCATTCTTTGATTTTATCACTAGACAAGTCAATTAACTTCTTATATATCCTATAGTAATCACATCATTTTAAGAAAGCAAACTTTTAACCTTTGATTAGCCTATAAGAACAATTCAATGCTTAGTTTGGCCAAGCTATAACGTTGATTTGGCATAGAAGATTTATTAACTAGCTTTGATTCTCATTCTTATTTCTTCTTGGAAACATTGCATTCCCAACACTTACAACATACCTGTCACAACGTCGGGAGAGATTTCTTGTCCTAGCCTTGAGTGCATAGAACGGTTCCTTTTTGGAGCTTCAGAATTAGGACTGTTTGGTTGAGCTTGACTATTACCCTTACCTTGACTTCAAATATTAGGACAATCCTTCACAATATGGCCACTTTTGCCACAACCATAGCAACTATTAGTTCCAACAAGATATTTGCCCCCATGCTTTTTACCACACTTACCCCAAGTTGGTCTTTCTCTTGGGGGGTCAACATTTCTCCCCTCTTGAGGTTCGGGATTATAAACTCTATCATTGTGATTCCCGGAGAAATCTGAAGGAACTTGGTTTGAAAACCTCTTCTTAAACTTAGGATTGTCTTGAACATCAAACCTACTTTTAGGAGAACCACTCTCAAAAGACTTTGCCTTCTTAGCTTCCCTATTTCTCTTCCTTAGGCGACTTTCCTCAACCTGTTGAGCATGAACCATCAACCTAGAAAGATCAATATTGTCATGAAACATCGATGCACGACATTCTTCTTCAAGCTCTTCGGGATTAGATGCTAAAATACACATAATGTCAAAGCTCTAGAGGCACGATATAAGAGTATCAAGAAAAGAGAAGTTTCCTAATCACCACATAACCTCTCGTCCACGATTGTGGCGCGCTTCACAACCATGAACAAGACGCTAGGTAATGTGGTTTACTGAGACATTGACTCTAAGGATATTTAACCTCATGCTCTAATACTAAGTTTAAGATTTCATATTTAACCTCATGCTCTGATACCAAGTTTAAGATTCCAATATTTAACCTCATGCTCTGATACCAAGTTTGTAACACCCGGACTTCATACCCCGGATGAGACCGGCGACGTTAACCTCTCAGAGGTCACAGACAAGCCTCTTAGCATTCGTCATAACATGTGATCATTAAAAATTGCGGAAAAATTAAAAACTTTTAATATACTAATGAAGTATACTTATAATTCATACTTAAGATTTACAAGGACATACAATTTCTAAAACTTGTCTCATATATATATAACCATCTAAAGAATGTGAATCTGGACTTAGCCAATAATAGTAAATATGTCATATAGGCCTTAATACAAAAGAATCAAAAGAACACAACGGATTAACGTATTCTAAAAACTACTAAATATTCATAAGGCTGAAACTTGAAATGGTAATGTCCCGAACTTGAGGACCTACCATGACTTGGTGAAAGAGTTCCAAGCTTCTTCAAATCGACCTGCTTAACTTCAATGGCCGGAACCTACAGTTGTAGTAAAATAAAGTAATGGGGCTAGTACGCCACATGTACTAAGTATGAGTATATGCACATAACACATAGGGACATGCATGAAAATATATCATTTATCATCTCCTTAGAAAACATGCTAAGTCGTATGAAAATCTTCAATGCACATACCATATAACACATACAAGTTACGGATTTCATCAAACTTAAAGCATGATCACAATCAAAGACATATTATCATAGATTCATGTTAACATTTCATATTCAATAGATCATATAGACACAACATACAAAATATATACCAATGACCTTATCCCCAACCTACAAGTGCAATGGTCATGTGAAACCTCATAAACCCACATAACCGAGTAGATAAGATAGGAGACCATAAGCAAAGATTTGCTTCATATAACTTGTAACATAGTTAGTCATCACTTCATATAGCAATATAACCAAATAACATATTCATCATAATGACCAACATTCATGTAAGAGTAACATCATATATCATAAACATATATCTTTCATATCATCATATTACTTAAGAACAATCTCCTAGGACTTCCCTTAGAGTCAACTTGTGCAATGTCTAGGTAGCGTCCTATACCACTACCTATACTAAGCCAACTCCTCAAGTTACCCTAGTTAACATTCGTTTACTTGTCTTTCGTTTTACATGAGGGAACTTAGGAATTAACCGACATAGACCATGTGAGCTAAACATGGAATCCGGTGTCTTCCCCACACAAAAAAAGAGGTGGTCTATCTGCCAAAGTAGAACCGAACATGACGTAGCTTTCTAGGTGGATCCACTAGCTAGTATCCTATGGTGGCAGCATAGTTCAAGAACGAGGAGATGTATAAGACACCCATAGTTCCACATTACATGGCATCCTCAATCTCATGAGAATCTTTGTGAACCTACCTTCCTGCTGGGATCCCATATCTAGTTCATCGGTGCTTAGCTTAAGTCCCTTTTCTTGAAATAACCTTTAATTTGTCTTTTATCAAAAACTTATCATAGGTCATAGGAGATTATCTCCTTGTATAACATGATCATGAGCTCTTTTAGATTAGATGAGAATTGTCCTTTCATCGTAACCCTTCATACGTGAGATTTACATGGCATAATCATCTTGTGTAAAATATACACGAGAGTATCATAACTTGCATATTCATACTCTTATCATAATCTCACGATTTACATGTTCATAGCCAGCATATTCACATAGCAACTTCATATATACTTTTCATAACATAACATCATAGTTTATAGGCTAACATAAACATTAAAGATTAATCACACTTAGAAGACTTACCTCTTGCTTCCAAGAACCTTTTTCATCAGGCAATATTCATAATCATACATAGTAAAATACTCAATGACATAATCAAGAACAACTCATAAAATCATGTACAAGATCAATGCATAGCATAGGAAAGGGTAAACGGATCATTAAAAGGGTTCATTCAAACCTTAAATTCTAACCCTAATGTTTTCACGTTATCAAACACTACAAATAACCCATTCGAAACCATCACATTGAGAAAGATCATGTATCACACTTTATTCAAACATTATCAATCAATTATTCAATAACTCATGCAAAATTAGATATAGAAAACGTTTACTTTTCATTGAAAATCATAAATCTAGGGTTAGGAAGAAAATTCGTTTTGTAGAGTAAAAACCCTAGTATTTGAAGTTCTTGAAAACTTATCTTTAAAGGAACTCTTGGAGGAAAGAATCCTAAGAGTGAAAACCCATACCTTATAGATGAAGTATCTACGAAATCTTGGTTGGAAACTTCGAAACCTTTGACTTCTTCCTTAAGCTTTTCTTGTTCTTCAATGGAGTTTGGAAAAGAAAGCATTCTTGAGAGATTAAGAGAATTTCGTTTGATTCTGATTTGAGACGTGTAATTGTGGTCTAAATTTGACCTAATATCAATATATAGACGTCCCAAGAATTTCCCTAATGATTCTCCACTTAAATTACCAAATCGCCCCTCCTAAATCGACTACAAATAGGAGAGCATTTGACTAAGGGTCTCGGGTTTGAATAGGACTTAAATTAATTAATTAAGTTGCTAATTTAATTAATTCAGTGACCTATGGTAATTACTAAAGTACCCCTAAGTCGTTAGGACCATAACCAACCCATTTGGACCATCCTAGGTTAGGTACTAGGACTTTGTTAGTTACTCGGCTAGGGTCACCGGGTCTTAGGATTTAGGGCACCCTAGTTAGTTAATTTTAGTTAGTCCTAGGTTAGTTAGTTAGGGATGTTAGTTAGGACCTAGGATAGGTTAGGAGGCTCGGCCCCATTTGGCTTGGTCCGACATGCGTGCCCCCTAACTGCCCTAACCGAATCGGTTGGGCTTGTCTCTCAGCCGTTGGTAGCACATGTGCTATCACATGTGTTGCTGTGCACTTACCTAACCGTGCACTTCTGGAAAGTTCACTCCTTTTCCAAGGATCCTCACTATGTCCTTGGGCATTGCTTAATCTACATGGTTATTTTAAATGACTATGGTACCTAGGCTTGACACTTGGATGCCTCGTACCTAATGTGCTAAGAATTCAATAATTTTAGCTTAGGATCTTCATTGCAGGTACAATTCCTAAATAAGCTTGGATTGGAGCATTTGAACATCAAGGTATATTTTCATTTACTTGTGTATGCATAAAAATTGGCTAACACTCTTAAGCCAATATTCTCTAACATTCCCAATATTACTCATTATTGCGCATTGGGATGCCTATGTACATTTTATACCTAGTCTTAAAACCTAATAGGCTCTTCACTAGACAAGTACATTTTCCAAAAATATCA
>CM040622.1:35126421-35271463 GCA_022817965.1 Solanum lycopersicoides | reverse complement strand
TTTGGGCTTGGAGTTTAGGGTTTATGGTAGGGTAGGGTTAATGTTAGGGTTAGGGTAAGGGTTTAGGTTGTTCTTTAGGTTTAGGTGTTTGGCTTAAGGATATGAGTTGTTATCTATGTTTAGTGTTTAATGTTAGGTTTAAGTATTTTGGCCTTAGTTTTAGTATTTAGGGTTAGGGATAAGAATAGGGTTAGGGTAGTTCATATTAGCGATAGGTTAGGTTTAGGGTTTGTAGTTTTTTTTATGTTTTAGGTTTTAGGGTTTAGATTTTTGTTTAAAATCTATGGTTTAGTGTTTAATATTTAGATTTTGGTTTTTTTTTTTTTTTTTATTTGAACTACCCTTGGGTGGGTAAGGGGCTCAGCAGCACCCCCAGGCCTTAACATTAATAAACAAAACAAAATACAAAGGAGGGGACATAACCTAACCTCCAACCTAAGGTGGTTCAGAGTCAACTTTCTAAAAGAAGAAGTCAACTCCTCCCGTACATCAATGATGAAACCGAAATACTAAGCACCTAAGGAGAGGACTCCTCTCAATACAAAGTATCTATGAAACATAAACAAGGGAGACTCTCCCTTTACAAGGTAGAATAAAAGTAAACTAACCTATTCAGATAGCTATAGTTGAAATCTGCAAGGTCGATCAAGGTGGTTCCTTAATTCTTTTGGTCTTCCTTCTTCTAAAGCTAGGCATCTCCAGTAAATCCAGCTGATAGTATGATTTTGCTTCCTTAGGCATGTGCTGGCTGCTGAAATATATATGTGGACTGGTTATCATGTGACTGTGTTTTGAAAGAGCATCAGCCACCCAATTTGCTTCTCGAAATATATGTAAGCACTTGAATTGCTGAGTCTGAGAGATGAGATCTTGCAATCTTACCAACTGTGTGATGATACTCCATTGAGGAGCTGTCTTCTTTAAAATCCAATGTACTACTAGTTGAGAATCAAGCTCCAAAATTATGTTTCTATATCCCAGTTCAAGTGCCCAAGTCATACCAAATATTGCTGCCTCTATTTCCGCTTTGTTGTTTGTTCCTTCTCCAAGGGGTGTTGTGAAAGCCATCACCAATTTACCATTTTTATCCCTCAAAATGCCGCCAGCTCCCAACCTGCCAGGATTAGTGGTTGCGCTGCCATCAGTGTTTACTTTGAGCCATTGGTCGGGAGGTTTAAGCCATGTTACCAAACTCAGTTTGATGTCGTGCACACACTTTTCACATTTTTGAATTAAATCTGTCCATTTTGCAGGCCACTGAAGTTGAGGGAAGGCTGTGGAAAGCATTTTGTAGTTATCCTTGTAGATGGCATATTTGACCCTGCTGATATTGGTTGTCTTGCCTCCATATTTAGCTGCACACCTGTTCTTCCATAAGTTCCAACAAATAAAAATTGGGGTCGCTTGCAGAAGTAATCTGTGGGCTGCATTCTTAGGTGTGGCAGTCCACCACTGCTTGAGCAGTGAGTGCAGTTCCGTCTGGTCTGGCCGCATCCCTGCAGTGGCTGCTAAGCTGGTCCAGATGTTGGTTGCGAAGTTCCCTTTGTTGAAGATATGCTCAATGCAATCCATACCTGCCCTGTAAACACAACACACACACCTTGATGGCTCAATGCCAAAACTAGTTAGCTTGTCGTTAGTAGGGAGTTTACACCTAAGGGTTCTCCATAGTAAAAAGGAAATCTTGAAAGGAATGTATTTATGCCATAAAAGAGAGTTAAAGTGATGTTTAGTTCTTTTTTCCCTGATTTCCTCCCAGGCTGATGAACAGCTGAATGCTCCATGAGTGTTGAGTTTCCAAACTGGCTGATCTAGAAGATGTTGTTGAGTTGAAATTTCAGTAGCTAGTATGTTGGAGAGTTGACTGGCAGGTGCCTCCTCCAACAGCTTGCTCCAATTCCAACTCCCTTCCTCCCAAAATTCAGCAACGGTGGAGTTGTTGAATCTATTACTGGTGGTGGAGAAGTTTGCAAGAGGTCCGCTACCGAGCCAATTGTCCCACCAGAAGGAACAATTCCCAGCTTGTAGTTTCCATTGAATATGCTGTTCCACCTGCTGTCTATTCATCAGCATACGTTTCCAGGTCAAAGAATCACCTGTATCCCCTTTTTTGCTAACAGGGTTGGATCTTTGGCAATATTTAGCTTTTAAGAAATCACCCCACAGAGTGTGTTTGGTTCTAAAGATCCACCACTGTTTGAATTGAAAGGCCCTGCAAGTATCATGTAAGTTCCTCATTCCCACCCCCCCTTCATCATAGGGGTAACTTAGATTTTTCCATGAAGCCCAGTGGTACCTCTTCCTATCACTCTTCCATCCCCAGAAAAAATCAGCTACAAGCATTTGGATTTGCTTAAGTATTGTCACTGGAGGTGTTACTGCAGATAGAAGGTGAATAGGAAGAGCTTGAAGCACATGTTTAGTGAGAGTAGCCTTGCCTCCATAGCTAAGTTGTTTGGTTTGCCAGCCTGTAATTCTACCAACAACCTTGTTAACAAGATCAGAAAAATAAACATTTCTAGGCCTGCCAACAAATAAAGGGCATCCTAGGTAAGTAATAGGACCCTGCTTCTGTTTGAACCCTGTCAGCCTCTTAATTCTATCTCTAGTGCTATTAAAAGCATTAGAGTGTAGCATAAAGTGGCTTTTATCTCCATTAATGAGTTGTCCCGAAGTGATTTCATAATCCTTTAAAGTTGCCATTAAGAGCCTCAAGGTTTTGTACCTTCCAGAAGAAAACAGAATTATGTCATTTGCAAAACTCAAATGGTTCACTTGGGGTCCCCTCATTTCCATGAAGAAACCATTATAATCCGGGTGATTATGTAACCTGTTGAGAGATCTTGAAAGCATCTCAGCACCTAAAATAAATAGGGCCGGAGAAAGAGGATCACCTTGCTTGAGACCCCTAGTGGAGTTGAAAAAACCATACCTCTTACCATTCACAATGATTGAGTACCAATTGTTAGCCATGATTCTCCACACCATATCAATGAACACCTCATCAAACCCCATTTTCCTTAGAACTAAGCAAATATATGACCATGAGACTCTGTCATAAGCTTTTGCCATGTCTAGTTTAATAATGACATTACTTCCAGTGTTGGGTTTCTTGATTTGGTGAATGATTTCCTGGGCTAACATGATGTTTTCAGAGATGCTTCTTCCTTTCACAAAACCGGACTGATTGGGAGAAATCAAAGAGGGTAGGATAGGGCTAAGTCTGTTACTCACTAGTTTGGAAATTATTTTACTAGTGAAGTTACTTAGACTTATAGGCCTAAACTCAGTAAGTTTGTTTGGATTATTCACTTTGGGGAGCAGCACAATACAAGAATGGGAGAAATATTTAGGAATAATTTGTCCACTGAAAAACGCCTGAATCACCCCCATTAGATCATGCTTGATAATGTGCCAGCACTTCTGAAAGAAATACCCATTCATGCCATCAGGACCTGCTGCAGAATTAGAGTTCATAGCAAAAACCACCTCCTTAAGTTCATTCATATCTGGAACATTGGTAAGATGAGTATTCTGATCATGACTAACCATCCTTGGAATACACTCCAAGTTGTGCTCATTAATAAGCTTTTCCTCACCTGTGAATATAGCTTTGAAATGGTCACAAGCAGCTTGAGCAATGTTATCTTCACCTTGGATCCAATCCCCATTTTCAGTGACAATTTTGTGCACAAAAAGTTTCCTTCTCCTTCCCCTTATAATAGAATGGAAATATTTGGAGTTGGTGTCACCTTCCTTGAACCATTGGAGCTGGGTTTTCTGTTTCAAAATAGTATCCTCGAACTTGAGGAATTTAATATATTGAGCATTGATTTCATGAAGGGCACTCCTATGTGATTCACTTTGGTCAAGGATGTATTCCTCTTCAGCTCTGTGTGCTTGTTCCTCATACATCCTTACTTTTTGAAAAATATCACCAAATTCCTTCCTTGACCAAGTACTAAGAGTGTTTGACAATCTTTTCATTTTCTGGTGGAATTTCCACATGCTATTACCTTCTACATCCTTATCCCAACAAGTTTTCACAATTTCCATAAACTGAGGGTTATCAACCCAACAGTTAAGGAATTTGAAATACTTGATGTGATCAGAATTTGTGGAAACCATTTCCATGAGCAGAGGACAATGATCTGACCCAGTGGAAGACAAGTGGGTAATGGTGGTTTGAGGCATCATTTCTAACCATGAATCATTAACCAAAGCCCTATCAAGCCTCTTCCAGATTCTGTGATTGATACCCCTCTTATTTGACCAAGTGAATTTGTGCCCACTAAACCCAATGTCCAAGAGTCCACATGCTTCAATAATAGCAATAAAATCCATGCTCTTCCTCATGTTGTAAGGCACTCCTCCCAGTTTTTCATCTACATCAGTTATAACATTATAATCTCCAACTGCGCACCAAGGTTTGGTGTTCACTGTGGCCTGCTGAAGCATCTTGTCCCAAAGAGGTCTCCTGAGGTGATCCTTGCATTTTGCATATACAAACGTATTAGTAAATTGGTATTGTAACTCATTGTGTTTCATGTCACAAGTGATTTGTTGTTCATCTTCATCCAGGATATTACAGTCAATATCGCTGCTCCAAAAAACCCAAATTTTACCATTACAATTACTAGTGGCATTGTCCATGTTTAATTGAACTTTGAAGTTTTGTACATGAACACTATCAGAGAAAGGTTCCAAAATGGTAATAACAGATAAATGGTGAAGCTTTCTGAGCATCTTTAATCTCTCCAACACTCCCTGAGTGTTGATCCCTCTCACATTCCATATAAGTGTACAAATCATTTAGAGGATTTAGAGGAGAAGAGCCTAGTGTTAGGTCTGCCAGCAGTGACAGTATTGACATCCTGCTTTTGAACTGGGGTTTGTCATGCTTGAACCCTCTTGGAGATAACCCCTGACTTTGTGTTGCCTGTTGAAGCTCCTCTTCTAGGGCCAGGGCCTTATGAGAGCTAAGTGCCTTGAAAGGAGCCTCCGTAGTCTCATCATCCTCTTCAGGTTCTTCTAGGGATTGATTATCTTTATCCAGATCATCCTCAGAGTTATCAACTGCATACTCATCAAAAGGAGGAGCAGTATTCAGCTTGCAAACTTGCTGTCTTATATCCGGAGGTTCAGCTGATGAAGATGTCATGTACTGATCCTGTAGAGGTAGAATATCCATCCCTTGATTGTCATCCACCATAACAGATTTTTTACATGAATCATCCCTCCTCCCTTGTTCCTGCTCATTTTCTTTGTCTTGCAGTCTGGTTTGTCTTCTTTTTGCAGCATCTCTTCTCTGTTTGCTTGGTTTGTTTTTACTCTTAGGGGTGTTGCCTTGAGTATTATCACTTGGTTCCCTTTTATCTTTTTCTTTCCTTTTTTCCTTTTGTTGTTTCTCTTGATTTTCCAGAACAGCCTGTTCCCTGTTGTTACTGTCCAGATCCTGCTGCTGCCTCTGTTGTGGAACCTCTTGTTGCTGTCTGTCTTTGTTATCAATATAGGTTCTAAGGTCAGGACTATGTTCAATATCCAACCCCTCATGCAAAGCATGAGGCAGATTCCCCCCTTTGGTAACCCCTTCCTGCAAATTAGTTGTTTTCTCCTGACATCCCCCTTCCATACCTCCAATATCTTCAACAGATGAACCAACATCAATATCAATTATTTTGGGGGTTGGGTTTTGGGAGCATTGAGTCAATACCTGTGCTCTTGTACTTGCTATTTTCAGTAGCCTGCTGCTCCTGATTGCGCACTGCCCTGTTTGTTGCCTTTCTTGTGTCCCTGCATTTCAAAAGTAGAAAAGGTATTTTGAGTTGGAAGTTTGGATATACCTGCAGTTGTTACCTGTTGTTGTTGCTGATTTCCACTGGTTTTTTGCATAGGAGAAGGTGCAGGTCTCCAAACAGCTTTGGAGTTAGCTTGATCCTGATTTTTTTGGTGTCTGTTTTTTTGTGTTTGCCACTGTTCTTCTTGTGTCTCTGATTGCTGTTTCTGTTCTTCTTGATTGTGAGTATTTCTCCTTTGTTGTTGTCCTGTCATTTGTGTCTTTGATTGATTCTGAGCATCCTCTTTTCCAGTTTTTCCTTTTTGGTTTTTGTTTGGATGAGTTGAGGCCTTTGTTGTATCCTCCATTGCTCCCTTTCCCTGTTCTTGTATCACTTCAGAACCCCCTTTTTCCTTACTGTTTTTGTCCAGTTCCAGTTTCTTTCTTTTCTTGATATCCTCATCCCTTTTCTTTATTGTGCACTCTTCATCCTTGTGGCCTTGGTGTTTACAGTAGAAGCAGTAACTGGGGATTCCCTCATATTCAACTTTTAACCATCTTCCTTTGTTGGGATTTGAATGTTTGAATCCTAGCCAAACATGAGAGGGTCTTTCCTTAGTAAGATCCACCTGGATCTTAACTCTAATGGTACTTCCTCTAGTTCTCTGTGAGGTTGGTGAGTCCAAAAATATCACCTTCCCAATGCTCTCCAAGACAGTTGACAAAAACACTTTGTTATAATAGTGCCAGGGGAGGCCTGGTATAGACACCCATATAGGAACTATAGGTGTTTCCTCATCCGGTGTAAAATCAGGGGTCCAAGCTTGAATTCTCATAGCTTGTCCTTCTATGTTCATTTTCAGCTTAGTCCAAACAGTCTGGTAATCAAGTTCATTATCTAGATCAATGTAAACATGCCTAGAGTTGAAATGTGTGATCTTAACACCCCCCATCAGTTGAGTTTGTAGAATGAAACTCTTCCTTACTTGCTCCATTCTAGGCATTGTATTAGTAAATTTTCCCACAAGAGTGTATTTGCAAATCTCAGCCAATTTAACATAATAATCATTCTCATCAATGAGTACAGCAGGGAATCCTTGTTTAGTAGTATGGACAGTCTCATTCAAAACAATAGGAGATTCATTTTTTGCCTGATTATATCTCAACCTAGCAGCAAAGGACTGGACCACAGTGTAGGGAGCAGGTTCTGAATTTTGATCATTTTTGGGGGTGTTGCTAGGTTGTTGACCTTGCTGTTGATTACTATGTTGTCTAGTATTTACATGAGTATCCAAAACACCTTGCTTATTAGTTCTATCAGCTTGGGAAGTAGGTTCATATCTTGAATAATTATTGGAGATTCTAGGAAAGTTGTTGTGATATTCCTCACTTGCTCTATTGATTTGATTTTCAGAATTACCTCCTCCCTGCTTGTAGGTGTGCCTGGCTTGATCAGATTGCTTCCCATTATTCCCTTGGCTCTGTTTTGAGTTTTGATTGTCTCCATCAACCTTCCTTTGTTCCTTCTCAATTTTATGCTCCTGCTTGTGTGGTTGATCAGATTTTTCTTCTACTTGTTCCTGCCTTTGATCATCTGCATTCTCTTCCCTTTCTCCATTATCCTCTTTATTATATACCCTCTGTGGATTACCTGCATTAAAATTAGGAGTTAGATGTGATGAATTATCATTCATGGCAAAAGAGAACCTGGAAGTTTCATTTGTTGAGGTTGCCGAGAGTGTCCCCCTGCACATCATGATATTCCCCTGGTGATCAGTCGAATTTTCCCTGTGCTGAGCTTTGTTTCCATTGATCATTGTTGTTGTTTCCATTGCTTGGGAAACAACAACATTAATGTCGCGTTTATCACTCCGAGCAATATTTGATGTTTCCCCGGCATTTTGGTGTCTTCCCTGTTGGGCATTGGATTGAGAAACATTGGATGATGTTAGATAGTTGTTGTTATTGAATTCCCTGCTAATCTGGTTGATAATATTTGTGGATTGAACTTTTTGGGCCTGAGAACCAGTCTCTTTTAGTGAGGTTCCATGAATTCCGGCAGTCTGATTGTTTTCTTCACCGGAGTTATTCCCGCCGGTGAATACTCCATCCATCTCCTTCGACATTTGGGTAAAGTGGATCTTATCATTGGGAGAACAAACCCCAGTGTTCAATTCCAAACGAACTGGACTCGAAGTCAATCGAATTTGAGTTCGCGATTCCGGCTGCGCACTCGCGATTCCGTCTGATTTCGCTTGTTGATTCAGACCAATTGGGACGATGGAATCGCCTAATTTTTGGATATGTGGTAGATCTTGATGTGGCGTCTTCATTGTCATTATCCTTTCTTCACGATTCCACACAGAGATTCCTCGGGAAATATTTTCGCGATCTTCATCGAACTCCTCTTCCGAAATCGCAGTTCGCATCGCGTCTTTCTCCTGCGATTTCGAGGCGTTCTGAGGTTGTTCTTGGGGAGTGTCATGGATTAATGGTAAGTCATTTCCATGGCGCTCCTTCTGGTTTTGGTCCGGTGGCCATTTGACGACTGCCGGCGGTTCACGCGCCATTGACGCGCTGGAAGTTACTGTAGCAGTTATGAGAGAGAAGAGAGAGTATAGTTACTGTAGCAACGGTTTCAGGTTTCCCTATTTGGGCTTGTATGGTATTTTGGTCTTGGGGTTTCAGGTTAATGGTTTAGGGTTAGGGTTAGGGTTTGGGTTAAGATTAGGATTAGGTTTAGTTTTTTTTTAAGTCTTAGGGTTTGTGATTTAGGATTTAAGGTTTAAAATCTATGATTTAGTGTTTAATGTTTGGTTTTTCATATTTTGGACTTATGGTTTTTTTGGACATTATTTTTGGACTTTGAGTTTAGAGTTTAGGGTTTAGGGTAAGGATTGGGGTGAGGGTGTATTTTTTTTTTAGGTTTTATGGTTTAGGGCTTAGATTTTAAGATTTAAAATCTATGGTTTAGTATTTAATGTTTTGGTTTTGGTATTTTGGGCTTAGGATTTCAGGTTTATGGTTTAGATTTAGGTTTAGGGTTAAGGATAGGGTTAGGGTTAGGGTTAGGCTTAGGGTTAGGTTTTTTTTTGTTTTTTGATTTTAGTGTTTAGGATTTGAGGTTTAATATCAATGGTTTAGTGTCTAATGTTTGGGTTTTGGTATTTTGGGCTTAGGGTTTAGGGTTTATCATAGGTTTAGGTTTAGGGTTAATGTTAGGGTTTAGGTTGTTTTTAAGGTTCTAAGGTTTGGTGTTAAGGATTTGAGATGTATCTATGGTTTTAGTGTTTAATGTTAGGGTTTTTGTATTTTGGCCTTTGGGTTTAGTGTTTAGGGTTTAGGGTTAGGGTAAAGGATAGGGTTAGGGTTAGGGTTTAGGTTTTTTTTGGTTTTAGGTTTTGGGGTTTAGGATTGTTTGATTTAAATATATGGTTTAGTGTTTAATGTTTGGGTTTTGGTATTTTTGTCTTGGGGTTTCGGGTCAATAGTTTAGGTTTAGAGTTAGGGTCAAGTTTAGGTGTAGGTTTGGGTTAGGGTTAGGGTAAAGGTTTAGTTTTTTTTAGGTTTTAGTATTTGTGGTTTAGGATTTGTTAAAATCTATGGTTTAGTGTTAAATGTTTGGGTTTTCATATTTTGGACTTAGGTTTTTTTTTTTGGACTTAGAGTTCAGGGTTTAGATTAGGAATAGGGTGTGGGTTTTTTAGGTTTTATGGTTCAGGGTATAGCATTTGAGGTTTAAAATCTATGGTTTAGTATTTAATGTTTGGGTTTTGGTATTTTGGGCTTAGGGTTTTGGGTTTATGGTTTAGAGTTAGGGTTAGGGTTAAGGATAGGGTTAGGGTTTTAGGTTTCTTTAGGTTTTTAGGTTTAGGGTTTAGGATTTGAGGTTTAATATCAATGTTTTAGTTTCTAATGTTCAAGTTTGGTATTTTCGGCTTAGGATTTAGGGTTTATGGTAGGGTTAGGGTTTTGGTTGTTTTTTAGGTTTTAGAGTTTGA
Source organism: Solanum lycopersicoides (assembly GCA_022817965.1). Classification (NCBI taxonomy): domain Eukaryota; kingdom Viridiplantae; phylum Streptophyta; class Magnoliopsida; order Solanales; family Solanaceae; genus Solanum; species Solanum lycopersicoides. Next base: position 35,261,686 of record CM040622.1, on the reverse strand, counting down.
TGTTAAGGATTTGAGTTGTAATATCTATGGTTTTAGTGTTTAATGTTAGGGTTTTGGTATTTTTGCATTTGAGTTTAGGGTTTAGCATTTAGGGTTAAGGTTGAGGATAGGGTTAAGGTTAGGGTTTAGGGTTTAGGGTTAGGATTAGGGTTAGGGTGTAGTTTATTTTTAGGTTCTATGGTTCAGTTTTTAGCATTTGAGGATTAAAATCTATGGTTTAGTATTTAATGTTTTGGTTTTGGTATTTTTGTCTTGGGGTTTCGGGTTGTGGTTTAGATTAGGGTTAGGGTTAAGGATAGGGTTAGGGTTAGGGTTAGGGTTAGTTTTTTTTTTAAGTTTTTGTGTTTAGGGTTTTGGATTTGAGGTTTAATATCAATGGTTTAGTGTTTAATGTTTGGGTTTTGGTATTTTGGGCTTGTGGTTTAGGGTATATGGTTGGGTTAGGGTTAATATTTGGGTTAGGGTTAGGGTTTAGGTTGTTTTTTAGGTTTTAGAGTTTGGCGTGAAGGATTTGAGTTGTTATATCTATAGTTTTAGTGTTTAATGTTAGGGTTTATGTATTTTGGCCTTTATGTTTAGGGTTTAGGATTTTAGGATAGGGTTAATGTTAGTGTTCATATTAGGGATAGGGTTAGGGTTAGGGTCTAGGGTATTTTTTAGGTTTTAGGTTTTTGGGTTTAGAATTTTTTGTTTAAAATCTATGGTTTAATGTTTAATATTTGGATTTTGGTATTTTGGTATTGGGGTTTTGGGTTAATGGTTTAGGGTTAGGGTTAGGGTTAAAGCTAGGTTAGGGTTAGGATTAGGGTTAGGGTTTGTAGTTTAGGAGTTGAGGTTTAAAATATACGATTTAGTGTTTAATATTTGGGTTTTCGTATTTTGGACTTAGGGTTTTTTTGATTTTTTTTTGGACTTAGAGTTTAGGGTTTTGGGTTAGGATTAAGTTTAGGGTGTAGGTTTTTTTAGGTTTTATGGTTCGGGTCTTAGCATATGAGATTTAACATCTATGGTTTAGTATTTAATGTTTTGGTTTTGGTATTTTGGGCTTAGTATTTCAGGTTTATGGTTAGAGTTAGGGTTAAGGTTAAGGATAGGGTTAGGTTAGGGTTAGGGTTTTGGTTTTTTTAGGTGTTTATATTTACGGTTTAGGAATTGAGGTTTGATATCAATGGTTTAGTGTTTAATGTTCGGTTTTGGTATTTTGGGCTTTGGGTTTAGGGTTTATGGTAGGGTTTAGGGTTAATGTTAGGGTTAGAGTTAGGGTTTAGGTTCTTTTTTAGGTTTTAGGGTTTGGGGTTAAAGATTTGAGTTGTAATGTTTGGGGTTTAGGGTTTAGTCTTTTATGTTAGATTTTTGATATTTTGGACTTTGAGTTTAGGATTTAGGGTTTAGGGTTAAGGATGGGTTAGGGTTAGGGTTCGTGTTAGGGATAGGGTTAGGGTTAGGGTTCGTGTTAGGGATAGGGTTAGGGTTAGGGTTTATTTCTTTTTTAGGTTTTAGAGTTTGTGGTTTAGATTTTGAGCTTTAAAATCTACAGTTTAAGTGTTTAATGTTTGGGTTTTCGTATTTTTGACTTAGGTTTTTTTTATGACTTAGGGTTTAGGGTTTAGGGTTTAGGGTTAGGCTTAAGGTTAAGATTAGGGTTATAGTGTAGGTTTTCTTTAAGGTTTTAGTGTTCAGGGGTTAGCATTTGAGATTTAAAATCTATGGTTTAGTATTTACTGTTTGGGTTCTGATATTTTTGGCCTAGGGTTTTGGGTTTATGGTTTAGAGTTGGGTTAGGGTCAAGGTTAGGGTTAGTGTTAGGGTTAGGGTTTGGATTTTTAGGTTTTTAGGTGTAGGGTTTCAGATTTGAGGTTTAATATCAATGGTTTAGTGTTTAATATTTGGGTTTTGTTATTTTGGGCTTGGGGTTTAAGGTTTATGTTAGGGTTAGGGTTAGGGTTAATATTAGGGTTAGGGTTAGGGTTTAGGTTGTTTTTTAGGTTTTAGGGTTTAGGGTTAAGGATTAAAGTTGTAATATCTATAGTTTAGTGTTTAATGTTAGGGTTTTAGTATTTTGGCTTTGGGTTTAGTGTTTAGGGTTAAGGTTAAGGATAGGGTTAGGATTAGGGTTCGTGTTAGGGATAGGGTTAGGGTTAGGGTTTAGGTTTTTTTAGGGTTTAGGTTTTTTGGTTTATGATTTTTAGTTTAAAATATAGGGTTTAGTGTTTAATGTTTGAGTTTTGGTATTTAGGACTTGGGGTTTCTGTTTAATGATTTAGGGTTAGGATTAGGGTTAAGGTTAGTGGTAGGGTTTGGGTTAGGTTAGTGTTAGGGTTTAGGTTTCTTTTAGGTTTTAGGGTTGTGGTATAGGATTTGAGGTTTAAAATCTATGGTTTAGTGTTTAAGGTTTGGGTTTTCGTATTTTGGACTTAGGGTTTTTTTAGACTTAGGGTTTATGTTTTAGATTTTAGGATTAGGGTTAGGGTTAGGATTAATACTCGGGTGTAGGTTTTTTTTTGGCTTTATGGTTCAGGGTTTAGCATTAGAGGTTTAAAATCTATGGTTTAGTTTTTAATGTTTGGGTTTTGGTATTTTAGGCTTAGGGTTTCGGGTTAATGATTTAGGTTAGGGTTAAGGTTAAGCTTAGGGTTAGGGTTAGTTTTTTTTTTTTTTTTTGAGTTTTTGGTGTGGGGTTTAGGATTTGAGGTTTAATATCAATGTTTTATTGTTTAATATTTGGGTTTGGTATTTTGGGCTTGGGGTTTAGGGTTTATGGTAGGGTGATGGTTAGGGTTAATGTTAGGGTCAGGGTTTTGGTTGTTTTTATAGGTTTTAGGGTTTTGAGTTAAGGATTTGAGTTATAATATATATGATTTAGTGTATAATGTTAGGTTTTTGGTATTTTGGGCTTTGGGTTTAGGGTTTAGGGTTAGGGTTAAGGATAGGGTTAGGGTTAAGTTTAAGGTTAGGGTTCATGTTAGTGTTTAATGTTTGGTTTTTGGTTTTTTGGGCTTGGGGTTTTGGGTTAATGGTTTAGGGTTACAGTAGGGTTTGGGTTATGGTTAGGATTAGGGTTTAGGTTTATTAAGGTTTTAGTGTTTGTAGTTTAGGATTTGAGGTTCAATATCTTTGGTTTAGTGTTTGATGTTTGAGTTTTCGTATTTTAGACTACAATTTGTTTCATTTTTTTGGACTTACAGTTTATAGTTTAGAGTTTTGGGTTAGGGTTAGGGTTAGTATGTTTTTTTTTTAGGTTTTATGGTTCAAGGTTTAGCATTTGAGGTATAAAATCTATGGTTTAGTATTTAAAGTTTGGGTTTTGGTATTTTAGGTTTAGGGTTTCGGGTTTATGGTTAGGGTTAGGGTTAGGGTTTTGGGTTTATTAGTTTTTTGGATTTAGGGTTTAGGATTTGAGGTTTAATATCAATGCTTTAGTATTTAATGTTTGAGTTTTGGTATTTTGGGCTTAGGGTTTAGGGTTTAGGGTAAGGTTAGGGTTAGGGTTAATGTTAGGGTTAGGGTTAGGGTTTAGGTTGTTTTTTAGGTTTTAGGGTTCTGAGTTGAGGATTTGAGTTGTAATATCTATTGTTTTAGTGTTTAATGTTAGGGTTTTGGTATTTTTGTCCTTTGGGTTTAGGGTTTAGGGTTTAAGGTTTAGGGTTAGGGTTAAGGATAGGGTTAGGGTTAGGGTTCATATTAAGGTTAGGTTTAGGGTTTAGTTTTTTTTTAGGTTTTAGCTTTTGGATTTTCAAATTTTTGGATTAAAATCTATGGTTTAGTGTTTAATGTTTGGCTTTTTGTATTTTCGTCTTGGGGTTTTGGGTAAATGGTTTAGAATTAGGGTTAGGGTTAAGGTTAGGGTTAGGGTTAGGGTTAGATTTTTTTTTTAGGTTTTAGGGTTTGTGGTTTAGGATTTGAGGTTTACAATATATGGTTTAGTGTTTAATGTTTGGGTTTTCATATTTTGGGCTTAGGGTTTCGGGTTAGATTAGGGTTAAGGTGTAGGTTTTTTTAGGTTTTATGGTTTAGGGTTTAACATTTGAGGTTTAAAAACTATGATTTAGTATTTAATGTTTGGGTTTTGGTACTTTGGGCTTAGGGTTTCAAATTTATGGTTTAGAGTGTGGGTTAGGGTTAAGGGTAGGGTTAGGGTTAGGGTTAGGGTTTAGGGTTTAGGATTTAGGGTTTAGGATTTGAGGTTTATTATCAATGGTTTAGTGTCTAATGTTTGGGTTTCGGTCACACCCGGAATCTAGACCCCAGATGAGACCGGTGTCGTTAACCTATCAGAGGTCGCAGACAAGCCTCTTCTTAGCTTTCATCACAATCATGCTGTTAAATTTGTGAAAATTTTTAAACTTTTTAATACTTATTGAAGTGTACTTAGACTTCATATGATACTGCATAAGAGTGATATTCTAGTAAGCTCAAACTTAAGCAACCATTTATCAATAGATTAAAAATTGAAATAAAGAATCATAATAATAATAATAGTTTGCCAAATCGGCCTTATTACAAACGCTTGAACAAATGTTTGAAATGAAATGCTAGGTACAACATCAACTAGCTATGTCTAATGTACTAAGCTAGAATAAAATCGTAGGCATCCTCGAACTCCAGAGGACCTACCAAAGTCTGGAGATCGCTAATCGAAACCACTTCAACGAATCTTCAATCATCTCAAGAACCTGCACCTATAAAAATATTAATAGTATAGGGGTTAGTACACACTTGTACTAAGTATGGGTGTATGCACATAAACACATAAGGACTATGCATGATCAAGGAAAGCTCTTCCTATAGCAACATGCCGTTTATGGAAAGTTAAGTCACTTCACTTTCTTAATTCGTTATTTATGAATCATGATATGAATATGACATATTTCCATGCATTTAAAGCACACAACTTATTTTATATATGAACATAAGACCTTGGAATCATGAACATAATTTTAGAACAACTAAAAAAAAACTTAATAAATTTGCTCATCTTAGGCCGAGAGCTCACCTCTCAAGCCTTAGTTTATTTTTCAGTCTTTTCTTCTTTCTGTTGTGTAGTTCAATGATCTCCTTTGATCCTATAATTTAGTTACGAGTGCAATGATTCATTGTAGTCCCATACCTACAATGAATCGAGTAACTAATCCAAAAGACTAAGGAAATGATTTGGCTACCCTACTCATGAGTTATTCTTTTCATTCTTGTTAAATTGGGCATGAATGTATTTATAAGCTAATCTTTATTGGCTATGCCCATTCTTTGATTATTTGCATAATATATAGATCTTGGGGCATATATTCATAGTCCAAAATTAGCATAAACCAATAACTATTAAAACTTCATTCTTATCAAACACTGATGATTGATATTCTTAAGCTCTTGCTTACTTGGTTCACTTTGAACTTACATTTTTTCTTCTTTGATCTGCTATTCACTTTGAACATGTTACTTTCTTTCTTACTTACTTTCTTACTTAAATCTTTCTTACTGAAATAGATCATGTGATCTAACATGAAATCCAGTGTCTTCCCCACACCGAAAAGAGGTGGTTCACCGGCTAAAGTGAAACCGAGTCCAGTGTCTTCCCCACACCGAAAAGAGGTGGTTCATCGGCTAAAGTGAAACCAAGTCCAGTGTCTTATCCACACCAAAATGAGGTGGTTCACGGCTAAAGTGAAACCGAATACTTTCTTGAGCATTTAACCGACATAGATAATGTGAGCTAAACATGAAATCCAGTGTCTTCCCCACACCGAAAAGAGGTGGTATCACCTGCCAAAGTGAAACCGAACACTACCTAGCATTCTTAGGTAGAATATCCACTAGCTAGTTCCTACGCTGGCAACATAGTTCAAAGACTAGGAGACTTCAGACACCCTGATCCACCTTGGTGGTGATCTCGTCTCATGAGGCTTACATGTGCTGGAACAAGCTCATTGCTAGTCTATCGGTGCTAGCTCAGTTTTATTATACTTTACAACTTTTAGTGTTGACTCAAACATTTTGGAAGCTGGCTTCTAGTATGAGGTATACTTAGCTCAATGGATGACTGGTCACCCCTTTCTTTTATACTTGATGAATGTGAATTTAATCTTACATTATCATCATGGTGCGAGTGAGACTTGTCTCACGGTTTCTAGCACCCTCTTATGTGAGTAACTTTGACATAATCGTTTAAGTGTAAGTAAGACTTCTCTCACTTCCTTTAACACTCTATATTAGGTCAATTTCATAAATCATAAGCTTTTAGTTATTTCATTACTCACCTTATCTTGTTCAACATTAATCGATAGTCTTGTACTATTCTTTATGAAGTTATAATGACTTACTCAAAGTGCTATTATCTTCACAATGTTCATTTAGATAGGGTGTGTTGGGACTTGTCCCAATCGTTGGCATACCCTTTGTTATGAGTTCATTGAGTTACATCTTGTCAAGTTAACTTATCAAACATGTATTTGGCTTTACAACTCGTTGGCCATATAAGATTGGTATGATTTAGTATTGGCAAATTCTAATAATATTTTGGACATAATATTTGTAGACAATTTATTGGCATAAATCAAACTTTCACAAAACATTTTTCATGAGATTATCATTAGCCAACTCAATTAACTTCATAAATATAATAATCTCATCATGTTAAACAAGCCAACTTTTAACTTTGATTAGTCTATAAATTCCATCTTCTCGAACACAATTAGGCATTACAACATTTATTATATTATGTAAATAATACCCTAATCATACGGATCTAACATGTAGGTCTCATTCGACATTATAAGTGACGGAAACATACACAAAATGATCAGTTAGCACCACATACCAACAACATGCTCGAGATTTACATTATACATACTACAAGAATCGGAAATAGGGAGAACTAGGGAGATGAACATGTGATTCATTAGGGACAACCCTAGTTTCGGTATTTTTGAATTCAAAACGTTGAAAAGCCTCTTGGAGAAATGAATCCAAGAGAGAAAACCCATACCTTACTGTAGAATTGAATCTACGAATATCACCTTGTACTTTGCACGAAAACCTTGAAGAACTGCCTTGAAATCGCCTAAGGTTTTTCTTACGTTATTCACTGTTTTGTAGTGGTAGGGTTTACTGATGAATAGCGTGAGCCTAAGTCTTTAGGAACTGAATATTAAATAATTCAACTTAGGCTAAATAACTTAATTAAATAAATCAATTAGTTAATTATGAAAATGCCCCTCCTAAATTGACTAAAAAATAGGAGAACACTTGACTTAACCGAAATCTGTAAATTTCTTAAGGGTTTCGGTTTGACCATTTAAATTAATTAATTAAGCTGATAATTTAATTAATTAAGTAACCTAGGATGATTACTAAAATACCCCTAGGTTTTTAGGACCATAAAAACCCTTTGCACCATCCTAAATTAGGTACTAGGATGTTTCTTTAGTTAGTTACTCGGTTAGTGTCACCCGATTTGGTCTTAGGATGTCGGGCACAATTGTTAGGTATTTTTGGTTAGTCCTAGGTTATTTAGCTAGTTAGGTCAGTTAGTTAGAGCCTAGGATCGGTTAGGAATTTTGGCCCCACGTGGCTTAACCCGAACGTGCGCCTGTCCCCTAACCGCTCTAATCGAATCGGTTAGCTTGGTCTCTCGGCCGATAGCACATGTGCTTGCACATGTGTTACCGTGCACTTTCCTAACTGATTACTCTGGAAAGTTCATTTGGAAAGTTCGCTTATTGTCCCAAGGATCCTCACTATGTCCTTGGGCACTGCTTAATCTACATGATCATTTTAAATGATCATGTGGTATGCTACCTAGGCTTGACATTTGGATGCCTAGTACCTAATGTGGGTGTATGTGAAGAATATAGTTATTTTAGCTTAGGGTCTTTATTGTAGGTACAATTCTTAAACATGCTTGGATTTTATTTTAAATACTTGTGTATAAATAAAATTGGCTAACACCCTTAAGCCAATATTCTCTAATATGCCCCATATTACTCAATACTGGACAATGGGGATGCCTATGTATCCCACTACATATTCTTAAAACCTAATAGGCTCTTCACTAGACAGCTACATTTTCTGGAATGTTACATTATCCCCCCCCCCTTAGGAACATTCATCCCCAAATGACACTACACATTATTTGAATCAAAGAGGGTATTTTTGAAAAACACATTAACATACTTGAAACTTTACTCTTTGTGAATATCTGATTCACAACTTACTCTGGATGATGCACATCACTCAAAGCTTATGTGAAGCTTCATATCTGCGATTGAGGAACTTCCTTCTCAATCTTACTTTAACTCAATGCACATCACAACTCATGCAACACAAAATCACGTCAACGCTATACAAAAATAGCAACATGAATTCAAGCATGAACTCATATTAAGTCATATAGTGCAAGTATAAAACACACAATTATGGACTTAAAACACCAAAACCGCCTAATGCACTAAAATTTAGAGTCTCATTAACAAAATAAAACTTAGGAAGAGTATATCTAACCTCAAGAACTAAAAAAGTGAGGGTAACGGGATCTCATATCGGCCTCGGCCTCCCATGTTTCTCCCTCAACAAGGTGGTTCCTCAATAACACCTTTACGGTGGCTACCTCCTTGTTCCTCAGCCGCTTCACTTGGCGATCTAAAATTTCAATGGGAACCTCTTCATAAGAAAGGTTCTTATCGACTCCTAACCCCTCAACACGCAGGATGGATGCTAGATCGCCTAGACACTTTTTAAGGATCGAAACGTGAAACACTGGATGAATAGAAGCCAAGTCATTTGGTAACTTCAGTTCATAGGCAACATTTCCTACTCGCTGTAAGATCTCATAAGGACCTATATACCTCGGAATCAACTTCCCTTTCGTACCAAACCTCATCACCCGATTCATGGGTGATATCTTCACGTAAACTTGATCACCTACTTTGAATTCAAGAGCCCTCTTTCTGTTATCAGCATAGGATTTTTGACGACTGTAGGCAGTAGCCAATCTATCCCTGATCATTCTCACCTTTTCCACAGACTCATGTATGATCTTAGGGCCAAGGATGGAAGACTCTCCTACTTCAAACCACCTAACTAGGGACCTACATCTCCTACCATACAGTGCTTCAAAAGGTGCCATCCCAATACTGAAATGGTAGCTCTTATTATAAGAGAACTCAATCAGTGGCAAGTGATCATCCCAACTCCCCTTGAAGTCAATAACACATGCTCTCAGCATGTCTTCAAGGGTCTGAATGGTACGTTCTACTTGTCCATCCGTCTGAGGGTGAAAAGTAGTGTTGAGCTTCACTTGCGTACCCAAGATCTTTTGGAAAGATCTCCAAAAGTAAGAAGTGAACTGTGCTCCCCTGTCCGAAATGATAGATAAAGGGATCCCGTGACACCTCACTATCTCATAAATATATAGCTTGGCATAGTCTTCAGCTCGGTAAGTAGACTTCACAGGAATGAAGTAGCAGACTTAGTCATCCTGTCAACAATGACCCAAATGGAATCATGCAGTTTTCTGGTCTTGGGCAGACCAACCACAAAGTCCATATTAATAGCCTCCCACTTCCATGTTGGAATCTCAATTGACTAAGTAAGACCTCCAGGCTTAAGGTGTTCGGCCTTAACCTATTGGCAATCGGGACACTCCTCCACAAATTTAGAGATATCTCGCTTCATACCTTCCCACCAATAAATTTCCTTCAGATCATGATACATCTTGGTGGAACCTGGATGAATGGAATACCTAGAGCCATGAGCCTCTGCAATAATATTAGGTCTCAGATCATTAATATTTGGTACTCACAATCTTTGTTGGTACCTAAGCACTCCATACCCCCCTAGGGAGAATGATTCATTAAGCTTTCTCAACACCGAATCTTTCAACTCCATGAGTACTAGGTCGAGATGCTGCTTAGCTTTAACATCTACAAACAAATGAGGATTCAGAACTATAATGAACTAAAACACCCCCATTTGGTATATCTACCAGCCGTACACCTAACCTAGACAATCGGTGTACCACTTTAACCAACTCCTTTTTCTCATCATCGATATGAGACACACTGCCCGTGCTCAATCGGCTCAAAGCATCGGCCACTACATTGGCCATACCTGGGTGATAGTGGACACTCATGTCATAATCCTTTAGTAACTCTAGCCATCTTCTGTGACAAAGATTCAATTCTCTCTGTGTAAAAACATACTGAAGACTTTTATGGTCAGTAAATATATCAACATGTACACCATATAAGTAATATCTCCAAAGTTTCAACGCAAATACCACAGCAGCTAACTCAAGATCATGGGTAGGGTAATTCTTCTCGTGGATTTTCAATTGTCTTAAGCATATGCAATCACCTTTCCATCCTGCATAAGAACACATCCCAAACCTACTCGAAAAGCATCACAGTACACCACATACCCTTCACCACTCCACGGCAATGTGAGAATTGGGGCCGAAGTGAGTCGGTCTTTATGCTCTTGGAAGATCTTTTCACAAGTTTCAGACCACTTAAACTTTGACTTCTTCTTAGTTAACGCTGTCAATGGAGCGACAATAGAGGAAAAACCCTCAAAAAATCTGCGATAGTAATTAGCCAAACCTAAGAAACTTAGAATATATGTAGGAGTGAGGGGTCTCGGCCAATTCTTTACTGCCTCAATCTTTTTTGGATTGACCTCTACTTCTGATCGGTCACAACATGACCAAGGAAGGTCACTTATCTCAACAAAAACTCACATATGCTAAATTTTGCATACAACTGATGTTCCCTGAGTACTTGCAATGTCATTCTCAAATGTTGTTCATGCTCTTCTTTGGTCTTAGAGTATATGAGGATGTCATCTATGAATACTATGACAAAAGAATCAAGTATTCAGGAAGAATCTATTCATAAGGTCCATAAACGCGGCTGGTGCGTTAGTGAGACCGAATGACATGACAAGAAACTCATAATGACCATACCTAGTACGGAAGGCAGTATTAGGAACGTCCTCTTGTCTCACTCTAAGTTGGTGATAACCTGACCGAAGATCTATTTTAGAAAAAAAACTTCAACCTTGAAGCTGATCAAATAGATCATCCATTTTGGGAAGAGGGTATTTGTTCTTTATAGTGACTTTGTTGAGTTGCCGATAATCGATACACATTCTAAGAGTTCCATCCTTTTTCTTAAAGAACAACAGTGGAGCACCCTATGGGGATATGCTCGGCTAGATGAAGCCCTTATCAAGTAAATCTTTTAACTGCGACTTCAACTCTTTGAGTTCGGCTGGTGCCATCCTATAGGGAGGAATAGAAATTGGTTTGGTGTTGGGATCTAAGTCAACACCAAAGTCAATTTCGCGCTCAGGAGGGATTCCTGGTAAATCCTCCGTAAAGACATCTTGAAACTCATTCACTATGGACATAGAGTCTATGGAAGGAACTTCATGTTCTAAGTCATTGACTCTGACTAAGTGGCATAAATACCCCTTAGACAACATCTTAGTGGCTTTACGATTGGAAACTATTTGGCCTGTTCGATTTGAACCACGCCCTTCCCATTCTAGCTCTAACTCATTTGGAAACTGAAACCTTACTACCCTGTTTCGACAGTCTAAGGTAGCATAGCATTCATGGAGCCAATCCATACCAAAATTATATCAAATTCAAGCATGGTTAATTCTATTAGGTCAGCATATGTAACTCTATCAAGAATAGTTATTGGGCAATATCTATAAACTCTTTCGGCCCTAATGCTGTCTCTAATAGGAGTACTAACTAGAAATAGCTCATGCAAGATCTCAGGAAGCAAGTCAAATTTACTAGCTACTAACGGAGTAACAAAAGACAAGGTAGATCCTGGATCTAACAATTCATAAACAGGAAAAGAAAAGACAAACAAGTTACCAGTGACCACATCAGCCGACTTCTCTTGCTCCTCTCTTTCTTTCAAAGCATAGAACATGTTCCTCTTGGGAGGCTCGGCTGCAGCAGTAGGATTAGGCCGAGGCTGAGTATCTGCCTTGGCCTGATTCTTCACATGTGGGCAGTCCCTGATCGTATGCCCACTCTTTCCGCACCTATAGAAGGCATTAGAACCTACCATGCGAACGGCCACACTTACCACACGACTTTATATCATGCTGGGCATTTCTATCATTGGCCTTCTTGACATTAGTGTTCTTGGAAGGAGTAGGCTTACCTGAATGTTGGTGCCCCTTCTTGAACTTGGGCCTGTACTGGACACGAACAAACTCCTACCCGTGCTAGAACTAGTCTGATCCGAGGGCCTCGACTTCTTGCTTTCTCGGACTCTCTTTCTCCAGCAACTTTTCTCAACCTGCTATGCATGCACCATCAACCTACCAAGGTCCATGTTATCATGCAACATGGCTGCTCGACAATCCTCCTCCAAATCCTCTGATACACCAGTCACAAACCTACTCATCTCATTCCTGCTATTGGACACCATAGAAGAATCATATTTGGAAAACTTAACAAACTTCAAGGAGTATTCCTTGACTAACATATCTCCCTTACGTAAGTTGATGAACTCCTAAACCTTAGACTCTCTCTGCTCTCTGGGAAAGAACCTCTCCAGGAATGCAGTCTTGAGAAAGTCCCAAGTGATGGGGACTTCTCCTGGTGCTCGGCCATCTCTCCACATCCTGTACCACACCTGAGCCACATCCTTGATATGGTATGCAGCCAACTCAGCCTTCTCCTCTTCACTAACACCCATAGTACAAAGAATCTTGTGAACCTTGTCTACAAACTCTTGGGGATCCTCATTGGTCTTGGACCCGAAGTAGACTGGAGGATCCATTCTTGTGAAATCTCTCAGTCTACTAGCCATGGTGCTAGCATGCAGGTTCTCCCTGGGAGCACCCTCTCTAGTGGCCTGGGCTGTGATAGCCTGTGCATGAACAGTGATGGCTTGGGCCATCTGAACCAGTGCCTCTTTCACTTCTCCATCCGTCAAAGCAGCTGGGTTGACAGGCACTTGCTCTCCAGCAGCTGGGGCTTGAGGAGGAGCTTGGTTGCCCCCAGCGGCTGCTTCTTCAACTCTCCTTCCTGCGTTTCTCCTTGTGTTCATTTTCTACACGTACACACAAGAAGAAAGTTAGATGCTAGAATGACACAAAATATCAAAGCTCTAGACAGCACGATAAAGAGTAGAGGAAGGGAAGATTCTTAACATCACTTAGGGGTCGTTTGGTAGGCCGCATTAAATAAAATAGTCCATGTATTATAGATGGTATTATTTAGTACTACGTTTGGTAGGAAATTGAGTCTATGTATAACTAATCCATGGATTAGTTATACCTCCTTCATGGTATTATATGATGTATTACTAATACCTTCTATTTGGAGGTATTAGCAATACATGGGATATAATACCATGGGATAAGTCTACTAAAGACAAAAATATCCCTCAAAACATTTTATTATTTATTTATTTTCTTGATTTTATGTTTTATGGTTGTGCAAGTAAATTTATTTAAATAAATTAGCTTACAAATTATTTAACTCTCTCTAAATAATTTTTAAGCTAATTTATTTAAATAAATTTACTAGCACAATCATAAAACATAAAATTAAGAAAATAAACAAATAATTAAATGTTTGTGCGATTTTCTAATATTTTATATTTTCAACAATTTATAACATTAAATACATACAAAAATTACAACTTGCAATTTTTTTTCGTAAATGTAGATGGTTTATTCAATTTTACTATTGTTTACCGTCTTTTCAATTTTAAAAGTTGATAGTTTATCTTTTTTTAAATTGAAAATTGACATTTGTAAGTGATCAATTAAATAAGATGACAATTATTTATCCTCAAATAATTTAAGAAAAAAAAGGCAAACATGACGATAAAATTGTTCTTTTCTTAGCTAGTTAGAAGGTCATAAAAAAATATTATCCGGCAATTATTTACCTTAACCCAATTGCATAAGAATTTAAGGGTATAATTGGAAAGAAGTTTTTTATAAAGTTTTAATCCAAACATAAGATGAGGTCGAAAACAATGAACCAAACACTTGATAAAAATAATCCCTGTATTACTAATCCCTGCACTATTAATCTCTGCATTACTAATCCCAGCATTACTAATCCCTGCATTATCAATCTTTGTACCAAACGACCCCTTAGTCTCTAAGTCATGATTGTGGTGCACTTCACAACCATAAGCTAGAAACTACGCAACGTGGTTGCTTTGAGCTTTAGTTCCTAGTTAATTTAACCTCATTCTCTGATACCAAGTTTGTCACACCCGAATCTAGACCCCAGATGAGACCGGCGTCGTTAACCTCTTAGAGGTCGCAGACAAGCCTCTTCTTAACTTTCATCACAATCATACAGTTAAATTTGCGGAAAATTTAAAACTTTTTAATACTTATTGAAGTGAACTTAGACTTCATATGATACTGCATAAGAGTGATATTCTAGTAAGCTCAAAATAAAGCAACCGTCTATCAATAGATTAAACAATTGAAATAAAGAATCATAATAATAATAATAGTTTACCAAATCGGCCTTATTACAAACGCTTGAACAAATGTTTGAAATGAAATGCTAGGGACAACATCCACTATCTATGTCTAATGTACTAAGCTAGAATAAAAGCGTAGGCATCCTCGAACTCCATAGTACCTACCAAATTCTGGAGATCGCTAATCCAAACCACTTCAACGAATCTTTAATCTTCTCAAGAACCTCTACCTATAAAAATAGTAAGTATAGGGGTTAGTACACACTTGTACTAAGTATGGGTGTATGCACATAAACACATAAGGACTATGCATGATCAAGGAAAGCTCTTCCTATAGCAACATGCCATTTCTGGAAAGTTAAGTCACTTCACTTTCTTAATTTGTTATTTATGAATCATGCTATGAATATGACATATTTCCATGCATTTAAAGAACACAACTCATTTTCTATATGAAAATAAGACCTTGGAATCATGAACATAATTTTAGAACAACTCAAACAAAACTTAATAAATTTGCTCCTCTTAGGCCGAGAGCTCACCTCTCCAGCCTTAGTTTATTTTTCAGTCTTTTGTTCTTTCTATTGTGTAGTTCAATGATCTCCTTTCATCCTATATTTTACTTACGAGTGCAACGATTCATTGTAGTCCCATACCTACATGAATCGAGTAAGTAATTCAAAATACTAAGGAAATGATTTGGCTACCCTACTCATGATTTATTCTTTTCATTCTTGTTAAATTAGGCATGAATGTATTTATAAGCCAATCTTTATTGGCTATGCCCATTCTTTGATTATTTGCATAATATATAGATCTTGGGGAATATATTCATACTCCAATATTATCATAAACCAATAACTGTTAAGACTTCATTCTAATCAAACACTGACGATTGATATTCTTAAGCTCTTGCTTACTTGGTTCACTTTGAACTTACATTTCTTCTTCTTTGATCTGCTGTTCACATTGAACATGTTACTTTCTTTCTTTCTTACTTTCTTACTTAAATCTTTCTTACTGAAATAGATCATGTGAGTTAACATGAAATCCAGTGTCTTCCCCACACCGAAAAGAGGTGGTTCACTAGCTAAAGTGAAAACGAGTCTAGTGTCTTCCCCACACCGAAAGGAGGTGGTTCACCGGCTAAAGTGAAACCAAGTCCAATTTCTTCCCCACACCAAAAAGAGGTGGTTCACGGCTAAAGTGAAACCGAATACTTTCTTGAGCATTTAACCGAAATAGATCATGTGATCTAAACATGAAATCCAGTGTCTTTCCCACATAAAAAATTAAAGAGGTGGTATCACCGGCCAAAGTGAAACCGAATACTACCTAGCATTCTTAGGTGGAATATCCACTAGCTAATTCCTATGCTGGAAACATAGTTCAAAGATTAGGAGACTTCGGAGACCCTGATCCACCTTGGTGGCGATCTCGTCTCATGAGGCGTACATGTGATGGCACATGCTCATTTCTAGTCTATCGGTTCTTAGCTCAGATTTATTATACTTTACAACTTTTAGAGTTGACTCAAACATTATGGATGCTGGCTTCTACTATGAGGTATACTAAATCAATGGATTAGTGGTCACCCCTTTCTTTTATACTTGATGAATGTGAATTTAATCTTACATTATCATCATGGTGTAGGTGAGACTTGTCTCACGGTTTCTAGCACCCTCTTATGTGAGTAACTTTGACATAATCGTTTAAGTGTAAGTAAGACTTCTCTCACTTCCTTTAACACTCTATATTAGGTCAATTTCATAAATCATAAGCTTTTAGTTATTTCATTACTCACCTTATCTTGTTCAACATTAATTGATAGTCTTGTACTATTCTTTATGAAGTTATAATGACTTACTCAAAGTGCTATTATGTTCACAATGTTCATTTAGATAGGGTATGTTGGACTTGTCTCAATCGTTGGCATACCCTTGGTTATGAGTTCATTGAGTTACATCTTGTCAAGTTAACTTATCAAACATGTATTTGGCATTAAATCCATTGGCCATATAACATTGGTATGATTTAGTATTGGCCAATTCTAATAATATTTTGGACATAATATTGCTAGCCAATTTATTGGCATAAATCAAACTTTCACTAAACATTTTTCATGATATTATAATTAGCCAACACAATTAACTTCATAAATATAATAGAGTAATCTCATACTATTAAACAAGCCAACTTTTAACTTTGATTAGACTATAAGAACAATTCCATCTTCTCGAACACAATTAGGCATTACAATATTTATTATCTCATGTAAATAATACCCTAATCATATGGATCTAACATGTAGGTCTCATTCGACATTATAAATCACAGAGATATACACATAATGATCAGTTAGCACCACATACCAACAACATGCTCGAGATTTAATTTATACATACTACAAGAATCAGAAATAGGGATAACTAGGGAGATGAACATGTGATTCATTGGGAACAACCCTATTTTCGGTATTCTTGAATTCAAAACGTTGAAAAGCCTCTTGGAGAAAGGAATCCAAGAAAGAAACCTCATACCTTACTGTAGAATTGAATCTACGAAGATCACCTTGTATTTTGAACGAAAACCTTGAAGAACTGCCTTGAAATCGCCTAAGGTTTTTCTTACGTTGTTCACTATTTTTAGTATTAGGGTTTACTGATGAATAGCGTGAGTCTAAGTCTTTAAGAACTGAATATTAACTAATTCAACTTAGGCTAAATAACTTAATTAAATAAATCAATTAGTTAATTACCAAAATGCCCCTCCTAAATTGACTAAAAATAAGAGAACACTTGACTTAACCGAAATCTGGAAATTGCTTAAGGGTTTTGGTTTGACCATTTAAATTAATTAATTAAGTTGATAATTTAATTAATTAAGTAACCTAGGATGATTACTAAAATATCCCTAAGTTGTTAGGACCATAACTAACCCTTTGGACCATCCTAGGTTAGGTACTAGGATGTTTCTTTAGTTAGTTACTCGGTTAGTGTCACCCGATTTGGTCTTAGGATGTCGGGCACACTAGTTAGTTATTTTTGCTTAGTCCTAGGTTAGTTAGCTAGTTAGGTAAGTTAGTTAGAGCCTAGGACCAGTTAGGAAGCTTGGCCCCACGTGGCTTTACCCGGACGTGCGCCTGTCCCCTAACCACTCTAACCGAATCGGTTATCTTTTTCTCTCGGCCGGTAGCACATGTGCTTGCAGATGTGTTGCCGTGCACTTTCCTAATTGATTACTCTGGAAAGTTCATTTGGAAAGTTCACTTATTGTCCCAAGGATCCTTACTATGTCCTTGGGCACTTCTTAATCTACATGAGGATTTTAAATGATCATGTGCTATGGTACCTACTCTTGACACTTGGATGCCTAGTACCTAATGTGGGTGTATGTGAAGAATATAGTTATTTTAGCTTAGGGTCTTCATTGCATGTACAATTCTTAAACAAGCTTGGATTGTATTTTAATACTTGTGTATACATAAAATTGGCTAACATCCTTAAGACAATATTCTCTAATATGCCCCATATTACTCAATACTAGACAATGGGGACGCCTATGTATCCCAATGCGTATTCTTAAAACCTAATAGGCTCTTCACTAGACAAGTACATTTTTTGGAATGTTACAATTTTAGCATTTTGCGCTTGGGGTTTAGGGCTTATTGTAGGGTTAGGTTTAGGGTTAATTTTAGGGTTTTGGTTGTTTTTTAGGTTTTAAGGTTTGGTGTTAAGGATTTGAGTTGCAATATCTATGGTTTTTGTGTTCAATGTTAGGGTTATGGTATTTTGGCCTTTGGGTTTAGGGTTTAGGGTTTAGGGTTAGGGTTAAGGATATCGTTAAGGTTAGGGTTCATATCAGGGATAGGGTTAGGGTTAGGGTTTAGTTTTTTTTTTAGGTTTTAGGGTTTCTGCTTTAGGATTTGAGCTTTAAAATCTATGGTTTAAGTGTTTAATGTTTGGATTTTTGTGTTTTTGACTTAGGGTTTCTTTTGGACCTAGGGTTTAGGGTATAGGGTTTTGGGTTTTGGGTTAGAGTTAGGGTTCATATTAAGGATAGGGATAGGGTTAGGGTTAGGGTTTAGGTTTTTTTTAGGTATTAGGTTTTAGGGTTTAAAATTTTTGGATTAAAATCTATGGTTTAGTGTTTAATGTTTGGGTTTTGTATTTTGGTCTTGGGGTTTCGGGTAAATAGTTTAGGGTTAGGGTTTGGGTTAGGGTTAGTTTTTTTTTTTTTTTTTTTAGGTTTTATGGTTTGTTTTTTAGGATTTGAGGTTTAAAATATATGGTTTAGTGTTTAATGTTTGGGTTTTCATATTTTGGGCTTAGGGTTTTGGGTTTAGGATTTAGGGTTAGGTTAGGGTTAGGTATAGATTTTTTTAGGTTTTATGGTTTAGGGTTTAACATTTGAGGTTTAAAAACTATGGTTTAGTATTTAATGTTTGAGTTTTGGTACTTTGGGCTTAGTGTTTCGAGTTTATGGTTTCGAGTGTGGGTTAGGGTTAAGGATAGGGTTAGGGTTAGGGTTAGGTTTTTTTTTTTAGGTTTTTGGGTTTAGGTTTTAGGATTTGAGCTTTAATGTCAATGTTTTAGTGTTTAATGTTTGGGTTTTGGTGGTTTAGGGTTTATGGTAGGTTAGGGTTAATGTTAGGGTTAGGGTTAATGTTAGGGTTAGGGTTAGGGTTAGGGTTTAGGTAGTTTTTTTGGTTTTAGATTTTGGCGTTAAGGATATGAGTTGTAATATCGATGGTTTTTGTGTTTAATGTTAGGTTTATGTATTTTGCCCTTTATGTTTAGTGTTTAGGGTTAGGGTTAAGGATAGGATTAGGGTTAGGGTTAGGGTTTAGTTTTGTTTTAGGTTTTAGGTTTTGGGGTTTAGAATTTTTGGTTTAAAATCTATGGTTTAGTGTTTAATGTTTGGATTTTGGTATTTTGGTCTTGGGGATTCGGGTTAATGGTTTAGGGTTAGGGTTAGGGTTAAGGTTAGGATTAGGGTTTGGGTAAAGGTTAGGGTTAGGGTTTAGGGTTTTCTTAGGTTTTAGGGTTTGTGGTTTAGGATTTAAGGTTTAAAATCTATGGTTTAGTGTTTAATGTTTGGGTTTTCGTCTTTTGGACTTAGGGTTTTTTTTGGACTTTTTTTGGGACTTTGAGTTTAGGGTTTAGGGTTTAGGGTTAGGATGGGCTTAGGGTGTAGGTTTTTTTAGGTTTTATGGTTCAGAGCTTAGCTTTTGAGATTTAA
This sequence comes from Solanum lycopersicoides, assembly GCA_022817965.1. Taxonomy (NCBI): domain Eukaryota; kingdom Viridiplantae; phylum Streptophyta; class Magnoliopsida; order Solanales; family Solanaceae; genus Solanum; species Solanum lycopersicoides. The sequence continues at coordinate 35,241,971 of CM040622.1, read as the reverse complement.
AATCTATGGTTTAGTATTTAATGTTTTGGTTTTGGTATTTTGGGCTTAGGATTTCAGATTTATGGTTTAGAGTTAGGGTTAGCATTCAGGATAGGGTTAAGGTTAGGGTTAGGTTTTTTTTTTTTAGGTTTTTGGATTTAGGGTTTAGGATTTGAGGTTTAATATCAATGGTTTAGTGTCTACTATTTGGGTTTGGTATTTTGGGCTTGGGGTTTAGGGCTAATGGTAGTGTCAGGTTTAGGGTTAATGTTAGGGTTTTGGTTGTTTTTTAGGTTTTAAGGTTTGGTGTTAAGGATTTGAGTTGTAATATCTATGGTTTTAGTATTTAATGTTAAGGTTTTGGTATGTTGGCCTTTGGTTTTAGGGTTTAGGGTTTAGGGTTAGGGTTAAGGATAGCGTTAGGGTTAGGGTTCATATTAGGGATAGGGTTAGGGTTAGGGTTTAGGTTTTTTCTAGGTTTTAGCTTTTGGGATTTCGAATTTTTGGATTAAAATCTATGGTTTAGTTTTTAATGTTTGGGTTTTTGTATTTTGGTCTTGGGTTTTAGGTTAATGGTTTAGGGTTAGGGTTAGGATTAAGGTTAGGTTGGTGTTTGGGTTAGGGTTAGGGTTAGGATTAGGGTTATGATGTATGTTTCTTTTTTAGGTTTTATGGTTTAGGGTTTAGTATTTGAGGTTTAAAATCTATGGTTTAGTATTTAATGTTTGAGTTTTGATATTTTGGGCTTAGGTTTTCGGGTTTATGGTTTAGGGTTAGGGTTAGGGTTAAGGTTAGGGTTAGGGTTAAGGTTTTGCTTTTTTTAGATTTTTGGATTTAGCGTTTAGGATTTGAGGTTTAACATCAATTGTTTAGTGTTTAATGTTTGGGTTTCGGTATTTTGGACTTGGGGTTTAGAGTTTATGGTAAGGTTAGGGTTAATGTTTGGGTTAGAGCTAGGGTTTAGTTTATTTTTTAGGTTTTAGGGTTTGGGTTAAGGATTTGAGTTGTAATTCTATGGTTTAGTGTTTAATGTTAGGTTTTTGGTAATTTGGGCTTTTAGTTTTGGGCTTAGGGTTTTGGGTTAGGGTTAAGGATAAGGTTAGGGTTAGGGTTCGTGTTAGCGATAGGGTTAGGGTTAGAGTTTAGGTTTTTTTAAAGTTTTAGGGTTTGTGGTTTAGGGTTTGAGGTTTAAAATCTATGTTTTAGTGTTTAATGTTGGGTTTTCGTATTATTGACTTAGGGATTTTTTTGGGACTTAAGGTTTAGGGTATAGGGTTTAGGGTTAGGGTTAGGTTTCAATTAAGGTTACTATACAGATTTTTTTTTACGTTTTATGGTTCAGGGTTTAGAATTTGAGGTTTAATATCTATGATTTAGTATTTGATGTTTGGGTTTTAATATTTTGGGCTTAGGTTTTTGGGTTAAAGGTTTGGGATTAGGGTTAAGGTTAAGGTTAGGGTTAGGGTTAGGGTTTTGGGGGGTTATAGGTTTTTTTATTTAGGGTTTGAGGTTTAATATCAATGGTTTAATGTTTAATATTTGGGTTTGGTATTTTGGGCTTGGAGTTTAGGGTTTATGGTAGGGATAGGGTTAATGTTAGGGTTTAGGTTAGGGTTTAGGATTTTTTTAGGGTTTAGGGTTTGGGGTTAAGGACTTGAGTTGTAATATCTATAGTTTAGTGTTTAATGTTAGTGTTTTGGTATTTTGGGCTTGGGTTTGGGTTAATGGTTTAGGGTTAGGGTTAAGGTTAAGGTTAGGGTTAGGGTTAGGATTAGTGTTAGGGTTAAGGTTTAGTTTTTTTTTAGGTTTAGGGTTTGTGGTTTAGGATTTGAGGTTTAAAATCTATGGTTTAGTCTTTAATGTTTGGGTTTTCATATTTTTGACTTAGGGTTTAGGATTTATGGTAGGGTTAGGGTTAATGTTAGGGTTAGGGTTAGTTTTTAAATTCTAGGTTTTGGGGTAAAGGATTTGAGTTGTAATATCATTGATTTAGTGTTTATATTAGGGTTTTGGTATTTTGGGTTTAGGGTTTAGGGTTAGGGTTAAGGATAGGGTTAGGGTTAGGGTTAGGGTTTGGGTTTGGGTTAGGGTTAGTGTTTAGTTTTTTTTTCTGTTTTAGGGTTTGTGGTTTAGGATTTGAGTTTTAAAATCTATGGTTTAGTGTTTACTGTTTGGGTTTACATATTTTGGGCTTAGGGTTTCGGGTTTAGGTTTAGGGTTAGGGTGTAGGTTTTTTTAGGTTTTATGGTTCAGGGTTTAGCATTTGAGGTTTAAAAACTTTGGTTTAGTATTTAATGTTTGGGTTTTGGTATTTTGGGCTTAGGGTTTTGGGTTTATGGTTTAGAGTTTTGTTTAGGGTTAAGGATAAGGTTAGGGTTTTAGTTTCTTTTAGTTTTTTGGGTTCAGGATTTAGGATTTGAGATTTAATATCAATGTTTTAGTGTTTAATGTTTGGGTTTTGGTATTTTGGGTTTGGGGTTTAGGGTTTATGGAAGGGTTAGTGTTAATGTTAGGGTTAGGGTTGGGGTTTAGGTTGTTTTTTAGGTTTTAAAGTTTGGCGTTAAGGATATGAGTTGTAATATCTATGGTTTTAGTGGTTAATGTTACGATTTATGTATTTTGTCCTTTAGGTTTAGGTTAGGGTTAGGGTTAAGGTTTATTAGGGATAGGTTAGGGTTAGGGTTTAGTTTTTTTTTAGGTTTTAGGTTTTGGGGTTTAGAATTTTTTATTTAAAATCTATAATTTAGTGTTTAATGTTTTGATTTTGGTACTTTGGTCTTGGGGTTTCTACTTAATGCTTTAGGGTTAATGTTAGGGATAGGGTTTAGGTTTATTTTAGGTTTTAGGGTTTACGGTTTTGGATTTAAGGTTTAAAATCTATGGTTTAGTGTTTAATGTTTGGATTTTTGTATTTTCGACTTAGGGTTTTTTTGGACTTTATTTTTGGACTTTGAGTATAGGGTTTAGGGTTTAGGGTTAGGATTGGGGTTAGGGTGTAGGTTTTTTTAGGTTTTATGGTTTAGGGCTTAACTTTTTTGATTTAAAATCTATGATTTAGCATTTAATGTGTTAGTTTTGGTATTTTGGGCTTAGGATTTCAGGTTTATGGTTTAGAGTTAGGGTTAGGGTTAGGATAGGGTTAGGGTTAGGGTTAGGGTTAGGGTTTTTGTTTTTTTAGGTTTTTGGGTTTAGGGTTTAGGATTTGAGGTTTAATATCAATGGTTTAGTGTCTAATGTTTGGTTTTTGGTATTTGGGCTTGGGTTTAGGGTTTATGGTAGGGTTAGGGTTAGGGTTAATATTTGGGTTAGATTTAGGGTTTAGGTTCTTTTTTAGGTTTTATGGTTTTGGGTTAAGTATTTAAGTTGTAATATCTATGGTTAGTGTTTAATATTAGGGTTTTGGTATTTTGGGGTTTGAGTTGGTTTAGGGGGTTTAGGGTTAGGGTTAAGGATAGGGTTAAGGTTAGAGTTCGTGTTAGGAATAGGGTTAGGGTTAGAGTTTTTTTTTTTTTTAGGTTTTAGGGTTTGTGGTTTAGGATTTGAGGTTTCAAATCTATGTTTTAGTGTTTAATGTTTGGGTTTTCGTATTTTTTTCTTATTTTTTTTTTGACTTAGGGTTTAGGGTATAGGGGTTAGGATTAAATTAGGGTTACGATTTAGGTTTTTTAGGTTATAGGGTTTAGCATTTGAGGTTTAAAATCTATGGTTTAGTATTTGATGTTTAGGTTTTGATATTTTGGGCTTAGGATTTTGGGTTTATGAATTAGGGTTAGGGTTTTAGGAGTTTTTAGGTTTTTTTATTTAGGGTTTAGGATTTGAGGTTGAATATCAATGGTTTAGTGTTTATTGTTTGGGTTTGGTATTTTGGGCTTGGGTTTAGGTTTTAGGTAGGGATAGGGTTAATGTTAGAGTTAGGGTTAGGGTTTAGGTTCTATTTTAGGTTTTTGGGTTTAGGGTTAAGGATTTGAGTTGTAATATCTATGGTTTAGTGTTTAATGTTAGAGTTTTGGTATTTTGGGCTTTGAGTTTAGGGTGTAGGGTTTATGGTTAGGGTTAAGGATAGGGTTAGGGTTAGGGTTCATGTTAGGGATAGGGTTAGAGTTAGAGTTTAGGTTTTTTTTATAGGTTTTAGGGTTTGTGCTTTAGGATTTGAGCTTTAAAATCTATTGTTTAAGTGTTTAATGTTTGGATTTTCGTATTTTTGACTTAGGTAATTTTTTGGACTTAGGGTTTAGGGTATAGGGTTTTGGGTTAGGGTTAGGGTTAAGATTAGGGTTACGGTGTAGGTTTGTTTTAGGTTTTATTGTTCATGGTTTAGCATTTGAGGTTTAAAATCTATGGTTTAGTATTTAATGTTTGAGTTTTGATATTTTTTGATTTTTTTTTAGTTTTAATTACCCTTTCAGGGGTAGGGGCTTAGCTACACCCCCAGGCCTTACCATTTCACCAAAAAAAAAATTACATTGAGGGGGGCTTCACCTTACCTCATTACCTAGGATGGCTTGGAGTCACTTTCCAACAGAAATTACACTCCTCCCCTTACACAATGATGATTCCAAAAAATTCTAAGTACCTAGAAGCGAGGACTCCTCTCCATACATAGAATCTAGGAAGCTTAAACTAGGTAGACTCTCCCTTTACAATCTCAAAAAATTAAACACCTAATGTAAACTATTCAAAAGAGCTATAATCATGAATTATAGCTTAGTTGAAAAGATAGTAGGATGTTCAAGGTGGTTCTTTAATTTTCTTTGTCTTTTTCCTTCTGAAGCTTGGCATCTCCAGTAGGTCTAACTAATAATAAGCTTTTGCCTCTTTAGGTAGTTCTTGCCTGTTGGAATAAGCTTCCGGAAAAGTGATTTTGTGACTGTGTTTGGACAATGCATCAGCCACCCAATTTGCTTCCCTGAAGATATGTGTACATTTAAAGTCTTGAGTTTGGGAGATGAGGCCTCTCAGTCTGTCCAGCTGATTGCATATACTCCATTGAGGTGTAGCTTTCTGTAGGATCTAGTTGACAATTAACATAGAATCCATCTCCAAAATAATATTCCTGTAGCCTAATTCTAATGCCCAAGTCATTCCAAAAATGGCAGCACCTATCTCTGCTTGGTTGTTTGTACCATTTCCCAGGGGTGTGGTATAAGCTAGTATCATCTTGCCCTCCTGATCTCTCAGTATACCTCCTGCCCCTATCTTTCCTGGATTCTCAAGTGCACTCCCATCTGTATTGAGTTTGATCCATAGATCAGGTGGTTTTGTCCAAGCTGTCTTTTGTTCTTCTGTGATCTGTTGCACCTTTCAGCTAGTTGGATGATTCACCCAGCTAGTTGAGGCCATGATTCCACACCATGTAGGATATATATAAATTATTAGTTTATAGTTATCATTATAGATGGCATACTTGACTCTAGTGCTGTTAGAGGTTTTGGCCCCATATTTACAAGCACATCTGTTTTTCCATAAGTTCCAACAGATGAGGATAGGGGGGGCCTGCAGGATGAGCTTATGAGCATCATTATTATGCTTCATTGTCCACCATTGAGTTATAAGTTGTTTCAGGGAACTATGGTCTGTTTTCACCCCTGCAAAATCACCATTGTTGAAGATGTGATTGATTGTGTCTGATCCTGGCCTATTCCTGCAACAAAAACAATTAGTAGGCTCTATTCCAAAATTGATTGATTTGTCATTAGTAGGCAGCTTCCCATTTAAAGCCCTCCAAAGGAGAAAAGATGCTTTAAATGGTATATGTTTGTGCCATATGAGAGTATTGAAATGAGATTTAGTTCTTTTTTCCCTGATTTCATCCAGGCTGAAGAACAAATAACATGCCATTGGAGTTGGCTTTCCAATAAGCTTGATCAGGGATGTGATTCTGGGGAATTGTTATTGCTAGAATCTTGGCAAGTTGATTAGAGGAAGCCTGTTGAATTAATAATTGGTAGTTCCACTGGCCATTAACCCAAAAATCAGCTACCTTCCTATTGTTAAACCTGTGGCTGTTGGTGGAAAACTGAGCAAGCTGACCTTCACCAAGCCAATTGTCCCACCAAAAGGAGCAGTTTCCAGAATTAAGCTTCCATTGAATATGCTGTTCCATGTTATCTCTATTGTTTATCATGTGCTTCCAGTTCAAAGAATCCCCAAAGTCCCATTTTTTGCAGATGGGGTTTGACCTTTGGCAGTACTTGGCTTTGATGAAATCTCCCCACAATGTGTGCTTAATCCTAAAGATCCACCATTGTTTGTATTGGCAGGCTAAGAACACATCTTTCAAGTTTCTCATTCCTACCCCTCCTTCATCTGTTGGATATCTGAAATTCTTCCAGGAGGCCCAGTGGTATTTCTTCTTATCACTTTTCCATCCCCAGTAGAAATCTGCCATCAACATCTGTATTTGCTTGAGCACTGTGGAGGGAGGAGTAATAGCTGAGAGTAAATGAATTGGAAGAGCTTGAAGAACATGTTTGATCAGCACAGCTCTGCCACCATAGTTTAATTGCTTGGTTTGCCACCCTGTAATCCTGCAAATCACTTTATTTACAAGGTCAGAAAAATATGAAATCCTAGGTCTACCCACAAAAAGTGGGCATCCTAGGTATGTGATAATACCTTGTCTGTGTTTGAAACCAGTGATTCTTTTAATTCTTTCTTTTGTACTGTCAAACACATTTTGATGAACCATGAAGTGACTTTTTTCACAGTTGATCATTTGCCCTGAAGTGTCTTCATAGATTTTGAGAGTCTGCATGATGAGCTGGAGAGATTTAGCCCTTCCTGAAGTAAACAGGATGGTATCATCAGCAAAACTCAAGTGGTTCACTTGGGGGGCCCTTCCCTCCATGACAAAACCATGGTAGTCCTGATGATTGTGTAATCCATTTAAGGATCTAGAAAGGATTTTGGGTTTATGGTTTATGGTTAGGGTTAGGGTTAAGGTTAGCGTTAGGGTTAGGGTGAGGGTTTTGGATTTTGAGGTTTTTGGGTTTAGGGTTTCGGATTTGAGGTTTAATATCAATGGTTTAGTGTTTAATATTTGGGTTTTGTTATATTGGGCTTGGAGTTTAAGGTTTATGGCAGGGTTAGGGTTAGGGGTAATGTTAGGGTTAGAGTTAGGGTTTAGGGTTAAGGTTGTTTTTTAGGTTTTATGGTTTAGGGTTAAGCATTAAAGTTGTAATATCTATTGTGTAGTGTTGAATGTTGGGTTTGTAGTATTTTGGCTTTGGGTTTAGGATTTAGGGTTAAGGTTAAGGATAGGGTTAGGATTAGGGTTCGTGTGAGGGATAGGGTTAGGGTTAGGGTTTAGGTTTTTTTAGGTTTTAGGTTTTGTGGTTTATGATTTTTCGTTTAAAATATCGGTTTAGGGTTTAATGTTTGAGTTTTGCTATTTTGGACTTGGGGTTTCGGGTTAATCGTTTACGGTTAGGGTTAGGGTTAAGGTAGGGTTAGGTTTTGGGTTAGGTTAGTGTTAGGATTTAGGGTTTTTTTAGGTTTTAGGGTTGTGTTATTGGATTTGAGGTTTAAAGTCTATGGTTTAGTGTTTAATGTTTGGGTTTTCGTATTTTGGACTTAGTTTTTTTTTTGGACTTAGCGTTTAGGTTTTAGGTTTTAGGACTAGGGTTATGGTTAGTATTAGGATTCAGGTGTAGTTTTTTTTTTCACTTTATGGTTCAGGGTTTAGCATTAGAGGTTTAAAATCTATGGTTTAGTATATAATGTTTGGGTTTTGGTATTTTGGGCTTAGGGTTTTGGGTTTATGATTTAGGGTTAGGGTTAGGGTTAAGATTAAGGTTAGGGTTAGGTTAGGGTTTTGGTTTTTTTTAAGTTTTTGGGTGTAGGTTTAGGATTTGAGGTTTAATATCAATGTTTTATTATTTAATATTTGGGTTTTTTGTATTTCTAGCTTGGGGTTTAGGGTTTATGGTAGGGTGATGGTTATGGTTAATGTTAGGGTTAGGGTTAGGGTTTTGGTTGTTTTTTAGGTTTTAGGTTTTAGGGTTAAGGATTAAAGTTGTAATATCTATGGTATTGTGTTTGAGTTAAGGATTTGAATTACAATATATATAGTTTAGTGTATAATGTTAGGTTTTTGGCATTTTAGGCTTTGGATTTAGGGTTTAGGGTTTAGGGTTTAGGGTTAGGGTTAAGGCTAAGGTTAGGGTTCATGTTAGTGTTTAATGTTTGGGCTTTAGTTTTTTGGGCTTGGGGTTTAGGGTTAATGGTTTAGACTTAGGGTTAGGGTTACGATTACAGTTAGGGTTTGGTTTATGGTTAGGATTAGGGTTTAGGTTTATTAAGGTTTTAGGGTTTGTAGTTTAGGATTTGAGGTTCAAAATTTATGGTTTAGTGTTTAATGTTTGGGTTTTTCGTATTTTGGACTTCAATTTTTTCATTATTTAACGTACAGTTTATAGTTTAGGGTTTTGGGTTAGGGTTAGGGGTAGGATTAGGGTTAGGGTGTATGTTTTTTTTAGGTTTTATGGTTCAGGGTTTAGCATTTGAGGTATAAAATAGTTTATTATTTAAAGTTTGGGTTTTGGTATTTTGGGCTTAGGGTTTTGGGTTTATGTTTTATGGTTAGGGTTAGGGTTAGGGTTAGGGTTTTATTAGATTTTTCGATTTAGGGTTTAGGATTTGAGGTCTAATATCAATGATTTAATGTTTAATGTTTGGGTTTTTGTATTTTGGGCTTAGGGCTTAGGGTTTATGGAAGGTTAGGGTTAAGGTTAATGTTAGGGTTAGGGTTTAGGTTGTTTTTTAGGTTTTAGGGTTTGGAGTTAAGGATTTGAGTTGTAATATCTATGGTTTTAGTGTTTAATGTTAGGATTTTGGTATTTTGGCCTTTGGTTTTTGGGTTTAGGGTTAGGGTTAAGGATAGGGTTAGGGTTAGGGTTCATATTAGGGTTAGGGTTCATATTAGGGTTAGGGTTAGGGTTCATATTAGGGTTAGGGTTTAGGGTGTTTTTAGGTTTTAGGTTTTGGGGTTTAAAATCTTTGGTTTAAAATCTATGGCTTAGTGTTTAATGTTTGGGTTTTTGAATTTTGGTCTTGGGTTTTCGAGTTAATGGTTCAAGGTTAGGGTTAGGGTTAAGGTTAGGGTTAGGGTTTGGGTTAGGGTTAGGTGTCACGACCCTCAAGTACACCCTAGAAGTTAGAGCGTCCTTGTGTCTCCACACGGAAAATGAGACTTCAAGAAGTCTCATCTACGCCACTCGTATCATTCATTGCATAAATAAAACATTCTAAAATGAGTAAGCGGGAGACAAAGGAAAGACACCATATATCAAGCTCTTACGCACGATTAGATGAATGAAGAAGTGAAACTTTTCCTAGCACCCAATAGCCTCCTATTCATAAAGTGGCACGCTTCACATTATGAACAAGACTCTAGTAGATGTGGTTCATGAGACAACTAATACACTCTCTTAAGTGTTTGGTTTAGTTTGTAGAAGATGACCCTTAACCCTTAACCCTAGGTTGTGATCTGACATGTATTGTATAGTGATCATTCAATTTACTTGGTTATTGATGAAATTACTATTCTATGATGTTATTATTAATAAATTAAGATGAATTCTAGGTTTATCATGCTAGTTCTTGAGATGTGATTTAGATTATGACTATGTTGTGAAATTGACCTAAGTATCTTGTCTTAAGCTATGATCTTGTGTTGAATTGTGTTATAGTGATGCAATTGGCCTTGTTATTCTATTGGATATCATTGTGTGATGATGTAACTCCCCTAATTGGGTCGAGTTATGGATTTATGGTAAGTCCTTTATGATGAACTATGAAGGAGACTTGGTAAGTCTTGTGATCCCTATACTTTACTTCAAACTATGGTTAATTGTGATTAAGTTAAGATGTTGTGTTGGAGTATGCCTTGTTTAGGATTGATAGGGTGGTATGATGTTGAATTGAAATGTCTTTACTATGATTGTGAGGTTGATTAAAATGAAATGTCATAAGGATGTTGATGACTACCAATGTGCCTTATTATGAATTAATATGCAAATGTGTTAACCTTACTTATATGAATTGTAATGAAAGGACTACACTCATGCAATTCTTATTGAGCTATGATGATGATGATGTTATACAAGGGTTAGACCCTATAACTCAACTAAGTTATCATTATTAATAAAGACATTAAAGACATTTCAAAAAGGGACTTAGCTTAGCACCGAGTGAACTTGACAATGGGAGGTGATGACTTTCCATAGAGGAAGAGTTACCCTATAGTTCTATGTGAGATGTTGACTCCCCTTTGAGGGATACTCATTCAATGGATTCCCATGAGAGGAGGCCCTAATTACCAAGTGGTATAAAGAGGGAAGACCTATCTCTTAGTTCTTGAAATATGTTGCCCCCATAGGAAGACTAGCTAGTGGATCCACCTAGGACGCTATGTTTATGTTTGGTTTTATTTTGGCCGGTAGACCACCTTCCATCGGTGTAAGGTTTTACAAAACCGGATTTCACACTTAGCTCATGTGGTCTATGTCGGTTAAGGCAAGTGTTTCCCTAAACTAAAATGAAGTAATGATGTATAAGCCAACTAGTGTGACTAGAGAGGTTTGACTTAGCCTAGGTAGGGGTATGGAACTCTACCTATGCCTTGCACTAGTTTGCCTTGATGGGAGATTTAGGAGGCTGATATCATGTATGAATATACCCATGATATAAATGGTGATAACATGTTGACTTTATATGTAAATGACATTATATGTAAATGGTTATTCTTATGAACATGCATTTGGTCTATATTGTCAAAGTATGATGTTATGTATCCCTAAAGGTTATATTATGTGGAGTTGGACATTTGTTATGGGTCCTTGTTGGGTTACTTGATTGCGTAAGGTTATGGGGCTTTGCTTAGTCGTTGCACTTGTGACTTTATGGGGATTCATGATTTGTTGTCTTGTTTACTAGGATATGATAAACTCTTATTCATGCTTATGACATTACTACTTGATGATAGGGTCAAACTAGATTATGGGTTAAAGTATGTTGAGATGCATATGACTTGTTTTGACTTGTTAAACATGTCTTAGTGATTTGGTATGGCTTGATTGATTGTGCATAAGGCTTTTAAAGGATAAAATGGCATGATTTACTAAATGTCCCTTTTTAGCATGTTTTGATGTTATATGTGCATATGTTCTCATACTTAGTACAAGTGTCATACTAACCCCATTTCTTATTTTTTGCCAAACATTTTAGGTTCCGGTCATTGAAGTCTCATTCGAGTTGACTTGAAGAAGACTTGGATATTCTCTACCATCCAAGTGGGTAGGTCCTCACTTTCCGAGGGCGATGCCGATATCTAGTGTCACATCCGGGGAGCACCCCCTAGAAGTAACATGGCGTACTTGACCTCTCGGAAGTCTTATACAAGCCCATAGTTATCATTCATCGTATTGACATAGTAAATTTAGCGGAAAATTTAAAACATTTCATTGCACATCATATACTAGAAACTTCATCTCATATATAGATAAAACATAAGTCTTACTACATTTATAGACCTTAAGTCTCTTTGCAAACTTAGACTCAACAACATTAGAATACATTAGGGACACTCCCCATAAGACACCTTACATAACTATACAATATTAAAAGACTTTACAATAAAGACATAAGTAGGAGATCCTTGAACTTTAAGGATTCCTTTCATTGAGCTTGGAAATAATCTATCAAGCACTTCACCATTCAAGACATCCTTCAAACATCCATAACCTACAATTTGTGTAAAAGGTATAGAAGAATGGGATTCTAACACAAGAATGTACTAAGTATGACAACCATGCAAAAACATGCATTTAAAAGGGACATTTTCTTGAAAATTATACTTCATGATTTTTGAGTAAATCTTCATAAAACCTTTAGCCAATAGCATTTATATCATTCACATACATCATATAAACATATTCAAAGGCCAAACATTTCATAGGATCACATATAGGAGTTGTTACATTTTTGAGTCACAATACAGTGAGCTCTTTTTCCCTTAACAGTGAGTATATTTCCTTTTATTCATTAACTTCCCAAGTAAACCTCTAGTGATGCTTGGTGCATTGTATCACCTGAAGATCACTAAGAAAGCATACATACACCCTACACATATCCTCATAGAAGCATAATACATCAAAGGCACATTTAAGTCAAAACCTTAGGACATTACAGTAAGCTACATCAAGTCACACATACATTTACTTCTTTGCATATACATCATTATTAAACCTTGTTCATGATCCCAATCTTAGTCTACTAGTGCAATGAACATATGAAACCCCATAACCCCATACATTCTAAGTGAACCCCTCATGAGACCACAAACCTTAACATTCAATTCATATACACAAGTAAGTGAATATAACCTCATTCATGTCAATACAAGACCTTCATCATATAGTCAATAATATCAACATCATGCATATAGACTCATACCATGCACATCTTCATAACAAGTAGACCAACACTACAAAGTCATACATAAAGAATCATATACACAGACACATGCATTAGAACACCTTCCTAGAACTTACTAAGGAGATACTTGTGCAATGTCTAGATGAGTTCATTACTTCCACCTATCCTAAGTAACATCCCTTAAGTCTTTCTAGTTAGGGTCATAATCATTTACTTCCATGGTCCATTTTACTTTAGGGAAAATATAGCCTTAGCCAATATAGACCATGTGATGCTAAACATGGAATCCGGTGTCATAAAACCCCACACCGAATGAAGGTGGTCTACCGGCCAAAGTAGAACCAAACGTGACATAGCTTTCTAGGTGGATCCACTAGCTAGTATCCTATGGTGGCAACATAGTTATGGAACTTGGAGGATATCTTGGAAACATCCCTCTAGGCCCTTGGGCTATGACGCTTTCCATCTCATAAGATTTATGGTAGACCTATCTTTCCACATTGGAAAGTACACACACTCATATACAAGTTCACTCGGTGCTAAGCTAAGTTCCCTTTATTGAAAAAGTCTTTATTATCTTTTATTTATAAATCATAGGCTTAGGAGAAGTCATCCCCTCATATGAGCAAACCTTTCACATAACACATAGATATCACACTTGTTCATACATCATATTCATACATATAGAAACCAAAGCTAGAACTATCCTATCAAGGTACACATGTGCAATGCATAGGCAATGTCCCATACCCTTGACCATACTAGTACACCTATAAAGTCATCCTAGTTAAGTAAACACATAATACTTTCATAAACGTCATCTTAAAATGCATAGTAGTAGACACTAGTGAATATGAGAACTACTTTTCATTTAGACACCATGAACCTTTACTACTTTCAAGCATGCATGAAGTGTGAGTGTGTGTGTACATTGGTCAACATGACCACATAATGGCTATCAACATCATATTGAGGAAGTCACCCTCTTAGACCACATTACCCTTTCAAGCATAGACCACACAACACACAATAGCATAGGAGGCAAGTTAACTTCATAGAACACCTTAAAACTCCTAACATTAGCTATTCACACATTCACATAGGGGTTCATGGGTAGGGGTCATCAACCATTAGCACCTAAAGCATGGCAGCACCTACATATGATATTACATAACCCTTTACATGCTCATAACAATAGTAACATAACCTAGATTCACAACTCAAATAGAAGACTAGGCACAAGTTACACATAAAGTGATCATCATAACCACTCCTTCATATATTAATCAAATTGCCTTAAAGGCCATGGTCAACACATATATAATGACATAAAGTAAACACTGGCACCATAAGTGGACCATACCACATAATGCCATACAAGGCTTTCATCAACGTCACCATAGAGAAATAGAGAAATAGATTAGTAGAGCAATTCTTACCAATCCTTTATCCTTTGTTCATCCAACCTTTACTACTCTTTCATCCATAAATCAAGTATAGGGAAGTAGCTAAATTACAATAATCATAAAAGAAACATATACAATTCGCTACAAGATCATATTACAATCTTATACAATACATCACATATATACTAGAAAGTAGAAGAGCATAGATCTTTAACCCAATTCACTTGCATTGATCATCAATTATATTTCGTTAATAGAATAAGTCTAGGTCAGTAGCTTGAAGAAATCATAGCTTAAACGAGATCCTACTACAATTGCCAATGAACTATAGATCACTGTAAACATGCTTCATATTAGGAATTCATGGAAGATAAGTTTACATAGGTTAATCCTATTCAAACTATCATGAATTGATCCACATTGCATCCATTACATATAATTAATATTCACATTACCTTATAGGCAGTAGCTAAGGACAATTAACTATGATCAATCATATAACGACTATTCTAACGCTTAAGATTACAAGTTACTATCCCATAGACTAGAAGGACCTAGTTCAATTTACATAAGCCATCTTTACTTCAGTCATACAAGATTCTTATCCATAATTCAAACATGTTATTAACCTAGAACAGTAGATATAACCAACTTAACATGATCGAAATCCACTTTAATACAATTAAGGACCCACATTACAGTGAACACATAGAACATAGGCTAGTTTTGTTCAATTCTTCATCCATGGATCCACATTGATCCTTCACCATAAATTCATAACCAATTCATGTAATAACAGTAATTATAAACAATCCAACGTAAGAAAATCAAAATTCAATGAACAAACCGTGATCACATTGCCCATGCAGGGCTAAATCGTTTTGGTGAAGGAGCATGGGTTCATCATGCAATTGGATTGAAAACCACTTCCAAATCAGTAGATATCATCAATACATTCATATTATGCCTTTGAAATCAATTTAAGAAAGAACCCATGGCAGATTTAAGAAGAAAGTGTTTGATCATATTTTTCTCTTTGAAATCTTTGAGATTGACTCTCTAGATGAAAATATAACTAGAGATGAAGATCACCATACCTCTATCTACATGAAGACCTCTAAAACTTGGTGAAGAAATCATGCCATTCCAAGCTCCAAGCTGTTCTTGAGCTTCAACAGCAATGGAGGTTTCTAGGGAGAAGATTTTGGCAGGGAAAGGTTCAATTTGTGTGAGTTGGTTTGGGAATGGGTTGATCACGTTTTTGATCACTTAAATACACCCAAAAATAACCAAATAAATCATGTGGGGTCAGGTTAGCACGTGGGGTGAGTTTCCCATTCACCCCTTTAATGAAACAGTGCACAGGCAGCAGGCTGCAGGGCACCATTGACGGAACCATCTACTGGCCATTGGTCAGTCGACAGGCCGTGCATTGGCTTCCGTCGATTGGTCCTTGGCCAATTTTTGGCTTGAGAACTGCCCAAGATAAGTACCAATATACGAGACCTCACCTACGGGCCGTTGGTTGACCTACTGACCGTCGTTTGGTCCGTCGATTGACACTGCCAAGGCAGTGTCTCGACCAAGCTTGGGTCCTTCTTGTGGGCCCTTTTGCGGGGCCCTTTAGAAGTCGTACCCAGAAGTTTCCCACGTAAATACAACCCTTAACAAGTTGTAGACATTCCACATAAGTTTCACCAAAAACAAACACCTGCAACTCATCCAAACAAGCAAGGCCCCATCGAGACACACACATGCATGTCTCTAGGCTATCTTTCAAACGTCTTGGACGTTCTTGGACGTTTGACATCCAAACTTCACGAAACTTCATATACTACCATTTGACATCATTATAAACCATTTTAAGACTTCATAAGCTCATGACATACAAATATAAACATGCATAGACACATGAGGCACATAGGTGACTAGTCGTCGAACGTTTTGGTCGACCCTTGACGTTTGACTTCCAAATCACCTCAAACTTTATACACTGCCTCTAAACCATATTATAAGTCATTTTATAACCTTATAACCTTAAGACAACCATGTTACTCTCTAGACACCCTAACTCAATTTTGGGGTCTTACAATAGCCCCCACTTGGAACATTCGTCCTCAAATGACACTTACAACACTTTAATCACAACAAGGACTTCAATGCATCATAGAGCAGTTCATCTTAATCATAACATTATCACATAGCAGTTAATGCACCAAACTTACAAGGAACATAACTTCAAATCAGTTTACCACTCAATGCACACAAGTAAGCCAAATATTCATTCACTCACTCTTTAATGCATCAAACACAAAGGCTCTTATCATGCTTATAGCAGGTACATACTTCTCCAAATCACAATATGATCATTAAACTTCAATTCATTAAGAGATCATCTCGCAAGGCCACACATAGGCAGATTACAACAATATTCAAAAGCCATTTAAGCACTCATATTTCAATGCACATAGACTTGAGTAAGATAACCGACAATTGATTCTTATAAGTTAGACCTAGTTCTATGAGGGTCATACTCAACCATACCATGCTTAGTTGTGTCCATGGAAGAATGTCCATCTCCTCAACACACTTACATGTATCATGAGCTCACACCCAAGCAACTGCACAAAGGCCATCTTTACGGTAATATGAGAAATTCTCAACTTTTAAACCAAGACATGTTCATGTTTTCTTCCTACTGAAGTCCAAATGGTAAATCACACCAAGCACATCACAACAATTAGGAAGCCATTTCACACAATGTCAATATATAACATAGTACTCACCTTCACAGTAACCATCGATTAGGAACAACAATACAAATTATAGGCACATTCATGAATACTAAGCTAAACATGCTTTCACCTTTCAAGAGTGAGCCTAAAATCATGCTTTCCAAACCATACAAGTCACATAATTTTTTAAGAGACTCCACATATTTCATTTTAAAGAGACTCAACTTTTCATTATAAGGCTAAAACTTACATATCACAAGTAACTAAAACCAAGTTTTCTACTTTATCTCATGAAGTCAAGTGTACCATTAGTATGTTAGGATGTACAATACTCATGAGAAAACATGTATTTAATCAAAATTTCCATTCAAGCACTTTGGAATATCCATTATATATTTAAGGCAATGTCAATACATACCAACCATATAAATTTCATGCAATTCATACTTTATGCAAGACTCTATTCATGAAAAAGCTCATCAAGATTCCGTTAAATTCAAGATCAAGCAAAAATAGAAGGTCAAGGTAGAAAATTCCTATAACCTTACTATTCCATCACCATCCCCCACTTAGGGTAAACCCAATTAAGAGAAACTTATCCCAACCTTAAGAGGATCTTAACTTAACAACATTCATTTTTCAACAATTAAAAGCGATTATCACATTAGAAGGAATTACAGTAACATACCATAAGGGCTTCAAAGGTGTTCTAAACTTCATCACCTAGGCAATTTATCCCCAATCATCAAGTTAGGTCATACCATTCAACCACATATGGTTTTCATACACTACTATAGATATCAAGGTCATAAAACATTAGGGAAAACAACAAGGAGACTTAGCCATAAAAACTCTTCTTTTCCCTAGAACATTACAGTAAGGTGACTTCTAGGTCACTAAAACCCACATCATCACCCGACCAAGTCATGCATACTACCTTTACACCTAGGATAAAGTATATACAAAGAACTCCAATCCATATTAGGTAATCATGAATGTTCACACATCCCAACTAAGGCAACATTTGAAACATCATGCATATATTCAAAGGGACATAATGAACACCTTAAAACACATATTCTTAAGGTAGCATGCTTTCATAGGTAATCACTAAGCATTTCAAGTTCAAATGATAATAGTAAGCCACCAACATGTACAACCATATAGTAACACACCATTTTAAAAGAAACTCATGTCAACCATAATAATTTCTAACATGCTTTAACTATATCATGACATGCATTCTTCAACATAACATGCTATTTCACATAAGTCTCATACATAACCTTAAATGGCATCACATCATCAAAACATGCCAAGATTCTCCTTCACACATACTCATCAAACCATAAAACCTAGTTAAGCATTAACTCACCTTTTCTCCATCAAGCATAGAGATACAATCTCATCCAAGCAATCACATCTAAAAGACCACCGGACAAGAAAACATAAGAGAGAGATCTTATAGAGTTAAGTTCTATGCCACGATATGAGAATGATGAAGAAGGGAAACTCTATCGTCCTATAGCCTCCCATACAAAATGTGTCAAGACTCACCACCAATGCTACGAGACTCTACTAGACGTGGCAATATGAGACTTTTAGAACCTAAAACCACTTTATAAACCTCATGCTCTGATACCACGTTTGTCACATCTAAGGAGCACCCCCTAGAAGTAACATGGCGTACTTGACCTCTCGGAGGTCTTATACAATCCCATAATTTTCATTCATCGTATTGACATAGTAAATTTAGCGGAAAAACTTAGAACTTTTCATAGCACATCATATTCTAGAAACTTCATCTCATATATAGATAAAACATAAGTCTTAATACATTTATAGACCTTAAGTCTCTTTGCCAACTTAGACTCAACAACATTAGAGTACATTAGGGACACGCCCCATAAGACACCTTACATAACTATACAATATTTAAAGACTTTACAATAAATACATAAGTAGGAGATACTTGAACTTTAAGGATTCCTTTCATTGAGCTTGGGAATCATCTATCTTCACCATTGAATACATCCTTTAAACATCCATAACCTACACTTTGTGTAAAAGGTAGAGAAGAATGGGATTAGCACAAGAATGTACTAAGTATGGCAACCATGCAAAAATATGCATTTAAAAGGGACATTTTCTTGAAAATCATACTTCATGCTTTTTGAGTAAATATTCATAAAACCTTTAGCCAATAGCATTTATATCATTCACATACATCATATAAACATATTTAAAGGCCAAACATTTCATAGGATCACATATAGGTTTTGTTACACTCTTGAGTGACATTGCAGTGAGCTCTTTTTCCCTTAACAGTGAGCATTATTTCCTTTTATTTATTAAGTTCCCAAGTAACCCTGTAGTGATGCTTGGTGCAATGTATCACCTTAAGATCACTAAGAAATCATACATACACCCTACACATATCCTCATATAAGCATAATACATCAAAGGCACATTTAAGTCAAAACCTTAGGACATTACAGTAAGCTACATCAAGTCACACATACATTTACTTCTTTGCATATACATCATTATTAAACCTTGTTCATGACCCCAATCTTAGTCTACTAATTCAATGAACATATGAAGCCCCATAACCCCATACATTCTTAGCAAAACCCCTCATGGACCACAAACCTTAACATTCAATTCATATACACAAGTAAGTGAATATAACCTCATTCATGTCAATACAAGACCTTCATCATATAATCAATAATATAAACATCATGCATATAGACTCATACCATGCACATCTTCATAACAAGTAGACCAATACTACAAAGTCATATATAAAGAATCATATACATAGACAAATGCATTAGAACACCTTCCTAGAATTTCCTAAGGAGATACTTGTGCAATGTCTAAATGGGTTCATTACTTCCACCTATTCAAACTAACATCCCTTAAGTCATTCTAGTTAGGGTCCTAGTCATTTACTTCCATTGTCCATTTTACTTTAGGGAAACTATAGCCTTAACCGACATAGACCATGTGATGCTAAACATGGAATCCGGTGCCGTAAAACTCCACACCGGAAGAAGGTGGTCTACTGGCCAAAGTAGAACCAAACGTGACATAGCTTTCTAGGTGGATCCACTAGCTAGTATCCTATGGTGGCAACATAGTTATAGAACTTGGAGGATATCTTGGAAACACCCCTCTACGCCCTTGGGCTATGAGGCTTTCCACCTCATGAGATTTATGGTAGACCTACCTTTCCACATTGGAAAAGACACACACTCATATACAAGTTCACTCGGTGCTAAGCTAAGTTCTCTTTATTGAAAAAGCCTTTATTATCTTTTAATTATAAACCATAGGCTTAGGATAAGTCATACGCTCATATGCTTAGCTCATAGGTCATAGATGAGAATTCATCAACCTAAATCATGTGAGAAATCCTTTCACATGGACATAGCATATGTAATAGCACTATCTAGTTAAGGATACACTTGAGCACACCTTTCAAGGCTCCTTTATTGACTAGATCATCATTCATGTATGTGTGTATACATGTGACCAAACCTTTCACATAACACATAGATATCACAAATGTTCATACATCATATTCATACATATAGAAACTAAAGCTAGAACTATCCTATCAAGGTACACATGTGCAATGCATAGGCAATGTCCCATACCCTTGCCCATACTAGTAACCTATCAAGTCATCCTAGCTAAGGAAACACATATCATACTTTCATAAACGTCATCTTAACATGCATAGTAGTAGACACTAGTGAATATGAGAACTACCTTTCATTTAGACACCATGAACCTTTACTTCTTTCAAGCATGCATGAAGTGTGAGTGTGTGTGTACATTGGTCAACATGACCACATAATGGCTATCAACAACATATTGAGGCAGCCACCCTCTTAGACCACATTACCCTTTCAAGCATAGACCACACAACACACAATAGCATAGGAGGCAAGTTACTTCATAGAACCCTTTACATGCTCATAACAATAGTAACATAACCTAGATTCACAACTCAAATAGAAGACTAGGCACAAGTTACACATAAAGTGATCATCATAACCATCCCTTCATATATTAATCAAATTGCCTTTAAGGCCATGGTCAAAACATATATAATGACATAAAGTAACCAACGCCACCTTAAGTGGACCATACCACACAATGCCATACAAGGCTTTCATCAACGTCACTATAGAGAAATAGAGAAATAGAAGAGTAGAGCAATTCTTACCAACACTTTAGCCTTTGGTCATCATTGACCTTTACTACTCTTTCATCCATAAATCAAGTATAGGGCAGTATCTAAAGTACCATAATAATAAAAGAAACCATGTACAATTCGCTACAAGATCATATTACAATCTAATACAATACATCACATATATACTAGAAAGTAGAAGAGCATAGATCTTTGACCCAATTCATTTGCATTGATCATCAATTATATTTCGTTAATAGCATAAGTCTAGGGCAGTAGCTTTAAGAAATCATAGCTTAAACGAGATCCTACTACAATTGCCAATGAAGATCACTGTAAACATGCTTCATATTAGGAATTCATGGAAGATAAGTTTACATAGGTTAATCCTATTCAAACTATTATGAATTGATCCACATTGCATCCATTACATATAATTCATATTCACATTACCTTACAGGCAGTAGCTAAGGACAATTAACTATGATCAATTCATATAACGACTATTCTAACGTTAAGATTACAAGTTACTATCCCATAGACTAGAAGGACCTAGTTCAATTCACATAAGCCATCTTTACTTCAATCATACAAGATTCTTATCCATAATTCAGACATGTTATTAACCTAGAACGGTAGATATAACCAACTTAACATGATCGAAATCCACTTTAATACAATTAAGGACCCACATTACAGTGAACACATAGAACATAGGCTAGTTTTGTTCAATTCTTCATCCATGGATCCACATTGATCCTTCACCATTGATTCATAACTAATTCATGTAAATAACAGTAATTATAAACAATCCAACATAAGAAAATCACATTTCAATGAACAAACCGTGATCACATTGCCCATGCAAGGCTAAATTGTTTTGGTGAAGGAGCATGGGTTCATCATGCAATTGGATTGAAAACCACTTACAAATCAGTAGATAATCATCAATACATTCATATTATGCCATTGAAATCAATTTAAGAAAGAACCCATGGCAGATTTAAGAAGAAAGTGTTTGATCATATTTTTCTCTTTGAAATCTTTGAGATTGACTCTCTAGATGAAAATATAACTAGAGATGAAGATCACCATACCTCTATCTACATGAAGACCTATAAAACTTGGTGAAGAAATCATGCCATTCCAAGCTCCAATTTGCTCTTGAGCTTCAACAAAAATGGAGGTTTCTAGGGAGAAGACTTTTGCAGGGAAATGTTCAATTTGTGTGAGTTGGTTTGGGAATGGGTTGATCACGTTTTTTATCACTTAAATGTACCCAAAAATAAATTAAATTGTCGAACTCCTTTCCCTAGTATTCTTGTTACGATTTTAATGTTGAATAGGTTAGAAATCATGTTGTTGGTATGTGGTGCTGGCTGATCTTAATGTGTATGGTTTTTGATTAAATAATAATTGAATGAACCTATTAATTGGACTCGTTTGATGCTAAGTGTTATTATGTGAATTAAAAGAATGATACTATATTAAAGATATGTCCGAAAATGTTATGTATGAAGATGTTACGGTCTGTTGTGCATACTGCTGTTAATATGACGTTATAAAGATGATATATTCATCAAATGCTAATATGATGCTGTCCAAGATGTTTAAAAAAACGTTATGCCTAAAGTTATGTTACAAGGTTAGCTAAAAAGATCTTGTGAAATCATAATTTGAGTATTCGTTTGGCTTATGTCAATAAAATGGCTAACAAAAACATTGTTCAAAATTTAAATGGGAATTGGCTATAATGTTATCTCTAAATCAGTAAGAGATTGGCTAATGTATAATGTATAAAATCTTAAGCATGTTGAACATGAAAATTGGCTTATGCCAACAAATATGGTTATGAAATCTATGCCCAATTGTTTATGCCAATACTAATCGTATGCCAATAAAATGTCTAACGATACTTTGTCTAAAAGTGATTCATGTAAATGGCTATAATATTATGTTAAATAATTAAAAGATTGGCTAATGGTTCATACATATTAAATTTAAATATGAACACATGTAAAATTGGCACATGCCAACAAAAATGGTTATGTATTTTAAATTCAAAGGTTGAGGCCAATACTAATCATATGTCAATCTTGTGTAGTTAGAGTATCAAATGAGAATATAAGCACTTCTAAACTAATTCAATGAACCCATAACCAAGGGCATGCAACTCATTGGGACAACTCCCAACATGCTCTAAAAGAATGACATATGAACTCATGAAACTCATTGAATGAAGTATTCATCGTCCATAAACGATGATATGAATCTACTACACTAAAGTAAGTAAGTAACGTGAGTTATAACATAATTAAAGGGGTCTAAATTAAGTAAGTGACCAGAATGGGGTGTTAAGTATTACATTCACGTCATGAGGTGAGTAATTATGTTAATCTATGATGCTAATGAAAATGGTGACAACATGATAAGAGGCTAAGATGAATGGTGAGACAACTCTCAACCAAGCCTAAGTAAAGGTTACTAAAAGTACTCACCTAAGAGAGTGTTGAATATCAAGAGACAAGTCTCAATCATACTCTATATGTAAGTGTAAGGACAATTCACACTTAATATTAATGATGAGATGAGAAATCATCTAATGAGCAATGATGCCCTCATGCTAGAATCCAGCTTCTATGATGTGTGAGATGAATGTAATGTAACTTTATACTGAGCACCAATAGGCTAGCTATGAATCGTGATTCCTTCTTTCGGGAAGGCAGAGGTTCGTGTAAATCTCATGAGATGAGACTGTCCGTTTAGGCGGGTATGAGTCTCCTTATATCTCCTAGTCTTTGAACCTATGCTGCCAACATAGGGTTCTAGCAGGGTTCAATTCCCTATATACGCTAGCATGTTTTGGTTTCACCTTGGTCAGTGACTCCACCTCTTTTCGGTGTGGGGAAGACATCGGATTTCATGATGCTCACATGATTTAAGGTTGAAGTTCCTCAAAGTATGAAAGATAAAGAAATGAATGATACCGAAGGTGTTTGTGCAAGACAATCAGGAGGTGAAATCAGATTCAAGTAATGACATTAGGTCATTCTTGGTTATTGCACTTCATGATCCCGATGAGAGTCTTAAACTTCATCCTAGGTATAGCTGGTGTTTACATCAGCCTACGAATGAATGAAATGAATAATGTGAAGTACGAATGAACGAATGAAGCAGACTCTGTGTTTGCTAAAGAAGGCCCTCGGGTTGAGGTCCCATATGTTGGGCCCTCACTTGAGATGTCTTAATGCTACATCCACAATTCCAAGGTCTCATAGATATGAAATGTATAATATATAAAACATGAAAACGTTAACTAAATAACCCATAACTTCCCTAACGTGAAAGTAATGAAATTAATGGAATGATCAATAGAGAATGATTGCTTATGAAATGTAATGAATATATAGTGTAATGAATGACTTGCTATAAGAATAGTCAAAGCATGTCCAATGAAGTTTACAATAAGTAAAGGGCATAGCTAATAATGAATCTTCATGTCATGAAAATGAACAAAGCCAAATAAAATTGTCTTATAATGACTTCCTTTATTAGGAAAATATCAAAGACAATAATGAATTCAAATATGCTTATCCAAAATGATTAACTAATGTATTTAGCCAATACAGATTGGCTTATAAAGAATTCATGCCAAAGTAAGCAAGATCATAAGCTTTAATGATATGCCCCAAGAACTGTGCACATTATGCAATCAACTAAAGAATGAGTATAGTCAATAAGTATTGACTTATAAATATATTCATGCCCCAAATTGTAGTTAAGTCATTTCCTTAATCTCTTGAATTACTTACTTGATTCATTGTGGGTATGGGACTACAATGAATCATTTCACTTGTAAGTAAAACATAGGACCAAAGGAGTTATTGAACTACACAACAACAAGAAGAAAAAGATTGAAAAATAATCTAAGTGTACAAAGAGGAGCTCTCGGCCTAAGAGGATCAAAATCTCAAATCTTCGCTCGAGTTGTTCTAAAATTATGTTGATGATACTAATGTCTTGTAATCATATAGAAAATGAGTTGTGTGCTTTGAATGCATTAAAATACATCATATTCATACCACAATTCACAGCTAACGAATTAGGAAAGTCTAATGACTAGACTTTCCAGAAATGGCATGTTGCTTAGGAAGAGCTGTCATTGATCATGCATAGCTTTATGTGTATGTGTGCATATACCCATACTTAGTACAAGTGGTGTACTAACCCTTACTATTTACTATTTTATAGATGCAGGTTAAAGGACAGATTGACAACTCTTGCAACGGTTTGGACATCAGCGTTTCTTCAGACCATTTGGTAGGTCCTCTTAATTTCGAGGATGCTACAGTTTTAGTCTAGACTTAGTTATAGACATAGCTAGTGGATGTTGTCCCTAGTGTTTCTTTTGTACTTTCATTTCGAAGCTTTTGTAATAAGGCCGTGTTTGGCAAACGTATTTATGATATATTCTTATTCTATTTCGAATTGATTCTTATGATAGATGGTTGTTACATTTATGTTGAGCTTAGTATATGATGAATTCATGAAATAACTATATGAAGTCTATGTATACTTCATACGTTTAAAAGTTTTAAATTTTCTGCAAATTTAACTAGATGAATGTGATGAATGCAAGATGAGGCTTGTCTGCGACCTCTGAGAGGTCAACGACGCCGGTGGCGATTCAGATTCAAGAATCCGGGTCATTACAAACTTGGTATCAGAGCATGAGGTTAAAGTACCTAGGAACTAAAGCTCAACACAACCACGTTACGTAGTTTCTTGCTTATAGTTATGAAGCACGCCACAATCATGACTTAGAGACTACGCGATGATAGGAAATTATCCCTTCTTCTACTCTTTATCATGCTATCTAGAGATTTGACACTTTGTGTCATTCTAAGTATCTAACTTCCTTCTTGTGTGAGCACGTAGAAGAATACACATAAGAATTAGGATGGCCAAGTGGTCTTAGGTGCCAGACTCAAGATCTAGCCTTCCCAAGAAGGTGCAATAATGGAAACGCCCAGCGTAAACAAATGATGTGTGGGAGTGTGGCTGTTCGCATGGAGGTGAATGCATGATAATGTCTAAAAAGCCTGCTATGAGTACTGATGAAGAGGAGAAGGCTAAGTTGGATGCATACCAACTCAAGAATAGCTTAGACATGGCTTTGCTTCATAAGTGTTATGCTATAATAGACTATAGAAACAGGGTAGTAAGGCTTCAGTTTCCAAATAAGTTGGGTTGAAATGAGAAGGGCGTGGTTCAAATCCAACAGGCCAAATAATTTCAAATCTTAAGGCCAACAAGATGTTATCTAAGAGGTTAAATATACTCTTCCTAAGTCTGGTTTATGTTTAAGAAACTCTAAGTGTAAGTGCTTTAGTGGATTTGGTGTGGTAAGTCCCTAATCATATGTCTTATAATAGCACTATATGAGTTAAAACGAAGTTATGTTGCATTTTATGTTGCTGTTTTTGTGTAGCATAGGCATGTTTTCTATGTGGCATGATTTGTGATGTGCATTAAGTTAAGTGTGATTGAGAAGGAAATTCCTCAATCTCAAATATGATGCTTCAGATAAGCTTGAATGATATGCACGTCCAAATATGTGTGAATCAGATATTCACAAAAGAGAAAAGTTTAAGCATGATAAAGTAACTTTCGAAAATCACCCTCTTTGTTTAAATGATGTGTAAGTGTCATTCGAAGACGAATGTTCCTAAGGGGGGGATAATGTAACATTCCGGAAAATCATACGCTTAATGAAAAGCCCAATAGGTTCTTAAGAATGCGTATTAGGGGTAAATAGGCATCCCAATGCCCAATATTTAAATATATTGGGCATATTAGAAAATTATGGGCATAGTAGAAAATATTGGCTTAGAGAGTGTTAGCCAAATTTTCAAGTATCTATGAGCTTGTGTAATGAATGTACCTGAAATGAAGACCCTAAGCTAATTAAAAAGTCGTCTTTACAAATCATATGAACTACTAGGCATCCATGTGTCAAGCCTAGTACCATAACACATTACCATTTAAAAGGATCATGTAGATTAAGCAGTGTCCAAGGACATAGTGAGGATACTTGGGACAATAAATAAACATTCCCAAATGAACCATAAATAATAGTTAGTTAGGGAAGTACAACCAACCCATGTGCAAGCACATGTGTAAGACATGTGAAGAAGCTGCCAAAGGAGGGGACCACCCTAACCGAATTCGGTTAGGGTAGTTAGGGGGAAAACGTGCACAAGGGACAACTCCATGTAGGGCCTAACTTCCTAACAACCTCTAGGTCCTAACTAACTGTCCTACCTAGCTAAATAACCTAGGACTAACCGAAATGGACCCATTAGTGCACCCGACAACCTAGGACCAAAACCGGTTGACACTAACGTAGTACTACTTAAAGAGACAACCTAGTACCTAACCTAGGATGGTCCAAAGAGTTAGTTAAGATCCTAACGACTTAAGGGTACTTTAGTAATTACCCTAGGCTACTTAATTAATTAATTTAGCAACTTAATTAATTAATTTAAAGGGGCAAAACCGAAATCACAAAACAATTTCCAGATTTCGATTAAGACAAGAAAAAAGACAACCTAGTACCTAACCTAGGACGGTCCAAAGGATTAGTTATGGTTATAACGACTTAAGGGTACCTTAGTAATTATCCTAGGTCACTTAATTAATTAAATTAGACATTTAATTAATTAAATTAAAGGGGTGAAACCGAAATTCTTATGCTAACCTAGTACGATTCAAGAAAACATCCTAGTACTTAACCTAGGATGGTCCTAAAGGATTGATTATGGTTCCAATAACTTAGGGGTACTTTAGTACTTACCCTAGGTCCATAAATTATTTAAATTAAGGAGGTAATTAATTAATATAAAGTCAAAATGTTGACCAAAACCATAGTCAACACAAAAATTCCAGATTTTGGGTCAAGTCAACATTCCCATGTTTAGTCAACTTAGGAGGAGCTTTTTAGTAATTAGTTAATTAATTTATTTAATTAACTTATTAAACCCTAAGTTGAATGAGTCAAGATCAGTTTATAAGACTTATAATCACGTTCAAACTCATAGTAAAGGCGACGCAAAAACAGTAAGCAACGAAAGAAAGAAAAAGGCAGAAAATTTATCGATTTCTCTAGGGCTATTTCAAGGTTTCTTCAAGGTTTCGTTCAAGGTGGTCTTCGTAGATTAAGTTCTACTTAAGGTATGGGTTTCTCTCCTGGACTTCTTTCTCCAAGAGAACTTTCTTTCGAATGATTCAAAGATCTTGAAAACTAGGGTTGTTTCCCGTCGTTCTTGTCGAACTCCTTTCCCTAGTATCCTTGTTACGATTTCAATGTTGAATAGGTTAGAAATCATGTTGTTGGTATGTGGTGCTGCCTGATCTTAATGTGTATAGTTTTTGATTAAATAATGATTGAATGAACCTATTAATTAGACTCTTTTGATGCTAAGTGTTATTATGTGAATTAAAAGAATGATACTATGTTAACGATATATCCGAAAATGTTATGTATGAAGATGTTACGGTCTGTTGTGCATACTTGTTGTTAATATGACGTAATAAAGATGATATATTCATCAAATGCTAATATGATGCTGTCCAAGATGTTTAAAAAAATGTTATGCCTAAAGTTATGTTACAAGGTTAGCTAAAAAGATCTCCGTGAAATCATAATTTGAGTGAATGTTTGGCTTATGTCAATAAAATGGCTAACAAAAACACTGTTCAAAATTTTAATGAAAATTGGCTATAATGTTATCTCTAAATAAGTAAAAGATTGGCTAATGTATAATGTATAAAAACTTAAGCATGTTGACCATGATATATAAGGAAAATTCACATTTCATCAATGTAAAGTAAGGATGACCGGTCATCAATAAGTAAGTAAATCTCAATCTAGAAGCAAGCCTCCATAATGCTTGAGTCAACACTAAAAGTTAAAGAAGAAATGAACATTCACGTAATGAGGTGAGTAATTACGTTAATCTATGATGCTAATGAAAATGGTGACAACATGATAAGAGGCTAAGATGAATGGTGAGACAACTCTCAACCAAGCCTAAGTAAAGGTCACTAAAAGTACTCACCTAAGAGAGTGTTGAATATCAAGAGACAAGTCTCAATCATACTCTATATGTAATTGTAAGGACAATTCACACTTAATACTAATGATGAGTTGAGAAATCATCTAATGAGAAATGATGCCCTCATGCTAGAATCCAGCTTCTATGATGTGTGAGATGAATATAATGTAACTTTATACTGAGCATCGATAGGCTAGCTATGAGTCGCGATTCTTTCTTTCGGGAAGGCAGAGATTCGTGTAAATCTCATGAGATGAGACTGTCCATTTAGGAGGGTATGGGTCTCCTTATATCTCCTAGTCTTTGAACCTATGCTGCCAACATAGGGTTCTAGCAGGGTTCAATTCCCTATATACGCTAGCATATTTTGGTTTCACCTTGGCCAGTGACTCCACCTCTTTTCGGTGTGGGGAAGACACCGGATTTCATGATGCTCACATGATCTATGTCGGTTAAGGTTGAAGTTCCTCAAAGTATGAAAGATAAAGAAATGAACGATACCAAAGGTGTTTGTGCAAGACAATCAGGAGGTGAAATCAGATTCAAGTAATGACATTAGGTCATTCTTGGTTATTGCACTTCATGATCCCGATGAGAGTCTTAAACTTCATCCTAGGTATAGCTGGTGTTTACATCAGCCTACGAATGAATGAAATGAATAATGTGAAGTACGAATGAACGAATGAAGCAGACTCTGTGTTTGCTAATGAAGGCCCTCGGGTTGAGGGCCCATATGTTGGGCCCTCACTTGAGATGTCTTAATGCTACATCCACAATTCCAAGGTCTCGTAGATATGAAATGTATAATATATAAAATATGAAAACGTTAACTAAATAACCCATAACTTCCCTAACGTGAAAGTAATGAAATTAATGGAATGATCAATAGAGAATGATTGCTTATGAAATGTAATGAATATATAGTGTAATGAATGACTTGCTATAAGAATAGTCAAAGCATGTCCAATGAAGTTTACAATAAGTAAAGGGCATAGCTAATAATGAATCTTCATGTCATGAAAATGAACAAAGCCAAATAAAATTGGCTTATAATGACTTCCTTTATTAGGAAAATATCAAAGACAATAATGAATTCAAATATGCTTATCCAAAATGATTAAATAATGTATTTAGCCAACAAAGATTGGCTTATAAAGAATTCATGCCCAAAGTAAGCAAGATCATAAGCTTTAATGATATGCCCCAAGAACTATGCACATTATGCAATCAACTAAAGAATGAGTATAGTCAATAAGTATTGACTTATAAATATATTCATGCCCCAAATTGTAGTTAAGTCATTTCCTTAATCTCTTGAATTCCTTACTTGATTCATTGTGGGTATGGGACTACAATGAATCATTGCACTTGTAAGTAAAACATTGGACCAAAGGAGTTATTGAACTACACAACAAGAAGAAGAAAAAGATTGAAACATAATCTAAGTGTACAAAGAGGAGCTCTCGGCCTAAGAGGATCAAAATCTCAATTCTTCGCTCGAGTTGTTCTAAAATTATGTTGATGGTACTAATGTCTTGTAATCATATAGAAAATGAGTTGTGTGCTTTGAATGCATTAAAATACATCATATTCATACCACAATTCACAACTAACGAATTAGGAAAGTCTAATGACTAGACTTTCCAGAAATGGCATGTTGCTTAGGAAGAGCTTTCATTGATCATGCATAGCTTTATGTGTATGTGTGCATATACCCATACTTAGTACAAGTGGTGTACTAACCCCTACTATTTACTATTTTATAGATGCAGGTTAAAGGACATATTGACGACTCTTCCAACGGTTTGGACATCAGCGTTTCTTCAGACCATTTGGTAGGTCCTCTTAATTTCGAGGATGCTACAGTTTTAGTCTAGCCTTGGTTTTAGAAAAATCTAGTGGATGTTGTCCCTAGTGTTTCTTTCGTACTTTTATTTCGAAGCTTTTGTAATAAGGTCGTGTTTGACAAACGTATTTATGATATATTCTTATTCTATTTCAAATTGATTCTTATGATAGATGGTTGTTACATTTATGTTGAGCTTAGTATATGATGAATTCATGAAATAAATATATGAAGTCTATGTATACTTCATACGTTTAAAAGTTTTAAATTTTCTGCAAATTTAACTAGATGAATGTGATGAATGCAAGATGAGGCTTTTCTGCGACCTCTGAGAGGTCAACGACGCCGGTGGCGATTCAGATTCAAGAATCCTGGTCGTTACACATTCATAGACACATGAGGCACATAGGTGACTAGTCGTCGAACATTTTGGTTGACCCCTGATGTTTGACTTCCAAATCACCTCAAACTCTATACACTGCCTCTAAACCATATTATAAGTCATTTTATGACCTTATCACCTTAAGACAACCATGTTAGGCTCTAGACACCCTAACTCATTTTTGGGTTCTTACAATATCCCCCACTTGGAACATTCGTCCTCAAATGACACTTAGAACACTTTAATCACAACAAGGACTTCAATGCATCATAGAGCAGTTCATCTTAATCATAAAATTATCACATAGCAGTTAATGCACCAAACTTACAAGGAACATAACTTCAAATCATTTTAGCACTCAATGCACACAAGTAAGCAAAATATTCATTCACTCACTCTTTAATGCATCAAACACAAAGGCTCTTATCATGCTTATAGGAGGTACATACTTCTCCAAATCACAATATGATCATTAAACTTCAATTCATTAAGAGATCATCTCGCAAGGCCACACATATGCAGATTACAACAATATTCAAAAGCCATTTAAGCACTCATATTTCAATGCACATAGACTTGAGTAAGATAGGTTGACAATTGATTCTTATAAGTTAGACCTAGTGCTATGAGGGTCATACTCAACCATACCATGCTTAGTTGTGTCCATGGAGGAATGTCCATCTCCTCAACACACTTACATGTATCAGGAGCTCACACCCAAAGCAAGTGCACAAAGGCCATCTTTACGGTAATATGAGAAATTCTCAACTTTTAAACCAAGACATGTTCATGTTTTCTTCCTAGTGAAGTCCAAATGGTAAATCACACCAAGCACATCACAACAATTAGGAAGCCATTTCACAGAATGTCAATTTATAACATGGTACTCACCTTCACAGTAAGCATCGATTAGGAACAACAATACAAATTATAGGCACATTCATGAATACTAAGCTAAACATGCTTTCACCTTTCAAGAGTGATCCTAAAATCATGCTTTCCAAACCATACAAGTCACATAATTTTTCAAGAGACTCCACATATTTCATTTTAAAGAGACTCAACTTTTTATTATAAGGCTAAACCTTACATATCACAAGTAACTAAAACCAAGTTTCCTACTCTATCTCATGAAGTCAAGTGTACCATTAGTGTGTTAGGATGTACAATACTCATGAGAAAACATGTATTTAATCAAAATTTCCATTCAAGCACTTTGGAATATCCATTATATCTTTAAGGTAATGTCAATCAATACATACCAACCATATAAAGTTCATGCAATTCATACTTTATGCAAGACTCTATTCATGAAAAATCACATCAAGACTTCGTTAAATTCAAGATCAAGCAAAAATAGAAGGTCAAGGTAGAAAATTCCTATAACCTTACTATTCCATCACCATCCCCCACTTAGGGTAAACCCAATTAAGAGCAACTTATCCCAACCTTAAGATGATCTTAACTTAATAACATTCATTTTTCAACAATTAAAAACGATTATAACATTAGAAGGAATTACAGTAACATACCATAAGGGCTTCAAAGGTGTTCTAAACTTCATCACCTACGCAATTTATCCCCAATCATCAAGTTAGGCCATACCATTCAACCACATATGGTTTTCTTACAATACTATAGATATCAAGGTCATAAAATATTAGGGAAAACAACAAGGAGACTTAGCCATAAAAACTCTTCTTTTCCCTAGAACATTACAGTAAGGTGACTTCTAGGTCACTAAAACCCACATCATCACCCTACCAAGTCACGCATACTACCTTTACACCTAGGATCAAGTATATACAAAGAACTCCAATCCATATTAGGTAATCATGAATGTTCACACATCCCAACTAAAGCAACATTTGAAACATCATGCTGCATATTCAAAGGGACATAATGAACACCTTAAAACACATATTCTTAAGGTAGCATGCTTTCATAGGTAATCACTAAGCATTTAAAGTTCAAATGATAATAGTAAGCCACCAACATGTACAACCATATAGTAACACACCATTTCAAAAGAAACTCATGTCAACCATAATAACTTCTAACATGCTTTAACTATATCATGACATGCATTCTTCAACATAACATGCTATTTCACATAAGTCTCATACATAACCTTAAATGTCATCACATCATTAAAATATGACAAGATTCTCCTTCAAACATACTCATCAAACCATAAAACCAAGTTAAGCATTAACTCACCTTTTCTCCCTCAAGCATAGAGATACAATCTCATCCAAGCAATCACATCTAAAATATCACCGGACAAGAAAACATAAGAGAGAGATCTTATAGAGTTAAGTTCTATGGCACGATATGAGAATGATGAAGAAGGGAAACTCTATCGTCCTATAGCCTCCAGTATCATTTGATGTGTCGCGACTCACCACCAATGCTACGAGACTCTACTAGACGTGGCAATATGAGACTTTAGAACCTAAAACCACTTTATAAACCTCATGCTCTGATACCATGTTTGTAACATCCGGGGAGCAGCCCCTAGAAATAACATGGCGAACTTGACCTCTCGGAGGTCTTATACAAGCCCATAGTTATCAGTCATCGCATTGACATAGTAAATTTAGCGAAAAAGTTAAAACTTTTTATAGCACATCATATGCTAGAAACTTCATCTCATATATAGATAAAACATAAATCTTAATACATTTATAGACCTTAAGTCTCTTTGCCAACTTAGACTCAACAACATTAGAGTACATTAGGGACACGCCCAATAAGACACCTTACATAACTATACAATATTTAAAGACTTTACAATAAAGACATAAGTAGGAGATC
Organism: Solanum lycopersicoides; assembly: GCA_022817965.1. NCBI lineage: Eukaryota > Viridiplantae > Streptophyta > Magnoliopsida > Solanales > Solanaceae > Solanum > Solanum lycopersicoides. The sequence continues at coordinate 35,208,047 of CM040622.1, read as the reverse complement.
CTTGAACTTTAAGGATTCCTTTCATTTAGCTTGGGAATCATCTATCAAGATCTTCACCATTCAAGACATCCTTTAAACATCCATAACCTACACTTTGTGTAAAAAGTATAGAAGAATGGGATTAGCACAAGAATGTACTAAGTATGGCAACCATGCAAAAACATGCATTTAAAAGGGACATTTTCTTGAAAATCATACTTCATGCTTTTTGAGTAAATCTTCATAAAACCTTTAGCCAATAGCATTTATATCATTCACATACATCATATAAACATATTCAAAGGCCAAACATTTCATAGGATCACATATAGGATTTATTACATTTTTGAGTCACATTATAGTGAGCTCTTTTTCCCTTAACAGTGAGCATTATTTCCTAAAATTCATTAACTTCCCAAGTAACCCTCTAGTGATGCTTGGTGCAATGTATCACCTTAAGATCACTAAGAAATCATACATACACCCTACACATATCCTCATATAAGCATAATACATCAAAGGCACATTGAAGTCAAAACATTAGGACATTACAGTAAGCTACATCAAGTCACACATACATTTACTTCTTTGCATATACATCATTATTAAACCTTGTTAATGACCCCAATCTTAGTATACTAGTGCAATGAACATATGAAGCCCCATAACCCCATACATTCTTAGCAAACCCCTCATGAGACCACAAACCTTAACATTCAATTCATATACACAAGTAAGTGAATATAACCTCATTCATGTCAATACAAGACCTTCATCATATAGTCAATAATATCAACATCATGCATATAGACTCATACCATGCACATCTTCATAACAAGTAGACCAATACTACAAAGTCATACATAAAGAATCATGTACATAGACACATGCATTAGAACACCTTCCTAGAACTTCCTAAGGAGATACTTGTGCAATGTCTAGATGAGTTCATTACTTCCACCTATCCTAAGTAACATCCCTTAAGTTATTCCAGTTAGGATCCTAGTCATTTACTTCCATTGTCCATTTTACTTTAGGGAAACTATAGCCTTAACCGACATAGACCATGTGATGCTAAACATGGAATCCGGTGTAATAAAACCCCATACCGAAAGAAGGTGGTCTACCGGCCAAAGTAGAACCAAACGTGATATAGCTTTCTAGGTGGATCCACTAGCTAGTATCCTATGGTGGTAACATAGTTATGGAACTTGGAGGATATCTTGGAAACATCCCTCTAGGCCCTTGGGCTATGAGGCTTTCCACCTCATGAGATTTATGGTAGACCTACCTTTCCACATTGGAAAGGGACACACACTCATATACAAGTTCACTCGGTGCTAAGCTAAGTTCCCTTTATTGAAAAAGCCTTTATTATCTTTTATTTATAAAACATAGGCTTAGGAGAAGTCATCCCTTCATATGCTTAGCTCATAGGTCATAGATGAGAATTCATCAACCTAAATCATGTGAGAAATCCTTTCACATGGACATAGTATATGTAATAGCACTATCTAGTTAAGGATACACTTGAGCACACCTTTCAAGGCTCCTTTTTAGACTAGATCATCATTCATGTGTGTGTGTACATACATGTGAGCAAACCTTTCACATAACACATAGATATCACACATGTTCATACATCAATTCATACATATAGAAACCAAAGCTAGAACTATCCTATCAAGGTACACATGTGCAATGCATAGGCAATGTCCCATACCCTTGTCCATACTAGTACACCTATCAAGTCATCCTAGTTAAGGAAACACATATCAGACATTCATAAACGTCATCTTAACATGCATAGTAGTAGACACTAGTGAATATGAGAACTACCTTTTATTTAGACACCATGAACCTTTACTACTTTCAAACATGCATGAAGTGTGAGTGTTTGTGTACATTGGTCAACATGACCACATAATGGCTATCAACAACATATTGAGGCACCACTCTCTTAGACCACATTACCCTTTCAATCATAGACCACACAATACACAATAGCATAGGAGGCAAGTTAACTTCATTGAACACCTTAAAACTCCTAACATTACCTATTCACACATTCACATAGGGGTTCATGGGTAGGGGTCATCAACCACTAGCACCTAAAACATGGAAGCACCTACACATGATATTACATAACCCTTTACATGCTCATAACAATAGTAACATAACCTAGATTCACAACTCAAATAGAAGACTAGGCACAAGATACACATAAAGTGATCATTATATCCACTCCTTCATATATTAATCAAATTGCCTTCAAGGCCATGGTCAAAACATATATAATGACATAAAGTAAACACCGCCACCATAAGTGGACCATACCACACAATGCCATACAAGGCTTTCATCAACGTCACTATACAGAAATAGAGAAATAGAAGAGTAGAGCAATTCTTACCAACCCTTTAGCCTTTGGTCATCATTGACCTTTACTACTCTTTCATCCATAAATCAAGTATAGGGCAGTAGCTAAAGTACCATAATCATAAAAGAAACCATGTACAATTCGCTGCAAGATCATATTACAATCTAATACAATACATCACATATATTAGAAAGTAGAAGAGCATAGATATTTAACCCAATTCACTTGCATTGATAAAATTATATTTCGTTAATAGCATAAGTCTAGGGCAGTAGCTTTAAGAAATCATAGCTTAAACGAGATCCTACTACAATTGCCAATGAAGATCACTGTAAACATGCTTCATATAGGAATTCATGGAAGATAAGTTTACATAGGCTAATCCTATTCAAACTATCATGAATTGATCCACATTGAATCAATTACATATAATTCATATTCACATTACCTTACAGGCAGTAGCTAAGGACAATTAACTATGATCAATTCATATAACGACTATTCTAACGTTAAGATTACAAGCTACTATCCCATAGACTAGAAGGACCTAGTTCAATTCACATAAGCCATCTTTACTTCAATCATACAAGATTCTTATCCATAATTCAAACATGTTATTAACCTAGAACAGTAGATATAACCAACTTAACATGATCGAAATCCACTTTAATACAATTAAGGACCCACATTACAGTGAACACATAGAACATAGGCTAGTTTTGTTCAATTCTTCATCCATGGATCCACATTGATCCTTCACCATCGATTCATAACTAATTCATGTAAATAACAGTAATTATAAACAATCCAACATAAGAAAATCACAATTCAATGAACAAACCGTGATCACATTGCCCATGCAAGGCTAAATCGTTTTGGTGAAGGAGCATGGGTTCATCATGCAATTGTATTGAAAACCACTTACAAATCAGTAGATAATCATCAATACATTCATATTATGCCATTGAAATCAATTTAAGAAAGAACCCATGGCAGATTTAAGAAGAAAGTGTTTGATCATATTTTTCTCTTTGAAATCTTTGAGATTGACTCTCTAGATGAAAATATAACTAGAGATGAAGATCACCATACCTCTATCTACATGAAGACCTCTAAAACTTGGTGAAGAAATCATGCCATTCCAAGCTCCAAGTTGTTCTTGAGCTTCAACAACAATGGAGGTTTCTAGGGAGAAGATTTTTGCAGGGAAATGTTCAATTTGTGTGAGTTGGTTTGGGAATGGGTTGATCACGTTTTTGATCACTTAAATGTACCCAAAAATAACCAAATAAATCGTGTGGAGTCAGGTTAGCACGTGGGGTGAATTTCCCATTCACCCCTTTAATGAAACAGTGCACAGGCAGCAGGCTGCAGGCCACCATTGACGGAACCATCTACTGGCCGTTGGTCAGTCGACGGGCCGTGCATTGGCTTCCGTCGATTGGTCCTTGGCCAATTTTTGGCTTGAGAACTGCCCAATATAAGTACCAATCTACGAGACCTCACCTACGGACCGTTGGTTGACCAACTGGCCGTCGTTTGGTCCGTCGATTGACACTCCCAAGGCAGTGTCTCGACCAGCCTTGGGTCCTTCTTGTGGGCCCTTTTGCGGAGCCCTTTAGAAGTTGTACCCGGACGTTTCCCATGTAAATACAACCCTTAAAAAGTTGTAGACATTCCACATAAGTTTCACCCAAAAACAACACCTGCAACTCGTCCAAACAAGCAAGGCCCCATCGAGACACACACATGCATGTCTCTAGGCTATCTTTCGAACGTCTTGAACATTCTTGGGCGTTTGTCCTCCAAACTTCACGAAACTTCATATACTACCATTTGACATCATTAGAAACCATTTTAAGACTTCATAAGCTCATGACATACAAATATAAACATGCATAGACAAATGAGGCATATAGGTGACTAGTCATCGAACGTTTTGGTCGACCCTTGACGTTTGACTTCCAAATCACCTCAAACTATATACACTGCCTCTAAACCATATTATAAGTCATTTTATGACCTTAGAACCTTAAGAAAACCATGTTAGGCTCTAGACACCTAACTCATTTTGCGGGTCTTACATCTAGCTTATGGAGTTGCTTTACTTTTTAGACTCTTATGATCTTTCTATTTCGTTTGAGTACGTTTGGTATAAGCCTATATGTGGCTTCTTGACATTGATGTAGGACTATGCCCAAATTGCTATGATCGTTTTAGATTGTTATGAGATGAGACAACCTTGAGACTATATTCTATGTTATATATATGTATGTGCAATAAAAGTAGAAGACTATGTAATCTTCCTATACGAAGGGTCTATGTATACGCAATATGAATATATTATGTGTATGTAGAGGTCTATCTAAACCACCAAGTAGAAGTAATGAAAAGTTTTAAATTTTCCGCTAAATTTAACCTATGAATGTAATGATGTAAACTGAGAGGCTAGTCTTAGTCCTCAAAGATCACGACGATGCCGGTTGCGTCTAGGGGGTAAACCCGGATGTGACAGGATCCAACAAAGCATATACATCAAAGGAGAATAATTTTAACAAACTTGTGACCACGTCCGGTGAGCTCTCTTGATCACTTAGAGATTGGAGAGCATAAAAGCAATTTTTCTTAGGAGCATCTAGATTTGGGGAACTTTCTTGAACTTGAGTATTTTCCCTTTCTTTAGTCTTCATCATAGGGCAATCTCTTTGCATGTTACCACTCTTGCCACAACCATAGCAATTACCCGTGCAAACTAGGCACTTACCATCATGTCTCTTATCACATTTTGCACAAAGAGGCTTCTCAACATAAGATCTTCCACCTTTCCCCTCTTGGGGCTTGCGAGTAGGCACCTTACTCTTGTTTACCCTTGGAGCATTAGGAGGTCCTTGGTTGGAAAACCTCCTTTTGAACCTTGGTTTGTCTTGAACATCAAACCTATTCTTAGAAGAATTCCCCTCTTCGGTTCTCACCTTCTTAGAAGAATTCCCCTCTTCGGTTCGGGTGTGTCACATCCTGTCATTTAAGACATGCATAACATATGGAGATCATGCAACTTGTACTTAATGCAAGACTCCCATCATGAACAAGCTACTAGGAACTCTTTGGTTTCAAGCTTGAGTAAGAATAAAAGAAAAGATAGGGATATCAACAACCTTGCTACTCAAATAATCATCCCCCACTTAGGGTAAACCCATTTAACAGAGACTTATTTCATCCAATAGAACTTGGACTTACCAATCCTTCTAGTCAAGCACAACATCACCCTTTTGGGATTAAGCTTATGCAAACCCTTATTAACATCACCTCCTTCCATCTCTCAAGAAGGAATCATTTCCCACTTGGTCTTCACTCACACTTCACTAGGTGAGGATTTCAAGATATCACAATTGAGTATCTAAATTACTCCACTTCATATTCATCACTCAAAGTGATTCTTAACATAGGGAAGTTCAAGGGAACTCAAAATAGGACATTAAGGGCACTCAAAGATTTACCCTCTAGGCACATTATCACCCACTTGGGGTAAGCCTAATCAATTATTCATCACCTCATGTCTTTATCCACAAAGGTAAAGGCAAGTCAAGACCAACCTTCATACTCCTCACATAAGAAGGTTTGACATAATTGAGGATTTCCACTCCTAATCTCATATCAAGGAGCGTACTACTTCAATATCCATAAATACCACTAAAACACCTCTATTCCTCTAAGTTTATCACCTAAAGGAACTCATAACAATCAAATTAGGTCATACTACCCAACCACATGTGGCCTTAACTACACCATGAATACCAAGGGTATTTCATAATTTCATCACATCCAACCACCAAGTCATAAAAAGGTAAGTAGTTCCAATTTAAGCCTACAAGGGTCATCACCTTAGGTAGTTCATCTATAGGCTTTAGAGAATTCTCCCTCAAACTCAGGACTATAGAAATCCAAATGCTAACCAATCATATCACACATGGTGGAACTCTCAAGATCCACTAACACTTTTCTAGATATTTAGGGTAACCACCCTCTCTAGGTAAATACTTATGGGAAACATAGAGGAGATTTGGCCATAGAGGCCTCTTTCTTTTCTTCCATCACTAGGACAAGGTAGCTTCTATGTCATTTCAACCCACATCATCACCTTTGGTGGAACCTTCCAACCAATCATGTCTAGGTACAATGTAAGCACTTTGTTTAGATGAGCTTACGTAAGATCAAACTTAAAGGACAACTCACCTCTTTTAAGTAGGTCAACATCAATTCTATTCTTCTCCCTATGAGCTATTGGGTACATACATCCCTCTAAGTCAACTTCGATCAAAAATAATTCCAACTCATGGAACAAATCTCCTTCTTCCCCTTTTTCCCACTCTTAGCATAGGTTCAAAAGGAACTAATCAACTAGTCATATGAGTTCTACCATTAACTAACATACTTCACAATTTCCTTACTAGGTTCAACACCCATCTTCCCTTTTTAGGAGCAAGCCTATGTAAAAGACTCCAATCCACTCAAGGACAACTATGAAGCATTACTCATATAAAAAGGGAAACATTCGTCTTTCACTATTTACCACATTTCTCCAAAACTTTTCATGCCTATACCATAACATTATACCATCATTGCGCACGACCATACGGTAGCTCATTATTCTAAAGAGAACTCTATTCAATTATAAAAGTTCTTAACAAGCTATAACTATATCATAACATAACTTCTCAACATAACATGTCATTTCTCATAGATCACATAATGCCATAAATGGCATCACATCAAAATATTCCAAATTCAACTTCACATATACTCATCTAGTCATAGTAACCAAATAAGCATCAAAACTCACCTTTTCTCCCTCAACCCTTAAGACACCATCCCTTCGAAGTAATCACATCTAAAATACCATTGGACAGTGAAACATAAGAGAGAGATCATATAGAGTTAAGCTATATGGCACGACACAAGAGTAGTGAAGAAAGTGAAACTTCTATCGTCCTATAGCCTCTCGCTCATAGATGTGTCGCGACTCACACCAATTAACAAGACTCTACTATACGTGGCATTATGAGACTTTTGACCCTAAAACCACTTTCTATGACCTAATGCACTTATACCACATTTGTCACGACCGAGGAGCACCCCCTAGAAGTAACATGGTGTAATTCACCTCTCGGAGGTCTTATACAATCCCATAGACATCATTCATTGCATTGTCAAAGAAATTTAGCGGAAAATTTAAAACTTCTCATAGCAATACATAATTCTAGAACATCACTTCAATTTATAAAATGATAAGTACATAGTTTAGAGACTTAGTCTCCTTTTGCCGTCTTAGACTCAACATCAATAGAATAGAATAGGAACACGACCCTTTAAAACATAAAATAATAATCAATACCATTACATGAACTTAAATAACATCTTGACATTAAGGTCCTTGAATGATAAGGACACTTGAACTTCGGAAATAGCTCAAGCTCTTCATTATAGGAAAGATCTTCTAGTCATCACCACATACACTTTGTGTAAAAAGATGAAGAAGAATAGTATTAGTACAAGAATGCACTAAGTATGATAACCATGCAAAAACATGAGTTCAAGAGGACATTTAGTAAGAAATCATGCATCATGTTTTTTTAGTAAAATTTCATGAACATTGATACAATAATCACAATATAGTTCACATACATCATACAGACATGGACATTATTCACAACAACACATAATCGATATTTCACATTTAAGGCACATTCACACCTTCATAGCATTACCTTTCTTTTACCTTACTTCTCCACCCAAAGCAACCCTTGAATAACACTTAGTGCAATGCATGAATAGTGTCCCATTCCACCATTCACACCCAAATATCACCTAAGGTCACCAAGGTGAATATTCATACAACCTTAATCATTTTAACATTACACCTTCATAATGACATAACATATCACGAAACACATACTTCACATAAGAACCACCATCTAACACAATCTCAAGTCACATTAGTGCAATGTACAAGTAGCATCCCATAATACTACCTCCACCAAGTGTTCCTATGAAGTTACCCTAGACTTAGGCACATCACTTTCAACGAGTTGCAATACATACATTTAACCGTATACATGACCAACATACTTTATAGACCTCATATAAATAATAGTCATAGTCCATTTAGTATTTAGGCACATCTCAAGACAACAAGCAAGTCAATACTACCAGTATCATCATAATGAAGTAATAGAGAAATTTGCACATATAGAGAGTTCACCTTATCAACATAACAAGTATATCCAATAACATGCATATTAAGTAAGACATTCTTCATGTGGACAATAAGACCAATATTATGGATATCATTACAAAATATCACCCTCATCATGTCATGCATAAGCTACATATACATATACAGATACATATAGAACTCTTTCCTAGAATTCCCTTCAAGAGCTACTTGTGCAATGCATAGGTAAGGTCACATTCCCTCACCTAAATAAGCAACTTCCCTAAGGTTGTCCTATATAGGGTCATCATCTTACTTCTATTGTTCAATTTACATTATGTAAACTTCGCCTTAACGAATATTAGACCATGTGAGCTAAACATGGAATCCATTGTCATTCCCTCACACCGAAATGAGGGCATCCTACTTGCCAAGATAGAACATATACATCATGGTAGCATCTAGGTGGATCAACTTGATAGGTTTCTATGGGGGCACATAGTTAAGGAACTAGGAGGTTGTTACTAGAAACCCTCTTTATCTTAATTAACATTGGATTTTCCACCTCATGAGAGCATTTGGTGAACCTACCTTCCTATTTAGAAGGGACACCTCATTTGGTGAACCTACCTTCCCTTTGGGAAGGGACACCACATTGGTGAACCTACCTTCCCTTGGGGAAGGGACACTTCTCATTGTCTAGTTCACTCGGTGCTAATCTAACTTTCCTTATTTGAAAAAGTCTCTCTATGTCTTTATTAAACATTAGAGTATAAGATAGGATTTAGGAGATTAACTCCTTATATACACATGTACATAGCTCATAGTTTAATGATGATAATGTCCTTTAATCAAAACCTAGTTCAAGTGAGAACATCCTTTCACATAAACATAATATGATCAAGTATAATGTACAATTAAGGAAACCATCCATGAGACTCTAATTTATAATTAACATGTTTCATTCATATATTCATGTGTGTACGTGTACATATATGAGAAAGCCTTTCACATAAACACATTTAGACAACACATGTTCATACTTCACATTCATATCTTGTTCATGCATCATAACATATAAAGGTGCACATGAGAGTCATCCTTTCAATAGACACCCTAACATATTATACTCATAGTTATGCATGGAGTTTATGTACATATTGGTCATCATGATCACATAAGAGCAACAACCTAGTTACTTAGGAAATCAGCCTTCATAGGATCACAACACATATATACAATATCCCCTAAGTCATAAACGACTCACACATAGAATATTTATGGACTACAGACCACACACTCACATTACATCAGAGGAGACAAGATCATATCCAACATTTGAATAGAAGACTCCCAATATGTATAAGATCACACATTCATATAGGGTTACATAGGTAGGGGTCATTCTACTGGAGTATTCATCACAACTAAGCATGTAGACCACACCTAACCCTAACAACATCATTCACATATACATAACATCATCAACACACCTAGATCATGATACTAGAATGAGAGACTACACAACACCTTCATACTTGTGGTCATCATAACCACAATTCACATTACATATATTTCCTTCAAGACCATAATCACAACATATGGAGATAGACAAAATGTAAACACTACCACCATAAGTGGACCATACAACACAATGTCAACTCCAAGACTACAATTAGGAATTTAGGTCAACTTACCAATTCTCCCAAGCTATGATCATCATTGAACAATTCTCCATAATTCATAATCAATTGACATAGATAGAATTATGATTAAGCAATACACTACTATCTAATCACAATTGAATCATCATCAAATCAAGATCACAAGACCCACATTATAGGCTAAATTGAGAGATTAATGAGATCTTGGGTTCTTCATGGAATTTTATTGAAAATCATCATAAAACAGTGATTAATCATAAATCCATGATTAGAATAACTTTGAAATCAATTTGACAACGAACCCATGGCTAGATTGAAAGATAGCAATTTGACCTTAGAATCACATTGGAAAACCTTTGACCAAACTCCTTAATGCAAGGTTAACTAAGGATCAAGGGTTACCAATCCCCGACAGTGTCACCATTTTTATTTCACATATCATGACACTTCATCCAATTCTAAGTGCTAACGATCGTTAGTACGCAATATAACTAAAGGATGTGATATGGGGTCGAATCGCACAGGAGTGGTACGTATTTGAGAATCTATATCCTAGTGTGAATGTTCTCAAGTCAATCATAGGTAAAAACATTTATGAATAAAATCTTGATTCATGTTCGGGGTGACACAAGTGTAAAATAACCAGGGGGCTTTGATTGTAATTCTAAACTACAACAGCAAATAAGACAAAAGTAACAAGTATCATGGGTTCTTGGGATGTGATTGTATTATGGGCTAAAGTAGAGAAATAGGTAATTGCAACTGATAGTAAATCGCTATAAATCAGTGAATAAACTAGACTTTAGTGGGGATAAACTTTCTCTTGAACAATTTAGCACGAATCAAATTTGTTTCTCTCGAGCACCAATAAGAAGCTATTAAGAACAACACATGCTTTAGTCCATTCACTCTCTATAACACTCCGGAAATTCCATGACTTAGACTAGAGCTTAATCTATTTAATAATGCCTAAAATGATATTTCCAGAAAATGTACTTGTCTAGTGAAGAGCCTATTAGGTTTTAAGAATAGGTATAGAATGTACATAGGAATCCCAATGCCCAATAATGAGTAATATTGGTCATGTTAGAGAATATTGGCTTAAGAGTGTTAGCCAATTTTTATGTATACACAAGTAAATGAAAATATACCTTGATGTTCAAATGCTCCAATCCAAGCTTATTTAGGAATTGTACCTGCAATGAAGATCCTAAGCTAAAATTATTGAATTCTTAGTACATTAGGTACGAGGCATCCAAGTGTCAAGCCTAGGTACCATAGTCATTTAAAATGACCATGTAGATTAAGCAATGCCCAAGGACATAGTGAGGATCCTTGGAAAAGGAGTGAACTTTCCAGAAGTGCACGGTTAGGAAAGTGCACAGCAACACATGTGCAAGCACATGTGCTACCAACGGCCGAGAGACAAGCCCAACCGATTTGGTTAGGGCAGTTAGGGGGCACGCGTGTCGGACCATGCCAAGTGGGGCCGAGCCTTCTAACCTATCCTAGATCCTAACTAACATCCCTAACTAACTAACCTAGGACTAACTAAAATTAACTAACTAGGGTGCCCTAAATCCTAAGACCCAACCGGGTGACCCTAGCAGAGTAACTAACAAAAGAAACATCCTAGTACCTAACCTAGGATGGTCCAAATGGGTTTGTTATGGTCGTAACGACTTAGGGGTACTTTAGTAATTACCATAGAGGTCAATTAATTAGCAACTTAATTAATTAATTTAAGTACTATTCAAACCCAAGACCCTTAGTCAAATGCTCTCCTATTTGTAGTCGATTTAGGAGGGGCGATTTGGTAATTTAAGGGGAGAATCATTAGGGAAATTCTTGGGACGTCTATATATTGATATTAGGTCAAATTTAGACCACAATTACACGTCCCAAATCAGAATCAAACGAAATTCTCTTAATCTCTCAAGAACGCTCTCTTTTCCAAACTCCATTGAAGAACAAGAAAAGCTTAAGGAAGAAGTCGAAGGTTTCGAAGTTTCCAACCAAGATTTCGTAGATACTTCATCTATAAGGTATGGGTTTTCACTCTTAGGATTCTTTTCCCCAAGAGTTCCTTTAAAGATAAGTTTTCAAGAACTTCAAATACTAGGGTTTTTACTCTACAAAACGGATTTTCTTCCTAACCCTAGATTTATGATTTTTAATGAAAAGTAAACGTTTTCTATATCTAATTTCGCATGAATTATTGAATAATTGATTGATAATTTTTGAATAAAGTGTGATACATGATCTTTCTCAATGTGATTGTTTCGAATGGGTTATTTGTAGTGTTTGATAACGTGAAAACATTAGGGTTAAAATTTAAGGTTTGAATGAACTCTTTTTAATGATCCGTTTACCCTCTCCTATGCTATGCATTGATCTTGTACATGATTTTATGAGTTGTTCTTGAATATGTCATTGAGTATTTCACTATGTATGATTATGAATATTGCCTGATGAAAAAGGTTCTTGGAAGCAAGAGGTAAGTCTTCTAAGTGTGATTAATCTTTAATGTTTATGTTAGCCTATAAACTATGATGCTATGTTATGAAAAGTATATATGAATTTTCTATGCGAATATGCTTGCTATGAACATGTAAATCGTGAGATTATGATAAGAATATGAATATGCAAGTTATGATACTCTCTTGTATGCTTTACACAAGATGATTATGCCATGTAAATCTCACGTATGAAGGGTTACGATGAAAGGACAATTCTCATCTAATCTAAAAGAGCTCATGATCATGTTATACAAGGAGATAATCTCCTATGACCTATGATAAGTTTTTGATAAAAGACAAATTAAAGGTTATTTCAAGAAAAGGGACTTAAGCTAAGCACCGATGAACTAGATATGGGATCCCAGCGGGAAGGTAGGTTCACAAAGATTCTCATGAGATTGAGGATGCCATGTAATGTGGAACTATGGGTGTCTAATACATCTCCTAGTTCTTGAACTATGCTGCCACCATAGGATACTAGCTAGTGGATCCACCTAAAAAGCTACGTCATGTTCGGTTCTACTTTGGCAGGTAGACCACCTCGTTTCGATGTGGGGAAGACACCGGATTCCATGTTTAGCTCACATGGTCTATGTCGGTTAATTCCTATGTTCCCTCATGTAAAACGAAAGACAAGTAAACAAACGTTAACTAGGGTAACTTGAGGAGTTGGCTTAGTATAGGTTGTGGTATAGGACACTACCTAGACATTGCACAAGTTGACTCTAAGGGAAGTCCTAGGAGATTGTTCTTAAGTAATATGATGATATGAAAGATATATGTTTATGATATATGATGTTACTCTTACATGAATGTTGGTTATTATGATGAATATGTTATTTGGTTATATTGCTATATGAAGTGATGCCTAACTATGTTACAAGTTATATGAAGCAAAGCTTTTACTTATGGTCTCCTATCTTATCTACTCGGTTATGTGGGGTTATGGGGCTTCACATCACCATTGCACTTGTAGGTTGGGGATGAGGTCATTGGTAAATATTTTGTATGTTGTGTCTATATGATCTATTGAATATGAAATGTTAACATGAACCTATGATAATATGTCTTTGATTGTGATCATGCTTTAAGTTTGATGAAATCCGTAACTTGTATGTGTTATATGGTATGTGCATTGAAGATTTTCATAAGACTTAGCATGTTTTCTAAGGAGATGATAAATGATCCTTTTTCATGCATGTCCCTATGTGTTATGTGTATATACCCATACTTAGTAAATGTAGCGGACTAACCCCATTACTTTATTTTACTACAACTGTAGGTTCCGGCCATTGAAGTTAAGCAGGTCGATTTGAAGAAGCTTGGAACTCTTTCACCAAGTCATGGTAGGTCCTCAAGTTCGGGACATTACCATTTCAATTTCCAGCCTTATGAAGATTTAGTAGTTTTTAGAATACGTTATTCCGTTGTGTTCTTTGGATTCTTTTGTATAGTATATATGACATATTTACTATTATTGGCTAAGTCCAGATTCACATTCTTTAGATGGTTATATATATATGAGACAAGTTTTAGAATATCGTATGTCCTTATAAATCTTAAGTATGAAGTCTAAGTATACTTCATTAGTATATTAAAACTTTTTAATTTTCCCGCAATTTTTAATGATCACATATTATGACAAATGCTAAGAGGCTTGTCTGTGACCTCTGAGAGGTTAACGACGCCGGTCTCATCCGGGGTATGAAGTCCGGGTGTTACAAACTTGGTATCAGAGCATGAAGTTAAATATTGGAATCTTAAACTTGGTATCAGAGCATGAGGTTAAGTATGGAATCTTAAACTTAGTATTAGAGCATGAGGTTAAATATCCTTAGGGTCAATGTCTCAGTAAACCACATTACCTAGCGTCTTGTTCATGGTTGTGAAGCGCGCCACAATCGTGGACGAGAGGTTATGTGGTGATTAGGAAACTTCTATTTTCTTGATACTCTTATATCGTGCCTCTAGAGCTTTGACACTATGTGTATTTTAGCGTCTAATCCCGAAGAGCTTGAAGAAGAATGTCGTGCATCGATGTTTCATGACAATATTGATCTTTCTAGGTTGATGGTTCATGCTGAACAGGTTGAGGAAAGTCGCCTAAGAAAGAGAAATAGGGAAGCTAAGAAGGCAAAGTCTTTTGAGAGTGGTTCTCCTAAAAGTAGGTTTGATGTTCAAGACAATCCTAAGTTTAAGAAGAGTTTTTCAAACCAAGTTCCTTCAGATTTCTCCGGGAATCACAATGATAGAGGTTCTAATCCCGAACCTCAAGAGGGGAGAAATGTTGATCCCCCAAGAGAAAGACCAACTTGGGGTAAGTATAGTAAAAAGCATGGGGGCAAATGTCTTGTTGGAACTAATAGTTGCTATGGTTGTGGCAAAAGTGGCCATATTGTGAAGGATTGTCCTATTATTGAAGTCAAGGTAAGGGTAATTGTCAAGCTCAAGCAAACGGTCCTAATTCTGAAGCTCCAAAAAGGAACCGTTTTTATGCACTCAAGGCTAGGGGTGAACAAGAAATCTCTCCCGACGTTGTGACAGGTATGTTGTAAGTGTTGGGAATGCAATGTTTCCAAGAAGAAATAAGAATGAGAATCAAAGCCAGTTAATAAATCTTCTATGCCAAATCAACGTTATAGCTTGCCAAACTTAGCATTGAATTGTTCTTATAGGCTAATCAAAGGTTAAAATTTCTTTCTTAAAATGATGTGATTACTATAGGATATACAAGAAGTTAATTGACTTGTCTAGTAATAAAAATCTAAGAATGGGCATAGCCAATAAAGATTGGCTAATAAAGACTTCATGCCCAATTTAACAAGAATGAAAAAAAAAAAAACTTGTTTACAAAATAGGTGCATGTTTTGGTAAAAGATAGTACCAACTAGAGTTTTAAGAAGATGTTTTCATACTCTATTCTTGCACTTATATGAAACTTGTATGCAAATGTTTTCTTGAGATTTTGCTATTTTTTTGTTATCTTAAGAAGATTGATAGCATGGTAACTCGTTGATGCATTTTGAGCTTATGATAAGGTTGAGAAGGAAATTCCTCACTACGTGTTATGAATATGTAGCCCTTATATGTTTGTGCATCATGAATTGAGTGCTAAGTATAATGATATGTTATGTGCGGGTTGTGCTGCTAGTATTGAGTCTATTCCTTACCCTCCCAAAGGAATTTAGTGTCATTCGGGGATGAATGTTCCTAAGGGGGGTATAATGTAACACTCCAGAAATTCCATGACTTAGACTAAGCTTAATCTATTTAATAATCCTTAAACTGATGTTTCCAGAAAATGTAGTTGTCTAGTGAAGAGCCTATTAGGTTTTAAGAATAGGTATAGAATGTACATAGGCATCCCAATGCCCAATATTGAGTTAATTGGGCAAGTTAGAGAATATTGTCTTAAGAGTGTTAGCCAACTTTTATGTATACACAAGTAAATGAAAATATACCTTGATGTTCAAATGCTCCAATACAAGATTATTTAGGAATTGTACCTGCAATGAAGTCAGAGACTTGTGCCGTAAGCTTTACCAAGTTCTCTCACTCTCGATTTCGGCAAAATCACATCTGCTTAGTGTTGTCAAAACATTTATACGTAGAAAGTATTTTAGCTGCCAAATTAGTGATTGGGTCTAGATTAATTTGCACCCTAGCATCACATTTTTGGCTAAATAGGTGGAAGATATGGACAGACCTAAAGTAGACAAGCACGTCAAGAGAAGAAAGCTAGGAGCACCTTAACTAAGAAGGAACACCAAAAGAAGGCAAAGAAATTTGCTGAAATCAATAGGAAAGAGGAGGCAAAGGAAAAGCACATGCTCTACTTGAAGTAGGTTAAGACAATGATAGCAATCATGACTTATACCACACTACCTACGAGAGTGAGGAAATACAAGCAAAACCCCAAACTACTGAGTCTTAGGAAGAGTGGCAAGTAAAAGTACGAACGGCAGAACTATGCTCAAGAAAGTTAATTAACCCATTTGAGATTGGAACCCTTCTAGTAATCACACTTTCTCACTCGACGAGAGAGTAGTACAAAACATCACAGGAACAAGCAAGGAAGAAACACAAGAAAGCAGTAGCTACTAAAACTATACCAGTAAAGACATTGTTACTGACCCATCCCCTAAACCTTAAAGTATGTCCACGACAATACCCATTTGTTCTGATATGACAGGACTTTGTGTCGCTGCATTGTTGAATACATCCACTTCTTTCATCGCCTCTCATGTTCCGATCACATAGGCAATCTTAATCAGGATAGGAAAATTTGCTATGTCTGCAAACAGTCGGACTTTCGCCCTGGAAACCTCTATTCCAGGCATGATCCAGAATTCCCTAACTATGGCGGTGACACCGCTAAGAGCCACCATTGATGAAATAAGTACCAAATTAACAATGTGAGAGTGTGAAAAAGGGGCCATAAATTAGGTGAAATTATTAAGGACTGCCATTGAAAATTTGAGAAGCGATGTGGACTAGCTGAAGTTTATGATATACCTATTGTCCACGAGACAGAAGTAGTTCCACATATGTCAAGAATGCCTCAGAAAACTACTATAATTGAACAGTTAGCTAGACCTAGGTTAGAGGCAGAGACAGATGAGGACATGGATGCCGAAGATGAATATCAGATAGAAACTTACAAAAACATGATGGGTGCAATGTTGGTTTCCATGGTAAACAGGCATTCTGACATCTCCTATGCAGCTAACCCTTCTAGAGTAACAAAGAATTCTGACATCCCTGTCATCAACACCCAGACAGATGGAGCGACTGCTTAAACATGATCACCTCTTTACCCCCCCCCCTCATGATCGTTGTTCTTGCTGATGATTATTTCTAATACTTGCATTTGAGGACAAATGTATTCCCTTGTGTTGGGGTGAGACCCACACCTTTTGTGTTGATATTATTGTGATTAATGTTTGTGTTTTAGTGTATATACATTTGGGTTATCTGTTTTAATTTTGTTTTAAAACTGCTTTGCGATTGTTTAAGCTTATGGCTCCTTAATTTTTCTTTAATTGAAAATGATTTTGACCCTTCTAAAACACCTTTTGTGTTGAAAGTGATTGTTCTCGTACAAAGTTAAATCTCAGTTTCAATCAATACCGATGACTTGAATAGTGCTCTCAATAAAAAAAATGAATGTACGGCTATAATGAGACCAAATGAAGTTACATATGCAATATCTGAACTCTTTGCATATCGTTGTGATTAGCCATGTAGCTACTTGAATTCTGTTGTGATGATCATTCCACACTAATGAAACTGTATAGTCTTGTTTGGATTTAGTATCGATGCATTATGTGTTGAGTTTACTTCGAACCATGCATGAATAAACCTAGAATTTGCCCACTTAGTCCGATTGCTTTAGAAACATGTCCTCTTGAAATTAGCTTAGCCAATTTTAAAGAGTGTGAGCCAAATTTGATATATACCTTTTTTGTGATCTACCTGTGAGCATGTGAAACTCTTTTGAATACCCCTTGAGATATATCCTTCTTTGGAAGAAAACTTGATTAAACCTAGACCTTTACTCTATCCACTACCTATAATCCTCATGACTTGTAATTTATTAAAAAGACAACTTAAACAAAATGCTTAAGTTGGGTGTGTGGTGAAAAGGAAAAGGAGAAGTCAAGAAGTACAAAAAAGTCTCCTCAACTCAAGGTATTGCAAAGAAAATGGAAACCCTCCACATGAAAAAAGAGAAGAAAAAGAAAAAAAAAGAAAAAAGTATGAAAAAGAAGGATTACGGAATAAAGGTCAAAAAGAAATTTGGGTTTACAAGCAATCCATGGAGTGAAATAATAGGATGACTTAGAAGCTCAAAAAGAAAATTGGTAGAAGAATGTGGAGGACGGGAAGTGTTTTTGAGCTCCACAGTTCATGAGGATTTTTAGTCACTAATCCTAAATGACCATACCTTTTAACTCAACCCCATTAAAAGACTTAGAAAGACCTTTTTGATCATGAGTAAGTCGAACAAAAGTTGATCAAAAAATAAGGGAAAACCTATGGGTAAAAACATTCCTTGTGTTACTCTTGAGCGTTGTATCAGATTCCTTATATTAAATTGATTAACCAGTGTGTGTGAATATGGAATCACTCTTTGTTTGAGGGCATTATGATACTGTTGTTGAACTTGAACACGCATTAGTAGCAAGTATTGTGAGCATGAGAATCTTTGGTAATGGTGTGTCACAACTTGAATCTTTGAGTACATAATTGATCTTTGCATGAGTAGTTTGAGTCTTGTGTGTATGTTCATGATTGAGTCTTGTGTAGAACTATTTTAGACATCCTATTTGAACTATTGAACTTGAGTTTTACTTGAGGACAACCAAAAGTTGAAGTTGGGTGTGTTGATGAGTCACCAATTAGACTCATTTAAGTTTCTATTTTCATAGAAATACTGTCCTCAAATGTTTATTTAGTCCCAAAGTCTGATGAAAACTCTTAAGTTTCAGGTATTTGAAGTTTTAGTGGAAGCATGGACACTTACGCGTAAAAGGGAACAAAAAGGCTGAACATAACGTAAAACCTGAAGCATAAGCTTCGCCAATAACACTTGGCAAATCGCCAAAGGGAAGCACTCTACCCTTTGTTCCAGAACGCGAAGCTTTGAAGAAAGTGGATCAAAAGTAGATGAAATGAGCAGTCAGCGTGTCGCCGATCTTTTCCGCGAAGCAGAGATATACCGCCCAATGATCCAAGACACAAATATGATAAAGGAAAGCACAAAAGGAGATGAACCATAAGAAGGCTGAATTGTCGAGTCATTCGGCAATCACGAATAACCTCGCCGAATGGTCAGCCACAACGCTTAATCTGAAAGCTATAAATACTAGTTTTACGTGTTTTTTTAACAAAGTTCGAACATTATTATTAATTTTCCCTTTTTAGAACTTTAGTTCTTGTATTTTCTCTAAAGTTTGGAGAGGGTTTTGTGGGAGAACTGAAGAAGGAAGGGTTTCATCTTCCACAAATTTGAAGTGGTTCTTCTCTATTCTTCTTCCTTTGCTCATATTAAGTTTTAATTTCTTCTATCAATCTAATTTCATTATCATTTCAGGCATAATATTTTATTGCTTGATGTGTAGCTAAAAACCCCATTCTTGGGGTTTGATCTAGTAAATATGAGTTGATATTCTTGTTGGGTCTTGCTAGATGATAGGTTAGATGTATTAAAATGGTGATTTCACCTAGTGGTTGTGGTTTAACTTATTGGGTTTGTAGTTGCAAATACAAACTCACCCATGTGTTTTTTGCTTGTCCGGCAAGGAGGTAATGAAACAAAGACCACTAAACTGGTGGCCTAAGGAGTGGGTCGAAATGAGGTTAACCCAGAAAGGGTGAGTCCTAGCCCCATATCCTAACACTCAGCTCGAGAGAGAAAGTGGGGTAAGGTGTACACTAGCCTTCATGCGGAAAATGGTTGTCCGAGAGGAATGCATTTTAAATGAGGTATGTTGCCCGAGAGAGAATTTATTTCCATCTAAATCTTAGCCTAGTCATAATTATCTTGCAAATTTCCTATTGAAACCATTTACCCAACTACCTATCTCAACTTGTATTGCGGTCACACCCCAAGACCTTCTCCCCATACTTGATTTTCGTGTTACTTTTGTTATTTTCACTATACTTGTGACAAACCCCCATTTCAATATTTGACACTTTGGTGTCACCCCTCTGATTTACAATGTTTTTATTCGTTAATATCTTCAGCTATGACTAATTAGCATGAAATTATAATTGACTACATCTTGTCGAAACCGCTCCCTTGAGACACAACCCCAACCCTTGGTTGGGTTACTAAACTATTGATGATCATAGACACACATACTGTAGGTTAGTGTCGTTGGTCATGATAAGCATCAAAATGAACCATTTTTTATGCTTATCGTGACCAATGACACTAACCTATGGTATGAGTGTCTACGATCGTCGATAGATTAGTAACCTAACCAAGGGTTAGGGTCGTGTCCGAAGGGAGCAATTTAGACAAGATGTCGTCAATTAGAATTTAATTATAACTATTCATACAAAAGAGATTAACGAATAAAAACATTTTAAATAAAAGGGGTGATCCAAAGTGTCAAATATCAAAAGGGGGTTTTTGTCACAAGTATAGTAAAAACAACAAAACTAGCAAGAAAATAAATTAATGGGAGAAGTTCATGGGGCGTGACCGAAATAAAAGTTGAGATAGGTAGTTCAGTACATGCTTTTGATAGGAAATTTGTAAGATAATGGTTGCTAGGCTAAGCTTTAGATGGAAATAAGTTCCCTCTCTAGAAACTTACCCCGTTTCAAATGTGTTCCTCTTGGACACCCATTTTCCGCATTTTCCGCATGAAAGGACAACCTACACCTTACCCCACTCACTCTCTCGAGCAGAGTGTTAGGATATGGGAGTAGGACTCACCTTCTCAGGCTGAACCTTATGTCGACCCACTCCTTAGGCCATTAGTATAGTGGTCTTGGTTTGAGACGTCTCTCTCAGGCAAGGAGAAAACACATGGGTGAATTTGTATTTACAACTACAAACCCATTAAGTTAAACCACAACCAGTAGGTCAAATCACCGTTAAAATACATCTAACCTATCAGCAATCAAGACCCAACAAGAATATCAACTCATATTTGCTAAATCACACCTCAAGAATTGGAATTTTACCCACATATCAAGCAATAATAAAATACACCTAAAATGTTAATGAAATCAAATGG
The DNA here is from genome assembly GCA_022817965.1 of Solanum lycopersicoides. Lineage (NCBI taxonomy): Eukaryota > Viridiplantae > Streptophyta > Magnoliopsida > Solanales > Solanaceae > Solanum > Solanum lycopersicoides. Next base: position 35,186,541 of record CM040622.1, on the reverse strand, counting down.
GTATAAGAAATTAAACCTTAATATGAGCAAATGAAGAAGAATAGTAATACCCACTTCAAACTTGGGGAAGATGAAATCCTTGCTTCTTCAAGTCTCCCACAAAACCCTCTCAAAATTTGAGAGAAAATACAAGAACTGAAGTTCTAAAAAGTGAAAATTAATAATACTACTCGGACTCCGTAAGAATAACACATACAACTAGTATTTATATTTTTCAGATTAAGTGTTGTGGTAGACCATTTGGTGAGGTTAGTCGCGATCGCCGAAATACTCGGCGATTCGCCCTTCCTCTGGTTCATCCCCTATTGTTCTTTGCTTTGAGCATGTTTGTGTCCTGGATCATTGGGCGGTATATCTCTGCTTCGCAAAGCTGATCGGCGACACGCCGACTGCTCCTTTCATTGCCTTTTGATCCACTTCCTTTGGGGCTTCGCATACTTGAACAAAGGGTGGAGTGCTTCCCTTCGGTGATTCACCAAGTATGATTGGCAAAGTTCAGGCTTCAACTTTTATGTTCTTTTCAGCCTATTTGTTGCCTTTTGCGCTTAAGTGTTCGTGATTCCATTAAAACTTCAAACACCTGAAACTTAAGAGTTTCATAAGATATTGAGACTAAATAAGAATTTGAGGACACTATTTCTATCCAATAAAAGCCCTAAATAAGTCCAATTGGTGGACTCATCAAAGACCATTTCCCGATGTTGTTCATGGATGAGAGGTTATATCGTCTCGCTGGTAAGGTTCTGTACTATTTTATAGATGGGTTTTTGGGCTACAATAAAATCTCCATAGATTCCAAAGACCAAGAGAAGACCACTTTCACTTGTCCTTATGGGAATTTCAAGTTCAAGACAACTACATTTCGCTTATGCAATGCTATAGCAACCTTTCAGTGTTGCATGATGTTGATAATTTATGATATGGTGTAGGATGCAATAAAGATATTTATGGATGATTTCTCGGTAATTTGGACTCATTTGATAAGTGTTTGACTCATTTAGCTGAGGTACTAAAACGGTGGAAAGAGTGAAATTTTGTGCTCAACTAGGAAACCCTCAAAATTTTGGTAAAAGAGGGTATAGTTTTGGGTCAGGGTATTCAAGTTGGTAGAGCTAAAGCTAAGGGTAATAGAAAAACTCCTACCACCCATCTTAGTAAAAGGTGTTAGAAGTCTTCTTGTGCATGTAGGTTTCTATTGGAGGTTCATAATGGTTTAACTTAATATTGCACATCCATTGTGAAATCTACTTGATAAGGAGTGTAATTTTGATTTTGATGATGCTCGCTTAAGAGCATCTGGAGAGTTGAAAGAAAAGTTAACTTCGGCACCTATCATTATTGCACCGAATTGTGGACAACCGTTTGAGGTGATGTTTTATGAAAGTGGGGTAGCGCTTGGTGTAGTATTAGGACAAAGGCGAGAGAAAATTATTTGTCGTATTTAGTATGTGAGCAAATCATTAACTATTGCTGAAAATAACAATATTGTAACAAAACAAGAACTGCTTGTAGTGGTTATTCCATTTGAGAAGTTTAGACCCTATTTTCTTGGTAATCGTTTACATACTGATCATTCTATATTCAGGTGTCTTACGCTAAGAAAGATGTAAATTCAAGATTGATTAGATGGGTACTTTTGTTGCAAGAGTTTGATTTGTAAGGTAAAGGATAGAAAGAGAATTTAAAATCAAGTCATTGATCACTTGTCGAGATGAGAGGAGGAAGTTGTGATCAAAATAGAAGATTGAATTCAGATAAGTGATACATTCCCTGATGAGCAGGTATTGGCTGCTTCGGATGACCTTATCCCTTTGTTCACAGACTTCGCTAACTACTTGGCAAGTGATTTAGTGTTGTTGGCTTTATCAATCCACCAAATGAAACCATTCATGTCTGATGTTAAGAGTTAAATGAGAAGTTTGAAGTTAAGTTGTTACTCCCTCTAGTCCATATTAAGTGAATTGTTGGGGTTCGGCATGCCCCTTTAGAAATTATTGGCAAAATGGTATGGTGGACCCTTATAGTTGACTCGAATTGTAAATTGAACCCTTCTACTCTCCAAAGTTTTAACTAGACACTTCAACTCAAACAAAATAGAAATTTTAAACCATTATGTCAGCCGGTGTTCCTCACTCGATCTGACATGGATGACACATCATATCCACGTCAAAAAAATCCACATCATATCTATCTTATTAATTTAATGGTCACAATGCTATTTTTATATATTTATTTTATTAAACAAATGATTACTTTTAAAAAATGTTTTTCACTTTACCAAAAGAAAGTTCATTGACATTTTACATCCCCATCTAAGCTTACAATATGTTTAAAACTAATATTAACATCAATAGAAGAAAGCACTCAAACCATACTACTCTTAATACTAAACTTGACACCAAGAAACGCTTGAAATTGAAAGAAAAATCAAGAATATGAAAATTTCAAAGTTGTATGTACAATTTAAAAGAGAGATGAAAATTTATTTTTTTAGAAGTTTTACTTGTGAAGAAATAAAAAGAAGCAAGTAGTAGCAGTAAATTCCTTCTTCAATTTCGATGAGGAACTTCTGTGCTAAATCACCCCAGGTGGTAATTGAATTTGCGAGCTCTGAGTTTGACGATCTTTTTTCTTCCCCAAGCTGAGAGAAGGTGAATAAAGTGATCCTCACGTAGTCCTTGCTCACACCAGTTGGAGTGTAAGTATCAATGATCTCGAGGAAATTCTGAATTGAACTGTTAGATTTGTTGCGGCAGACCAGTGAATTTCCCATTTGAGTGCAGTATTTGCACCATACTCTGCTTCAATTAAAACCTCCTACCAGCTTCATGTTTCTGAATACATGATATCACATTGGTGGGCCCTAGGATTGCCACATCTCTTGCTTTCAAGGCGGCTATTGTTTAAGTTTGTTCCTCCTCTACTTTTGTTACCGGAGACACTGGCTTACTGATAAAAAGAGGAACCAGATATGTAAATCTTCTCAGCCTTCTATGTAAGTGTACGAATCTTTCCGATTCCGATGGAGGCGTTACTAATCCTTGGTCGTCGTCCAGTTTGGATTTTTGAAACAACCTGCAACAATGGAATGCTAAGATCAAGTTGTCAAAACTTGCTTTTTAACTTCAGAATTCAGAAAAAAACAAATAATTTCTTATTCTAAAGTCCCCATCAGTGGTGCCAAAAACTTGGGGGTGGACAAATCGCACATGCAAGTGCTCGTTGTCGTACAAGTAATAAAGTGGCTCTTTTTGAGAGCCGAATATCGTACCCAGATGGACTTACGCTTAGAAACACTTAATTCCACTAACTTTTAGTTAAACACAAGTATATTTTCAGATTTCAAAAGTGATGTATTTTCGACCTCTACGATTACAGTAAAATGTGACAACACGATTCACTTTCAAGGGTTTCAAACTATGACTTGGGAAAGGCCAAGGGCTGCAGCTTTTATCAGGAATCATGCAATCAATATCATTTATATGAGTAATTATCAACTATCGAATCAATGAATCATAGGGTATGTATGATCATGGTCTCCTGACCTCTAATCGCCTATGATATATAACACTCTAAATATATCGTTGAGCGGGTAGTATGGATTAAATACCGAGCATTAAGATATCTTCTTGTATGATGACCCAATCAAGGTTTCTAGGTATATCCTTATCCTAGATGCTAATCTACCGTAGCTATTTAGAGAAAAACAAGCTCCCCATGTTCCACTTTCTATCCTCTTATTCCTCTTCCAAGTTCAATTTGCACACTGAATTTATTTCTATGTTGATCAATCATGAAATACGAAAAATAAGAACATAAGAAAGATTCAAATGATAATTGACTACCCAATATCAAAATCAATATATTACAATCATCATGTAGCGAAAACCCTTGAACAAGGGTATTTAGCTACTCAAAATACAAAAATCAATCCAACATTGCTTGTAAATCATTCAGATATTGAAAGGAAAATAGTTTAAGAAATAACCCTAAAACTGCTGAAAAACGTACTCCCAAGTCGTTCTTCTTCAAAAGAATCCCGAACTAAAAATAAGAATAAAAATAATAACCTATTTATACTAAAAGTCGAAACAGCCAAATCAATTACTCAGGTGCGCGACGTGGAGGCGGCTTCAACATTTGCTTTCAGTCGTCTTGTCCTTCTCTGTGACATGGCAGTAGGGCGGAGCAGTCTGCCTCGCCTCGAATATTTGCGACCAATATTTCACTCCCTCTCCGCAACGCGGAGGGGCCACGGAGTGTTCTGTCTAGAAATTATTCTTGCAGACCAGATTATACTTAAACCATGTGACGCGGAGAGGAACTCAAGTGCTTTGGTGCATTTTCTTCAGCTTCCTCCTTGCCCTCTTTTTGCCTTAAATGTTTTGAGTTCCTCCTTAGTCCATTTTTGTGCTTATTTATCCAATTAAAGTTACCTACAGCACTAATCATGTTGGTTCATGTATAAACAAACAAACAACTCAATGAGACTATAAACACGTACACATTGACTTCAAACTAGGCGTAAATGAGGGCATAATTAGTTCTTTAGGCATATAAATATGCCCAAGATCATTTACTAGTGAAAAGGTTATTCATTTTAGATGTTTACACTGGTCATACAAGATTTTGTGCATTTTTAATATCTTTCACGCTTGATACATGTGTTTATGAAAGCTTGATATAACACTTATTACTCTATTACTTTTCTTTTGCCGCTTTATTATTAAATGTCGTTGTTGGGTGAAAGATTAACTTATATACGGGTGGGTCAAAATTAAAAATTAAAAATTTATTTTCTTATAATTGTCAGATAAAAATAAGTTTCAATAAACAAGTAATGATTTCTCAATGGCATGTAGTCCCACCATCATCAACTACTAATTTCTATCATTTTGACTACATTAATTACAATCTTCATTTAGTTTTAAATTCTTTAACCAATCATACCACTTCACATTAATTGAAACAGATGAAGTAATTTTCAATTAAATTCTGTAACTCTTAGAAGTTAATGACTAATATTGTATTATCAATATCTTGTCTTATATGAATTTTGTTACAACCCAGATAAGAACAAAATTATGACACATTTAAACTACAACGTTCCATAATACAACATTTTTGCCTTGTCAAAGGTATTCTAATGCAAAGATCTCTAAGGGAGGTTTCAAGGATTGAAGAAGGGTCCGCGGTCAGTGAACCCAAGCCTTGTAAAAATTATTCTAAGGCGATGGTTCACGGACAGGTTCACGGCCAGTATAATGGTCCACAGATGGTAAACCCGTCCGTGGAGATTGACTAAGAAAAATAAGACTCGTTAGTTTTCAAGGTTATATGGGTCTTGTTCTACGCATCTAATACCTAAACTAGGTCATTTTAATCCTATTCCTACACCCTATATAAGTCTTTAAGCCTAAAATTTAACCATTCTAAATCACTTTTAAAATTTTCCCAAATTCTTTCCCCAAAAATTTCTCTATCTAATAGCTTGAAGAAAAATAAGACTAGGATTTCAAGATCAAGTCTCCACATTCACCATTAAATATGGGCTTTGAACTATAAGATATATAAGTCTTCATCCATGGAGCCCTTTCCTCCGTCGAGTTCCTAAATTCTCCAATTTATAAAGTTAGAAATCCCCATTTGACCCATGACTTTATGAACTTTTATGCATGAATAGATCAAATCTCCAAATTCACCTAAAAATCATGAGATTATATAAATTCATGGAAAAACAATCAAATCAACCAAAATTTAAAACAATGCATGACATAGAGGAAAAACTCTAACTCGATTGGGGATTTTTAACTCTATAAAAATTGAATAATTTAGGAACTCCATGGACGAAAGGGCTCCATGGATGAAGACTATCATACCTCATAGTTCAAATTCCACAATTAATGGTGAATTTGCAGACTTGATCTTGAAATCCTAGTCTTTTCCTTGATGCTTTTAGAGAGAGAATATTTTGGGGGAAGAACTTGGAGGGTTTTGGGAAAAATAAAAAGTGATTTATAATGGTTGATTTTAGGTTTAAGAGACTTATATAGGTCTAGGATTAGGCTTAAATCAACCTAGTTTAGGCATTAGATGCATAGGAAAAAACACATATAACCTTGAAAAATAACTAACAAGTTTTAGCTTTCTAAGTCAATCTCAGTGGACAGGTCTACCGTCTGTGGAACCTTCTACAAGTCGTGAACCTTTCTGGGAATCATTTCCTTAGAATAATCTTCACAAGGCTTGGGTTCAAGGATGGGTTCAATGACCGTGGACCCTTCTACTGTCCCTGAATCCTTCGTTAGATTTTTTTATTGGAATACTTTTCACAAGGCAAAATTGTTATATTTTAGAATGTGGTAGTTTAAATGTGTCATAATTTCATTCTTATCTGGGTTTTAACTAAACTCATATAAGACAAGATATAGATAATACAATATTAGTCATTAACTTATGAGACTTACAGATTTAACTGAAAATTACTTGATTTGTTTCAATTAATGAGAAGTGGTATGATTGGTCAAAGAATTTAAAACTAAATTAAGATTGTAATTACTGTAGTCAAAATGATAGCAATTAGTAGTTATTGATGGTGGCACTACATGCCATTGACAAATAATTACTTGTTTATTGGAACTTCTTTTATCTGACAATCATAAGAAAATAAATTATAATTTTTTAATCCTAACACACCCGTACATAAGTTAATCTTTCACCCAACAACGACATTTAATATTAAAGCGGAAAAAGCAAAGTAATAAAGTAATAAGTCATATATCAAGCTTTCATAAAAACATATATAAAATGTGTAAGATATTAAAAATGCACAAAATCTTGTGTCACCGGTGTAAAAATATCTAAAACAAATTACCTTTTAACCAGTAATTAAAATGACCACCGTAAGAGCCTTCTTAGCCACAACAGTCAAGGAAGGATGGAGCATTTACCATTTTAATATGAACAATGCATTCCTCCATGGTGAGTTACATGAGGAAGTATACATGGAACTACCACCAGGCTTAGTAGTTGGCAAATAAAGGATGGTGTGCAAGCTGAATAAATATCTGTATGGATTGAAACAGGCCAGCAGGCAATGATATGCCAAGCAAGCTGAAGCATTATACACTCACACTCTAAATGACTGCTCTCTCTTCCACTATAAAATTGTTGACTCCACTATTCTTGTGTTTGTTTATGTAATGATGTTATGTTGACTGGCACAAGTGTAGCTGAAATAGAAGAACTCAAAACTTTCCTATGATAAGTTCAAGATCAAAGGCTTGGGTAAGTTACATTATTTCATTGGGATGGAATTAAATACTTTACAAGGAAAATGGATTCATTATTTCACAAAGAAAATTTGTTCTTTATTTGATAAAGACCTACGATGTTTCCAGCCTAAGAAATTGCACCTCTCCATTAGATCTTGCTGTAAAGCATCATGCCAAAGGAGGCCCTAAACTTTCAGAACCTGCGTTGTGAAGTTAAATTTTCTGACCAATACTAGAATGGACATATCCTGTAGTGTGCAATACCTTAGTCAGATTATGCACGACCTAGAGCGCCTCATTTAAAAGAAGCATTCAACTTCCTAAGGTATCTCTAGATAGATCCTACTTTAGATATATTCATGTCACATGATCGATCTTACAGTGTTAGAGCTTATTGTGACTCGGATTGGGCTGCATGCCCTGATTCCAAGAAGTTGGTAAGTGGGTATATTGTGTTTTTATGTAATAGTCCACTCAGCTGGAAGTCAAAGACACAAAAAAAATATCTTTGTCTTCAGCAAAGGCAGAGTATAGCTCCCTAAGAAAGGTTGCAGGTGAATTAGTTTGGCTTAAAAGATTGCTTGAAGAACTCATTGTTCCCTTACTAACTCCCATTAATATATATATAGTCAATCAGCTCTCCACATTGCTCGAAATCATGTATTCCATGAAAGGATCAATCATATTGAAGTTGACTGTCATTATGTGAGAAATTTACTACAAGAAGGCTTTATATACATCACATAGGATCCAACAATCCACTTCTCTCCTTGTATAAATATGCGTATATTTGCAATGAAATAGATCAGATTTATATTTCCAATTTCACTGTTCTTCTTCACTCGCATCCTTATGGTTTGTGTCTAAGAGAGTCATTTCGATCCTCTGTGCATTGGTGTTGACATATATGATCAATCCTCCCTATATCCAAGCCTCCTCCATGCGGCCAATGCATTAATCATGTACATATGACCATAATGAAAATGTTGTGGCTTTTCAAGGAAAGATATGTACACCTTTTTCAAAACTTTGTGTCATTTGTATTGTTGCCGGAGTATTTTTTTCTGCTATACACTCAAGTGTAGGGTGCATCGATAGGTTTTCAAAATTCTTAGGATATCCAAGGATGTATAACTTTAGGATATTAAAAGTTTCTAATTCTATTTTCAATAATGATGATACTGATTTCCTATATTTTGTCTGAATGTTTGCTGATCAAAGAATATAATATAAGAGTAGTACCCTGGAATTCTTCTTCTTATAGAAATGATGTATTGACTTTATAAGATAAATACAAACCTTTACTACATGTATCCCAATTAAGTGAAGGTGTTTGACTAGGCATAGTGTTTAAGAGAAAAAAGAAAGACTTTTGAATTTGTAGTCTAAAATAAGTCATAGAAATTAATGTAGTTCTAATTCATCTCCTTAAGAGTTAAATGAGAAGTTTGAAGTTAAGTTGTTTCTCCCTCTAGTCCATATTAAGTGAATTGTTGGGGTTCGGCATGCCCCTTTAGAAAAATATTGGCAAAATATATGGTCTGGTGGACCCTTATAGTTGACTGGAATTGTAAATTTGACCCTTCTACTCTCCAAAGTTTTAACAAGACACTTCAACTCAAAAAAATAGAAATTTTAAACCCTTATGTCAGTCGGTGTTCCTCACTCGATCTGACATGGATGATACATCATATCCACGTCAAAGGAAAATCCACATCATATCCATCTCATTAATTTAATGGTCACAATGCTATTTTTATATATTTATTTTGTTAAACAAATAATTACTTTTAAAATATGTTTTTCACTTTGTTCGCAAGAAACCTAACCCAAAAGAAAGTTCATTGACATTTTACAGCCCCATCTGAGCTTACAATTTGATCAAAACTGATATTAACATCAACAGAAGAAAGCACTCAAACGATACTACTCTTAATACTTTTTGACACCAAAAAAATCTTGAAATTGAAAGAAAAATCAAGAAATATGAAAATTTCAAAGTTGTATGTACAATTTAAAAGAGAGATGAAAAATTATTTTTTTAGAAGTTTTACTTCTAAAGAGATAAAAAGAAGCAAGTAGTAGGAGTAAAATTCCTTCTTCAATTTCGATTTGAGCTTTCAATTTGGAGAAGGTTTTTTTCTTTTGCTTACAATTATTTTTCTTTTGGATTTTTGATAAATGCGTAATTTTCATTTGAAAGGTGAGGGAAAGTAAGTTTGCAAGAAAAACTAATCGATAAAAAAGAGGATAGGGATATAGCAAGTGAGAGATATACTATTTTCAAAAAAGGTGGGTGGGTGGGTTCGAAAAAGAGAGGGATTTTTTTTCTTATTCTTTTTCTTTTTTTGCCTTTTTTTAAGGTAGGTAAAAAATTACTTTTTCGTTTTTTTAAATCAATTCACGCGAATTTTTCCAACTCAGCAAAATTAATGTCACCTAACGTTGGTCAATGGTCAAAGGTTTAAGATTTTTATTTGTTTGGGTTTAATCACATTCGGAGAGAGAATGCTAAAATGGCAATGAGGAGGTTACAGAACGAGAAAAATATCTGAGAAGGAGTGCAATAACCTCGTTGAGACTTCCGACAGTTGTATTAGCTCCTTGTTGGGCTCAACATGTCAAAGTTACGGGATGAAGGTTGTGAGGTCATTGAATCAGCAAGTTCTAAACAATATGATATTTATTCAAAAAAAAAGTGAGGCTATCACCTGATTTGAAGCTTTGATTAACGTACCTTGCTAGAGAAGTTTCCGATTTGGATGATTTCCTGATGTTGGTGAGATGAGGCAACATTCGAGATTAAATACACCACAAAGTCGATGTAATGCTGGAGTGATTTCAGATCGCTCGAAAATGCTTGACGGAATAGGCACGTTGATTGAAGATGTTGCTCTGATCCACTTTCTTTCCTCTTCCCCTTTTTCTATTTTGTTTCTAATTTTTTTCTTAAAAAAGACCAATTATGTCTTGGATTGGGTTCCTCTTTTGGGCCTGGTTTCATGTTATGTGGTCCATTCAATAAAAAGGGCTTGCCCATCATTAAATGTTTAAAGAAAGTGTGCAGATGAAACTTTGTGAAGTAGAAGGGTTTAGTTTACAATTCGTGTCAAGTATAGGGGTCCACTAGACCTTTTTGCCAAAATTATTTTAGGACATAAATTAAAGGCTACTTTCCACTATTACAATTTGAACAAAACTGATATTAACATCAATAGAAGAAAGCACTCAAACCATTCTACTCTTAATAATAAAATTGACAACAAAAAAAACTTGAAATTGAATGAAAAATCAAGAAATAAAAAATTTTAAAGTTTTATCTACATTTTAAAGAGAGATGAATTATTATTTTTGAAGTTTTGCTTCTAAAAGATAAAAAAGATGCAAGTAGTAGCAGAAAAAATACTTCTTCAATTTTGATTTGAGCTTTCAATTTGGAGAAGATTTTTTCGTTTGTTTACAATTTTTGTTATGAAATTTTGATAAGCGTGCAGTTTTCACTTGAAAAGTGAGGGAAAGTAAGATTGCAAGAAAAAATAATCGATATTAGAGAGGATAGGGTTATAGCAGGTGAGAGATCTTCTATTTTCCAAAAAGATTGTGAGGTCATTGAATTAGGAAATTCTAAACAAGATGATATTTATTCAAAGAAAGTGGATATCACCTGATTTGAAGTTTCGATTAAAGTACCCTGCTGGAGAGGTCTCCGATTGGGATGATTTTATGATGTTGGTAAGACTAGGCAATGTTCGAGATGAAATACACCCCAAAGTTGACGTACTACTGGAGTGATTTCAAATCGCTGGAGAATGCTTGACGGAATGGGCACGGTGATTGAAGATGTTGCTCTGATCCACTTTCCTCTTTCCTCTTTCCTCTTTCCCCTTTCCTATTTTGTTTCGGTTTTTTTTTCCTAAAGAAGACCAATTAGGTGTTGGATCAGGTTCCTCTTTGGGCCTGGTTTTCATGTAATGTGGTCTATTCAATAAAAAGGGCTTGCTCATCTTTATATTAAAAAAAAAAGTTTTGAGTTGAAACATTGTGAAGTAGAAGGGTCTAGTTTACAATTCCAGTTAAGTATAGGGGTCAATCAGACCTTTTTGCCAAATATATTTAAGAAAATAAATTAAAGGTTACTTTCCACTATTAAAATTTAATTAAAATTGATATTAACATCAATAGATGAAAGCGTTCAATCCATACTAGTCTTAATACTAAATTTGACACCAAAAAATTCTTGAAATTGAAAGAAAAATCAAGAAATATGAAAATTTCAAAATTGTATCTACAATTTAAAAGAGAGATGAAAATTTAGTTTTTTAGAAGTTTTGCTTCTAAAGAGATAAAAAGAAGAAAGTAGTAGCAGCAAAAATCCTTTTCCCATTTCGATTTGAGCTTTAAATTTGGAGGAGTTTTTTTTTCTTTCATTTACAATTATTTTTATTTTGAATTTGAATTTTTGATAAATATGTGGTTTTCATTTGAAAACTGAGGGAAAGTAAGATTTCAAGAAAAAGATAATCGATAATAGAGAGGATATGGATCTAGCAGGTGAGAGATCTACTAATTTGCAAAAAGGTGGGTGGGTAGGTTTTATATCAATTAACGCGCATTTTTCAACTTAGCTAAATTAATGTCACCTAAGGTTGGTCAATGGTCAAAGGGGCTTAAAATTCTTATTTTGTTTGAGTTTAATCACATTCGGAGAGACAATGGTAAAAATGACAATGAGGAGGTTACAGAACAAGAAAAATACCTAAGAAAGAGTGCAGTAACGTTGTTGCGAGGCCTTCGACAGTGGTATTAGCTCCTTGATGGGCTCAACCTGTTAAAGTTATGGGATAAGGGGTGCGAGGTCATTGAAATAGGATGTGCTAAATAAGATGATGTCTATTCAAAGGAAGTGAGGCTATCACCTGATTTGAAGCTTTGCTGGAGAAGTCTCTGATTCAGATGATTTCATCATGTAGGTGAGACCAGGCGACGTTCGAGATGAAATACACCTCAAAGTCGATGTACTGCTGGAGTGATTTCAAATCACTGGAGAATTCTTGAAGGAATGGGCACGGTGATTGAAGATGCTGCTCCGATCTACTTTTCTCTTTCCTCTTTCCCCTTTCCCCTTTCCTAGTTTTTTTTTATGTTTTTTGTTTCATAAAGAAGACCAATTAGGTGCTGGATCGGGTTCCTCTTTGGGCCTAGTTTTCATGTAATGTGGTCCATTCAATAAAAAGGACTTTCCCGTCTTTAAATTAAAAAAAAAGTGTTCAGTTGAAACATTGTGAAGTAGAAGGGTTTAATTTACAATTCGAGTCAAGTACAGGGGTCCACAGACCTTTTTGCAAAAAATATTTAAGGACATCAGTTAAAGGTTACTTTCAACTATTACCATTTTGGTTATGCCCAAACTGTTGTACTATAATGTGTAAAGTAGTTAAGAACCTCGTTACATGAAGGATAAATATGGGGGGGGGGAATCCAAAGAATTTTCTTGAACTTGGAATAGTTAACTTATATTGAACTATGAAAAAAAGTGTCAACAATTCACTTAATATGATCTAGAGAGAGTACTAAATATATAAATGAATCATGATTTTTGTGACGGAGTAAAAAAAAAGAGTGTTGCATAAATTTGGATAGAGAAAACAGGTGATTTCGTAACATAAATTGAGGCAAAGGGAACAAATGATTTCATCTCATTTGCCTAAATTTCCTTGGTAAGTTGGTGGTAGGTACGTAGGCCGTAACAGGTAGCCAGTAAATAGTCAAAGTGTGCATGTTGGTCCGGACAACATCATCACACAAAAAGATAACACAAGATGTGCATTATGGTACAATAATATGTCTCATGTATTTCTGTAAAATGATTGCTTTGATGAACATTTACAACTTTCTAGTGAGAAAACTATCTTTCAGCAACATACATCTACATTTTTGAATTGAAATATATATTTGCATGCATCACATAAATAATCACAAAATATAAAGGAAAAAAATCAGTTGGATATTATTAATGAAAATTGCTAATATCAGAAGTACTCCTTGTGGAAATCGAAACGTGTGGATGTCTTGTAAGTTAATTCTTGTGATAGCTTCTTCAACTCCTTTGCCTCGATAGGCATCCCACAGTAGAAGACTCCTACATATCATTTTGTGAGTATCCAGTTTCATTTTGCACTTTTTCTTTTTAATTTTTCTGTTATATTTAGTATCTCTTTCTTTTTTAATAGGGAAAAGGGTTTGAAATATATCCGATATTTGACCGAAATTGTTGTAACAGTTCCAAACTTTGAGGAGGACCTATTACATATCTGCACTATTTAATAGTGTATTTTAAAGATATATATGTGCTCACATGGACACGTTACTATTTTAAATGATGCAATATTTATGATGTCCATGTGGGCACATATTTACCTCTAAAATACACTATATATTAAATAGTGCAGGGGGTAAAAGGTCCTTTTCAAAGTTCGAGATTGTTACAACAATTTCAGTCAAAGTTTGAATATATTTCAAATATTTTCCCTTTTTAATATTCAATTTTATTGGGAAGTGCCCGGTTGGATATTTTACCTTGTAAATGCTTCAATAAGCTAAATACTTTCTTATGTTAGTTGATCTAATTGTTTTGAATATTCATGAACTACGAAGAATTTACTGTTCATGACTTCTTGAATTTAGGTCCTTTCTAATTGTAGAGTTATGTCCACTCTGTTTTTATCAAATCAACGACCATGTTATCTATGAATCAAAGTCAAACACGATTATCAACCTAATTCTCCACTTCGCGAATTCAATTTTCAAGCAACCCATGAAGATCGGAATCTAGAGTTGAGCATGCACTCTCAACTCATAAATTCAAATATGAAAACTAGATTGAATCTACTTCATGGAAACAAGAAATTACAAAAGCAATACAGTAATAAATTCAATACACATTTGCTTTGTCTAATTCTAGCATAAAACTCCAATTTCATGCACACAACTACACCGACATTTCTAGAAATTAAGAACAAGGAAGTGAAAAAGGGTAAAACAGATTTACTAGATGGAACACAATCTCGAAATCCACAAATGTAATGTGAGACAACTTGCCTTCAATGTCTCAACCACAAATTCATGAACAATATAAAATCTAAGTTTAGATGAGTGTATCACTCTCCCCAATATCTTCTCTCTAAAAATTCATGTATGATAAAATAATCCTCCCCTCTATCCCTATTTTCTGAATTTTGGTCCAATACTTGAGAATTTCAAAATTTGCCCACGTCTAGATAGGCGGAATCCACGAAACCGGTCGGGAGTTCGTAAAAGGGATAACAGGGAACATCCTTTCACTTAAACAAACTCCACCTTTCTTGATTAGTTCACAAAAAGTAAGCCCCGCATCATCTCTTAAGCAATCCGTTGACTTCGGTTAATTATTCGCAAAAGTGAACACCGCCTCATAGGTGTAACATCTAGGCTCAATATCTGCCAGGTTCAGCTCATTTTTCACTTGTGTACATCATTTTTCCTCCAAACAACAAATAATTGAAATTAACATAATTCAAAGGGTAATTAGCCTCTTTCTCTGTTTGAGTGCTACAAAATTATAAGAAAAGAGCCTACAATGAGTGCAAATTCACCACTCATCACCCAGCTAATCTCGTTAGTACAAGACCGTGTTTAAATTTAAGCTTTGGTGAGCTAATTATTTTTGGAGCAAGATCCTAGATTCTTCTATCTTATTTACTAGTTTTTTTAGATATTCAAACAGTTTTGTTGTGTTGAACAATTATAATTCGTTTAGAGGTTTTTGCACTAGAGACACAAGATTTTGAATATTATTGATATCTTTCACACTTGATATATGTTTTATTGAAATCTCAATAAGACTTATTTGTAACACCTCAGTTTTAGGAAGAGCTAAATCTAGAAAAAAAAAACTAAATTGGAAATAGCCAATTTGAGAGTAGCGCAAGTTATTCATTAATTGTGAGTTCTAGATCAAATTTAAACGATCATACTTTCATCACAGTATGAATTAGGTATATCATGAGATATCAAATCGATGGTCGTTGATTCCTCTTTCCAATGCCACCTAATTTGCTAAATTTTGAGTTCGTCTGAGGGAGATATGTCTATTTAAGTGCAGCCTGTCCAGTTAAGAAAATTTATCCAATTTAAGGAGGGGTATTCTGGTCTTTTCCTTACCCCACTAGGCATACACGTTTGTTTACTCAATTAGGGGTTAAATCTGATTAAAATCAGTTTTCACCAAAGTCTAAAGTGTTCAAGAAAACTAGGGCAAAGTTCAAGAAATTACAAGATGTTTTTCAAGATTTTGAGAAAATTGCCAAGAACTTAATCCTATCGAGGTATGTACGTTTTCATAGAGATGAGTTTGTTCATCCTCACGCCAATCATGAGTTTCCAATTTCAAATTTATCAATGAAAGTGAATATATTGAGCTCTTGATGGAGTCTCTTGAGGTTTTGTGCTTCAATATTTGATAATGGGGTTCTATCGAGTTCTTGAAGTGATGATCTTGAGAATGAGTATTGTTCTTGTGGGACCTAAGATATTTGCATGCGCAAGAATCTTCAAGGTATGAATAATGTTGGTAGATAAGGGGATCTATTTACGTATTTGAAATAAAAATACATGTCTTTTAATGTAATTCTACATTCGTGGTAGTATGTTTTTTTCAAGATAAGTAATGATAGATCGCATAGGGTGTTGAGAATTCTGAAGGACTTGTTTGGGTTGTTAAAAATCCTAAGGAAGGGCTTTACTTATAGTTTTTGTTTAAAGTATGAGGTAAAAAGTCACGGATTCTTGGTCAAAAGATGGGAATGGTAAAATAGTTATAGAAAAAAAAGTCTCGCATATTGAATAGTTTAGGGTATTTGGACCGTGTCTTGAGAAGAAACTATAAGGGGTGAAGGAATAAGAAATCTCATATAAACTCTTGTTAGGAATTCAAATTTGTACTGATTTTCACCTTTTTGTTAAGATATGACTATGCTATGTGAACTGGTTTGCACAGACTTACTAAAGGTATAATAGTGACTTTTTCTATGATAGGGTCTTGGTATTGCTGAAAAAAGTGATGTGTGGAAGATTCTGCATTCTATGTTTGTTTTGATTGTCGAATTATGGTAGATTACTTATGGTGGAACCACAGTATGGACCTATAGTTCTACATGGTTGTTGAGGATTTTGACGGAGTTGAAGATACTTATTGATGGACTACATAGACCTTTGATGGTAAATAGAGGTTATGCGCTCATGGTATACAACATTATTGGGATAGCCAAGAATTTCTCTATGATTTGGCATGATGTATACATGGTTTGAATAGTACTAGAAACTTGGCATGTGAAAATTGTTGTGGAGTTTATGTTAAGCGTTATTCCATAACTCTATCTTAATTGACAAAGAACTATGTGTGGAATTCGTTCTATTAGACTTATATGGGACCCGTATCTGTCATGAAATGCTTGCATGGAAAATGAGAAATCCATAGTTCAGAATTTCTTGAGGCGACAAAGTCCTTGCTAAGGATATTTTGATACAAGTAGCAATTTTATTGGAAGGTAGATGGATGGTGTAGTTATGATGTGTTGTTAGTAGTAAAACCATTGGTTTCAACAGAGTACTAAGAAGAGTATGTGAGTTTGATATATTAAGTATGACCTAATAAAGCATCAGACTTTTCTAAACTTTGTGATTTAACCATTCTCAAAAATAAAAAAAACACCAAAAAATATCAAGTAGTTTGTGTTATCTTTTTTTTGTGTGTGTGATGATGATGTCCGGACCAGCATGCGCACTTTGACTATTCACTGGCTACCTGTTACGTACCTCCCACCAACCTACCAAGGAAGATTTAGGAAAATGAGATGAAATCAATTGTTACCTCTGCCCCAATTATGTAACGAAATAACTTGTTTCCTTTGTCCAAATTTATGCAACACTCTTTTCTTTTTACTCTGTCACAAAAATCATGACCCATTTCTATATTTAGTATACCCTCTAGTTCATATTAAATGAATTGTTGAGACTCTTTTTCATAATTCAAAATAAGTGAATTATTCCAAGTTCAAAAAAGATCTTGGGACTTTATTTCATATTCATCCTTCATGTAATGAGGTCCTTAGCTAGTTTACATGTTATAGTACAACAGTTTGGGAATAACGAAAAGGGTAATAGTGGAAAGTAGCCTTTAATTTATCTACTTAAATATTTTTCTAAAGGGGCATGTCAAACCCCAACAATTCACTTAATATAGACTAGAGGGAGTAACAATTTAACTTCAAATTTCTTATTAAAATCTTAATCAGATGATTTAGAACCACATTAATTTCTATGACTTATTTTAGACTACAAATTTAAAGTCTTTCTTTTTTCTCTTAAACATTATGCCTAGTGAAAGACCTTCACATCATCAGGACACAGGGAGTAATGGTGTATTTATCTTATAAAGTCAATACATCCTTTTTATAAGAAAAAGAATGTCAGTGTACTCTTCTTATATTATATTCTTTCATCAGCAAAAATTCAGACAAAATGTAAAAATCAGTATCATCAAAATTGAAAATAGAATCATATAGAGAAGTGGGCCTTCGGCTATTAAGTGGACTCCTATTGTCTTTCTTTTATTTACTGGAGTTTCTTGTTCCCGCGTCCCCGCGATACTGAGACCATAAGCTTTTAAATATCATAAAGTTATCCATCCTTCGATCTCCTGAGAAGTTTGGAAACCTATCGATGCACCCTACACTTGAGTGTATAGCAGAAAAATATTCCAACAACAAAACAAATGGCACAGAGTTTTGAGAAGATCCATAGAGATAACCTACTTGCTCACAGAAAAAGGTGTACAAATCCCTCCTTGAAAATCCACAGCATTTTCATTACTATCATATGTACATGAATAATGCACTGGCCACATGGAGAAGGCTTGAATATAGGGAGGATTACTTATATATGTCACAACCAATGCACATAGGAGCAAAATAACTCTCATAGACACAAACCATAAGGATGTGAATGAAGAAGAACAATGAAATTGGGGAAAATCAATCTGATCTAGTCCATTGCAACTGTACACGTATTTATACAAGCAGAGAAAGAAAATATCTAACATATAACTACCTTATAGTTGTCAATGAGCTGGAATCTGACTCACACTAACTAACAAATAACCAACTGGTCTAACTAACTAACTGAAAATCAATTAACTAATAACATTTAATTAACTAGTCTAATCTCATACCCCCCCCCTTCAAGTTGGAGGAGTGGAAAACACTGACAACTTGTGTAGTGCAACAGAATGTTTAATCCCACTCAATGTCTTGGTCAATATGTCTATCATTTGATCGTTGCATATGTAGTGAAACAAAGTCTGCTTATAATAAATTTCTCATAAAATTACAGTCAACTTCGATATGCTTGGTCCTTTCATGGAATACAGGATTTCGAGCAATGTGGAGAGCTGATTGACTATCACAATACACATCAATGGGAGTTGGTAAGGGCACTGTGAGTTCTTCAAGCAATCTTTTAAGACAAACTAATTCACCTGCAACCTTTCTCACGGCCCTATAGTATGACTCTGCAGATAGAGATATTGTTTCATGTTTCCTTGACTTCCAACTGAGTGGATTGTTACCTAACAACACAATATACCCACTTACTAACTTCCTGGAATTAGGGCATTCAGCCCAATTTGAGTCGCAATAAGCTCTAACATTGTAAGACTGATCATGTGACATGAATATGCCTAAAGTAAGGTCTATCTTGAGATACCTTAGGAGGTAGAATGCTGCTTTTAAATGAGGGTCTCTGGGTCCTGCATAAACTGACTAAGGTGTTGCACACTATATGATATGTTCATTCTAGTATTGGCAAGAAAATTTAACTTCCCAACAATTTTTCAGTGAAATGCAGGATCTGAAAGTTGAGGTCCTTCTTTGGCATGAAGTTTTACAGTAGGATCTAATGGAGAGGTGAAGTTTCTAGCCGGAAATATTGTAGATCTTTACGAAATTAAGAACAAACTTGCTTTGTGAAATAATCAGTCCATCTTCCTAGTAAGTACTTCCATCCCAAGGAAATAATGCAACTTACCCAAGTCATTGATCTTTAACTTATCATGTGGGAAAGTTTTGAGTTCTTCTGTTTCAGCTACACTTGTGTCAGTCAAGTTAATATAATCTAAATAACCAACCACAAAAATGGTGGAGTCTGTAGTTTTCTTTTTTCTTCTGGAAGAGAGAATAGTCATTTAGAGGAGTGTAACCTTTAGTGTATAATGCTTCAGCTAGCTTCGCATATCACTGCCAACTGGCCTATTTCAATCCATAAAATGATTTATTCAACTTGCACACAATCCCTGATGTTCCTAGTACGAAGCCTGTTGGTACTTCCATTTATACTTCCTTATGTAATTCACCATGGAGAAATGCATTGTTCACATTAAGCTGGTAAATGTTCCATCCCTTCTTAACTATTTTGGCTAACAAGTCATTACGGTGATTACTTTAATTACTTGTGAAAAGGCTATTCATTATGTTGTTTTTACAGTAGTGACACAAGATTCTGTGCATTTTTAATATTTTCCACACTTGATATATGTTTTTATGGAAGCTGATATAAAACTTATTACTCTATTACTTTGCTTTTCTGCTTTATTATTAAATGTCATTGTTGGGTGAAAGATTAATTTATATACGGATGGGTTAGGATTAATAATTTATAATTTATTTTCTTGTGATTGTCGGATAAAAGAAGTTTCAATAAACAAGTAATTATTTGTCAATGGCATGTAGTGCGAGCCACCATCATTAACTACTAATTGCTATCATTTTGACTACATTAGTTACAATCTTCATTTAGTTTTAAATTTTTTGACCAATCATACCACTTCACATTAATTGAAACAAATCAAGCAATTTTTAATTAAATTTTGTAAGTCTCATAAGTTAATGACTAATATTGTATTATCTATATCTTGTCTTATATGAGTTTAGTTACAACCCAGATAAGAATGAAATTATGACATGTTTAAACTACCACATTCTATATTATAACAATTTTTCCTTGTGATAAGTATTCCAATGCAACGATCTAACTAAGAATTCACGGACGGTAGAAGGGTACACGGTCATTGAGCCCAGCCTTAAGCCTTGTAAAAATTATTCTAAGGCAATGATTCACAGACATGTTCACGGCTAGTAGAAGGGTCCACAGATGGTAGACCCGTCCCTGAAGATTGACTTAGAAAAATAAAAGTTGTTAGTTATTTTTCAAGGTTATATGGGTCTTGTTCTATGCATCTAATACTTAAACTAGGTCGTTTTAATCCAAATCCTAGACCTTATATAAGTCGTTTAAGCCTAAAATTTAACCATTCTAAATCACTTTTTAAATTCCTCCAAATCCCCTCCAAGTTCTTCCCCCAAATATTTCTCTATCAAAAAGCTTGTAAAAGAATAGGATTTCAAGATCAAATCTCCTAATTCACCATTAATTGTGGTGCTTGAACTATAAGGTATGATAGTCTTCATCCATGTATCCATTTCTTCCATGGAGTTCCTATATTTCCAATTTATAAAGTTAGAAATCCCCAATTGATATAATCTCATGATTTTATAAACTTTTATGCATGAATTGATCAGTTCTCCAAATTCACCTTAAAATCATGAGATTATATCAATTCATGCATAAAAGTTCATAAATCAATCAAATAATCAACATTTAAAAGAACACATGATATAGTGGGAAAACCCTAACTCAATTGAGAATTTTTAACTTTAAAAATATAAGAATTTGGGAACTTTATGGAGGAAAGGTCTCCATGGATGAAGACTATCATACCTTATAGTTCAAAGCCCACAATTAATGGTGAATTTGGAGACTTGATCTTGAAAACCTAGTCGTCTTCTTCAAGCTTTTAGAGAGAAATTTTTGGGGAAAGAACTTGGAGGGAGTTGGCGAAATTTAAAAATTGATTTAGAATGGTTAGATTTTAGTCTTAAAAGACTTATATAGGATCTAGGATTAGGCTTAAAACGACCTAGTTTGGATATTAGATGCATAGGAAAAGGCCCATTTAACCTTAAAAAAAATAACTAACAAGTTTTAGTTTTCTAAGTCAATATCCATAGACAGATGTATCTATAGACCCTTCTACAGGTCGTGAACTTGTCCGTGAATCATTGTCTTAGAATAAATTTTATAAGGCTTGAGTTCACTGACCGTTAACTCTTCTACCATCCATAAACCCTTCCTTAAACCCTTGTCTTAGAATATTTTTCACAAGGCAAAATTGTTATATTATAGAATGTGGTAGTTTAAATGTGTCATAATTTCATTCTTATATGGGTTGTAAGTATACTCATATAAGACAAGATATAGATAATACAATATTAGTCATTAACTTATGAGAGTCACAAAAATTTAACTAAAAATTACTTCATCTGTTTCAATTAATGTGAAGTGGTATAATTGGTCAAATAATTTAAAACTAAATGATTATTGTAATTAATGTAGTCAAAATAATACTCCCTCCGTTTAAAAAAGGATGACCTAGTTTGACTTAGAACGGAGTTTAAGAAAAGAAAGAAGATTTTTTAATCTTATGGTTCTAAATTAAAGTTATGTCAAATGTACCAAAATGCCCTTTAATCTTGTGGTTTAACACATGCCACATGGAAAGTTAAAGTTGAACTGTTGTCAAACAAGGAAAGGGGTCATTCATTTTGAAATCTGCTAAAAAGGAAATAAGAACATTCTTTTTGAAACGGAGGGAGTAGCAATTAATAGTTAATGATGGTGACACTACATGTCATTGACAAATAATTACTTGTTTATTGAAACTTCTTTTATCTGACAATCATAAGAAAATAAATTATAAATTTTTAATCCTAACCCACTCGTACATGAGTTAATCTTTCACCCAACAATGATATTTAATAATAAAATGGAAAAAGCAAAGTAATAGAGTAATAAGTCTTTATCAAGCTTTCAAAAAAACATATATCAACTGTAGAAGATATTAAAAATGCATAAAATCTTGTGTCACCGGTGTAAAAATATCTAAAACGAATAACCTTTACACTAATAATTAAAATGACCATTGTAAGAGCTTTATTAGCCATAACATTTAAGGAAGGATGCAGCATTTACCAGCTTGATGTGAACAATGCATTCCTCCATGGTGAGTTACATGAGGAAGTATACATGGAAGTACCACGAGGCATAGTAGTAGGCAAATCAGGGATGGTGTGCAAGCTGAATAAATCACTGTATGGATTGTAACAGGTCAGCAGACAGTGGTATGCCAAAGTAGTTAAAGCATTATACACTCACTCTCTAGATGAATACTCTCTCTTCCATAAGAAAATTGTAGACTCCACTATTTTTGTGGTTGTTTATGTAAATGATGTTATCCTGACTGGCACAAGTGTAGCTGAAATGGAAGAACTCAATACTTTCCTACATGATAAGTTCAAGATCAAAGACTTGTGTAAGTTGTGTTATTTCCCTGGGATGGAATTACTTTACAAGGAAAATGGACTCCATTATTTCACAAAGAAAATTTGTTCTTGATTTGCTAAGGACCTACGATGTTTCTAGCCTAAGAAACTACACCTCTCTATTAGATCTTGCTATGCCAAAGAAGGCCCTCAACTTTCAGATCCTGCATTTTATAGAAAACTTGTTTTGAAGTTAAATTTTCTAACTAATACTAGAATGGACATATCCTATAGTGCGCATCACGTTAATCAGTGTATGCAGGACCCAAAGAGCCGCATTTAAAAGCAACATTCAACCTCCTACGGTATATTAATAAAGACCCTACTTTAGGCATTTTTATGTCGCATAATCAATGTTACAATGTTAGAGATTATAGTGACTTAGATTGGGCTACATGCCGTGATTCCAGGAAGTCAGTAAGTAGGTATAATGTGTTGTTAGGTGACAGTCCACTCAGTTGAAAGTCAACGAAACAGGAAACATTATCTGTATCTTTCGCTGAGGCAGAGTATAGGGCCTTGAGAAAGGTTGTAGGTGAATTGTTTGGCTTAAAATATTGCTTGAAGAACTCACAGTGCCCTTACCAACTCTCATCGATATATATTGTGATAATCAATCATCCCTCCACATTGCTTGAAATCCCATATTCCATTAAAGGATCAAGCGTATCAAAGTTGACTGTTATTTTTTGAGAAATTTACGACAAGAAGGGTTTATTTGTCTACCATCACATATGATCTAACGATCAACAGGCAGACATATTGAGACATTGACTGGATTAAACATTCTATTGTGCTACACAAGTTGTTCAGTGTTTTCCACTCTTCCAACTTGGGGGGGGGGGGGTATTGAGATTAGATTAGTTAATTAAATGTTATTAGTTAATTAATTGTTGGTTAGTTAGTTAGTTAGATCAGTTGGTTATTTTGTTAGTTAGTGTGAGCAGTAGCTTCCAACTCATTGACAACTATGAGGTAATTTCAAGTTAGATATTTTATTTCTCTCCTTTTATAAATATGTGTACAATTGCAATGAAATAGATCGAATTGATTTAACCAATTTCAATGTTCTTCTTCACTCGCATCCTTATGGTTTGTGTCTAAGGGGGTCATTTTGCTCCTCTATGCATTGTTGTTGACATATATAAGTAATCCTCCCTATATCCAAGCCTCCTCCATGTGGCCAATGCATTAATCATGTATATATGATAGTGATGAAAATGTTGTTGCTTTTCAAGGAAGGATCTGTACACCTTTTTCAACAAGCAAGTAGGGTATCACTATAGCTATGCTCAAAACATTGCGCCATTTGTATTGTTGCCGCCCTTGCCGGATTATTTTTGGCTATACACTAAGTGTAGGGTGCATCGATAGGTTTCCAAGGATGAATAACTTTATGATATTTTAAGTTTATGATTCTTTTTTCAATTATGATGATACTGATTTTCTACATTTTTTCTGCATGTTTGCCGATGAAAGAATATAATATAAGAATAGTACCCTCGCATTCTTATTCTAATAAAAATGATGTATTGACTTTATAAGATAAATACAAATCATTACTCCCTGTGTCCCAATTATATGAAGGTGTTTGACTAGGCAAAGTGTTTAACAGAATAAAAAAAAAGACTTTTGAATTTGCAGTCTAAAATAAGTCATAAAAATTAATGTGGTTCTAAATCATCTCATTAAGAGTTAAAAGAGAAGTTTTAAGTTAAATTGTTACTCCCTCTAGTCCATATTAAGTGAATTGTTGAGGTTTGGCATGCCCCTTTAGAAAAGTATTGACAAAATGATTTGGTGTACCTTATACTTGATTCACATTGTAAAATGGACCCTTCTACTCTCTAAAGTTTCAGCTAGACTCTTCAAGTCAAATAAAATAGAAATTTTAAACCCTTATGTCAGTCGATGTTCCTTACTCGATCTGACATGCATGACACATCATATCCACGTCACAAAAAACCCACATCATATCGATCTCATTAATTTAACGTTCACAATGCTATTTTTATATATTTATTTTATTAAACAAATACTTACTTTTAAAAAATGTTTTTGGACTTTGTTCTCAAAACCCTAATCCAATAGAAAGTCCATTGACATTTGACAACCACATTTGAGCTTACAATTTGATCAAAACTGATATTCACATCAATAGAAGAAAGCACTCAAACCCTACTACTCTTAATACTAAACTTGACACCAAAAAGCTGGACTTTTAACGGTCACAATGATATTTTTATATATTTATTTTATTAAACAAATACTTACTTTAAAAAAGTGTTTTTGACTTTGTTCTCATAACCCTAATCCAAAAGGAAGTCCATTGATATTTGACAACCCCATTTGAGCTTACAATTTGATCAAAACTGATATTCACATCAATAGAAGAAAGCACTCAAACACTAGTACTCTTAGTACTAAACTTGACACCAAAAAGCTTGAAATTGAAAGAAAAATCCAAACTTGAAAAAAGAAAGATCAAGAAATATAAAATTTTCAAAGTTGTATCTACAATTTAAAAGAGAGATGAAAATTTGTTTTTTTAGAAGTTTTGCTTCTAAAGAGATAAGAAGAAGCAAGTAGTAACAGGAAAATCCTTCTTCAATTTCGATTTGAGCTTTCAATTTGGACTAGATTTTTTTTTCGTTTACAATTATTTTTCTTTTGGATTTTTGATGAATGTTAAGTTTTAATTCGAAGTGTGACAGAAAGTAAGATTGCAAGAAATAATAATCGATAATAGAGAGGATAGGGATATAGCAGGTGACAGATCTACTATTTTCCAAAAAGGTGGGTGAGTGGGTTTGAAGAAGAAAGACATTTTCTTTTTCTTTTTCTTTTTCTTTTTTTGCCTTTTTTTCAAGGTAGGTAATTTTTTTTTTACTTTTTTTTCCTGTTTAACTTTTAAATCAATTCACCCTCATATTTCGTGTGTGTAGCACACATTTTTTCAACTTAGTTAAATTAATGTCACCTAAGGTTGGTCAATGGTCAAAGGGGCTTAAAAGTTTTATTTTGTTTGAGTTTAATTACATTCAGAGAGATAACGGTAAAATGACAATGAGGAGGTTACAGAACAAGAAAAATACCTGAGAAGGACTGTTGTAACCTCGTCACGAGGCTTTCGATAGTGGTATTAGCTCCTTGATGGGCTCAACCTGTCAAAGTTACGGGATGAAGGTTGTGAGGTCATTGGATTAGGAAGTGCTGAACGAGATGATTGCTATTCAAAGGAAGTGAGGCTATCACCTGATTTAAATTTTCGATTAAAGTACCCTGAATCATAGAAGTGTCCGATTGGGATGGTTTAATGATGTTGGTCAGACTAGGCAACGTCCAAGATGAAACGAACCCTAAACTCAATGTATTGTTGAAGTGATTTCAAATCGCTGGAGAATTCTTGACGGAATGGGCACGATGATTGAAGATGCTGCTCTGATCCACTTTTCTCTTTCCTCTTTCCCCTTTCCCCTTTTCCCTTTCCTATTTTGTTTCTGTTTTTTATTTCCTAAAGAAGACCAATTAGGTGTTGGATCGGGTTCTTCTTCTGGCCTGGTTTTCATGTAATGTGGTCCATTCAACAAAAAGGGCTTGCCTATCTTTAAATATTTTTTTAAAAAGTGTCTAATTTAAACTTTGTGAAGTAGAAGGTTTAGTTTATAATTCGAGTCAAGTATAGGGGTCCACCAAACTCTTTTGCCAAAAATATTTAAGGGCTACTTTTCACTATTACCCTTTTGGCTATTACCAAATTGTTGTACTATAATATGTAAAGTAGTTAAAAACCTCATGTCACATGAAAGATAAATATGAAAGAAAAAGTCTCAAGAATTTTCTTGAACTTGAAATAATTCACTTATTTTGAACTATGAAAAAAAAAGTCTCAACAATTCACTTATTATGAACTAGAGGGAGTACTAGATATAGATAATGAGTCATGATTTTTGTGACAGAGTAAAAGGGAAAGAGTGTTGTACAAATTTGGACAGAGGAAACAGGTGATTTCGTTACATAAACTGGGGCAAAGGGAACAAACGATTTCAGTCTCATTTGCCTAAATCTTCCTTGGTAGGTTGGTGGGAGGTACGTAGGCCGTAGCAGGTAGCCAGTGAATAGTCAAAGTGTGCATGCTAGTCCGGACACCATCATCACAAAAAAAGATTACAGAAGATGTGCATTATGGTACAATAATATGTCTTATGTATTCTGTATAATGATTGCTTTGATGAACATTTACAACTTTCTAGTGAGAACTCTCTTTAAGCATATTTAGTATCTTTTATGATACATGCATTTACATTTTTTAATTGAAATATACATGTACATGCATCACATTAATAATAATCACAATATATAAATGGAAAAAATCACTTGAATATTATTAATGAAAATTGCTAATATTAGAAGTACTCCTTGTGGAACTCGAAACGTGTGGATGTCTTGTAAGTTAATTCTTGTGATAGCTTCTTCAACTCCTTTGCCAAGACAGGCATCCCACAGTAGAAGACTCCTGCATATCATTTTGTGAGTATCCAGTTTCATTTTGCACTTTTTCTTTTTAATTTTTCTGTTATATTTCTTTCTTTTTTAATAGGAAAAAGGGTTTGAAATATATTTGAACTTTGACCGAAATTGTTGTAACAATTTCAAACTTTGAGGAGGACCTATTACCTACGTACACTATTTAATAGTGTATTTTAAGATATATATGTGCTCACGTGGACACATTACTATTTATAATGATGCGATATTTATGATGTCCACCTGGGCACATATATATCTTTAAAATACACTATTAAATAGTGTAGGTGGTAAAAGATTCTTCCTAAAGTTGGATTATTACAACAATTTTGATCAAAGTTCGAATATATTTCAAACCTTTTTCTCTCTTTAATATTCAATTTTATTGGGAAGTGCCCGGTTGGATGTTCTACCTTGTAAATGCTTCAATAAACTAAATACTTTCTTGTGTTAGTTGATCTAATTGTTTGAATATGTCATGAACTATGGAGAATTTACTATTCATGACTTCTTGCCTTTAGGTCCTTTCTAATTGTAGAGTTATGTCCACTCTGTTTTTATCTAATCAACGGCCATGTTAGTCTTTTGATATAGCAATATTCTATTAGAGAAAATGAGCAAATGACCCCCAACCTATTATCGGAATTTTAACTACACACTTATGGAGTTCTATTAGCCCTTGGACTATTTTAAAATGAAATAAATAACTCCTTTAAGTGTTGAGTTGGCATAGAGAGTGAGTCTTCTTTTTATTGAATTTCCATTTTTTTCTCTTTTCTTTTCTCTTGCTCTTTCTTTCTTCTTATTTAATCTATACAACTATACCTTCTTCACCATTGTCATTGTTGAAACTTCATTAATGGATGTTTGCTATAAAAATTATCAACAATTAATGTATTTTAAGAATAAATAATTTTTCAATAGAATTATAGAACATATATAATAAATAAATTTATTTTAAATATACCCATTAATTGATTTTTTCAAAGTCATGGACTCAAAAGTAACAAAGTCAAAGTGAAATAATTGTATTTTTCTAAAAAAAAAAGTTCAAATTTATTAGAAGGAAATGAAACAACACAATTTCTTCTACTTTTTAAAATAAGGTTAGTATATGTTCTCTTAAAACCGATGAAGAATCAAAATCAAAAACTCAAATTATAAATTAATCATAAAAATTTTAGAGGGACAAAGAATAGGAAAGAGAGAGGTTTCTCAAATTGGTGTTACAAATTGGTCTCAAATTGGTTTGTTCATCCACTATGGTTTTGAGCCGACGACGGAATCATCGGAGGTTGAATCTGATCTTGAATGTTCATGACCCTTCAATGTGTATTTTGAATTTTCTAATGAAGAAAATCGAACGAAATGTAAAAATATAATATGAAAAGATTGTTGGAGTGGTTGAATTAAATATTTGATTAAGACCCTATCTTTTAGTCTCTAGAGATTCGAAGTGGATGAAAAGTTGACCTGAGTAAAACCTAAGTAGTGTTTATTATAGTTAGGATTGAAGAAATGATTGAGGAAAAAATGATGAGGAAAGAGGAGAATTTTTTTTTAAAAAAAAGAAGAATTATTAAATGGTGAAATACACGTGCCAAGTGCTTGTATTTCACCACAAGACACATGCCTTATAATGACGTTTTAGGGAGGAAATAAATTTACTTTAAAATAGCCAAGGAGACTAACAGAATCTTTGTGAAGTATAAAGGTGTAGTTGAAAATTTGGTAATAAGTTGGGGATTATTTGATCATTTTCTCTAACCTTCAATATTTGTTGTTTTATTAGCTTCTACTATATGATGATTATCATTAGAATGAGGATGTCTCATTTTTGCTGAATTAATCATTAGGCATTAGGTCTAAGTTAAGTAGCAAAATCATATAGGAAGGGAGGGGCACTTGTCATAACTGCTGGTGCTTAATAAATTAGAGTATCCAAATTGAGATTGTAGAAATTCTTTACCTACTGTGGAATAGGGATGTTTCAAAGCTATTCTCTTGAACACTTCAGTCCATTTGGGCCTTGCAAAATGTGTCCTCACCTGCAGAAGAATTAGTTTCAATGTCAGTAGAATTAAAAATATTTCACTTTGAGAAGGTCTATGTGATGGATCATACCCTGGTGCCAGACAAGATGTCAACACCATGTTTTGCATGATTAAGTGCCTGGAGCATGGTGATGAGAGTTGATCTGGCATCACCTTCTTCATATACACTAGTTAGATAATTATGCATCTCTATCTGACCCTGTTCCATCACCAGAATACAGGAACATAACTGAGTTGAGTGGCAATAATATTAAAACAGAAATCGACCAACTTAGAATTCAAATTAAGGACATGTAGCGAGAAGTATGTGTACACTACTTTGTGATCCATCTCTGCAACTTCATTCATCACTCCTTTGAACCACTCTAAGGATCCAGGTTCTCTGGTAACCCAATAAAAATGTGCACTTCTTGCCCTTTGTGATTTCTTTTTTACACTTAATGCTGAGCTTGAAGAACCAAAACTTGTCCAGCTATCATCTGATGCGCTGGTCTCAGTAGT
The DNA here is from genome assembly GCA_022817965.1 of Solanum lycopersicoides. Taxonomy (NCBI): domain Eukaryota; kingdom Viridiplantae; phylum Streptophyta; class Magnoliopsida; order Solanales; family Solanaceae; genus Solanum; species Solanum lycopersicoides. Next base: position 35,156,655 of record CM040622.1, on the reverse strand, counting down.
CGAATCCTGAAACAGAATCATGCATGGACGAGAAATATTTACTTGGAGCCTAATTACAACGTTGTTGCTTTAAAGTTATGATGAAGTAAGACTTTACCACATTTTCATGTGCTCTTGTATTGTTCAGTAGATCCTTTAGGATACTTATAAAAGGTGTAGCTCCAATACCAAGTCCTACAAGAAGTAAGACATCATAATTTTGATAGTCCTGTGCTGGAGCTCCATATGGTCCATCAACTAGCAATCGAGGTAAACTGCATGGTCGATAGCATGTTTAGAACTTGTAAAGGAAATCGCGATGTAGGTTTGATCACTGGACAGAAATAGTAAAGTTACCCTCTTTGATCAACATTTTCATGTTCTTCAAACTTTGCTCGACCAACTACACATGCTGGAATCTCTGTGAATACCCTCTTAAGTTCTTTTGTCCAGTCACCTACGATCCGGATATAAACACTGAGGTAGTCATCTCCTGGTGCTGATGTTATAGAAAATGGATGCCTGGAGAAATATTGAGATATATGTTCAAAACCTGTTGGGAACATAATCGGCTTGTATGTGAAATAACAATACCTACCATTCAAATGAGGATATTGCTGGGCACTGCAGGAATATATACTGCCCGCTCTTGTATTTGAAGCCAGCTGGTTTTGACATGATCAAGCTCAAGACATCTCCTGGAAGTACAGAAACCTGTAAGGTCCGAAAATTAATTCTTTATTCGTTTCTCCCTATCTTGTTCTTGATCTTCCTCTCCTTATATTCTTAAGTGGTTTTACAGTTTCATTTTAGGAGTTAGTTTGTTCTACTGTACCGAGAATATAAGTGTAATTGATAAAAATGCCATCTATTTAGCCACATGTATCAGTTTCATGCCCTTACATACCTTCAAGATCTTAACTGCATAGTCTTCTGATCGCCATGTTCTCAAAGTCCTCTCTGCAATGTACAGGATTAACGGAATGGAGATATACATCCACGTCTGCAATAGTTATTGGTGATACATTGTTAGCATATAATCTTGGATAAATGTTTTTTCAATTTAATGCTTGCTTTCTTTGTACTAATTATAGTCATAGTCCTTACCGTCTTCTGATACCATTTGTGGACAAAGAACAGGAATGTTCCGTGTAGTAGTAGCAATATATAGACAAATGCCAAAAGGTGATGAGAATACCAAAATGCATTAAATCCTGTTAATCGGTTCAGAGGGGTTGGCAACTTGGGTACGCTCCTCCTGAAGCGTCGTGTTGCCAGTATAAAGGCTATAGTCATCAAAATTACCATAGAAATACCGGTGATGCCCTCAACACCAGTCAAAAGACTTATGTAGCTTGGCTTCAACTTGTCAAAATCAGAAGCTATTAGTGCAAATTTTTCTGGCGATGAGTTAACCAAGTGGGGAAAATCACACGCTAAATGGTTGGCTGCATGAAGTATTATGCCAACAGCTATGGCATGTGCAATTATCTGCAAGTCAATGGCATAGTTAAGGAATAGATGATACTAGTGATAAATTGAGGTATGGAGTGTTTACCTTATGAAAATTGATGTTGTCATCAAATGGAATAAGTATCCTGGCTCTTGTTGAACGTAACCTAGTTAACATGTTTCGACAAACCGGTAGAAGGATTAGTGCCATGTTAAACTTGAGTGTCTCGGCAGCCCCTTTAGCTGTAGCCAAACAGTAACCCATTACTTGAAATGCTTCCATTTTCCTATACTGCATGAATTTCCAGATGAAAAGTCCAATCATGGCGAGCAACCACAGCAAGATAATCGAGCCTCTATGCCAGTTGTCTAAGACAAGGCATTTGACGGCACGACTTGCTTTCTTTACTATGTTGTTGGCATTGCTGGTTCCTATGTTTGGACTCCAGTTGACACTGGGTGTGCTTAAAGGCGTACTGTAGCTCATGTAATTGTCCCTTTGTAGAAGAAGTGTTTCCAACTGCCATAACTGAAGGAAAAGGAACATATTAGTGTTGCTATTTTTGAACACACTTAGCAAGACAGAGGAACATACCTCAATGTAACCAACATTTTCTGGATCTAATTCCTCCATTATTAAACAAGCATACTCTCCTGCATTTTCCTTCAATTTTGATAGCTTATTTGCTGAAGCACTCACCATTATCAACTGGTCAACGAACAAAAACATATAAAATTAGCATTTTTAAAGTTACCTACCATCTTTATCAAGCTTTCACTTTTTTTGGTTTGTGAGTCGATATTGGAGCTCCGACTAAATTCGAATTGCACGATGTAAGCCCATATAGGGGTGACGTTACCAACAAGATTTTCTCCATATCCATTGCTCATACGCGATATCCGTGGTTAAGGATGAAACAGTTTAACAATTTCACCACAACTCACGTTAAGGATGAAATAGTCTCACCATTGCATCAAAATCCATTTGGGTCTTTATAAGTACTTTGACAATCTCCAACCCACCCCTATTTTACTCTCCATTCTCTATATTTGGAGAGTAAAATAGAGAATGGGCACTCCAACCCATTTCCAAATCACTCTCTATTCTCCATTTACAGAGAGGTGAATAGAAGTTTTCCAAATTTGGAGAACTACTATTCACACTCTCTATTTCACTTTTTCATTATTTTAGTATTATTTCTATTATTTTCTAATTAACATATTATTTCACATATAATTCCATTAATTAAAAATATAATATTCATAATTCTTTTTTAAATATAATATAATATTTTTAAAAATATTTTTTAATATATACTACTTTAATTTCAAACTAATAGTATTTTATTTTTTAAAAAATTTCATCAATAGTAAAATTTTATTTTATTATTAATTTTGATTATAAAGAATACACAAAATTAAAATTGCAAAATGAAAATTTTAATTTAAAAATACAATGCATGATATGATAATTTAAATACAAGATAACAATATAATACATAATATAATAATTTAAATACAAGATAACAATACAATATAATACAAAACGTACTAATTTAAATACAACATAAAATACAATACATAACATAATAATCAACTGATCACAATAATAATTTAGTAATCCGGTAGGTCATTTCCAAATCTAGCACTATTCGGAAAAAAATTAGGGTATGATTCCGACAATAGTTGCGATTGTAGTTCTGACTGCGGTTGTGATTCTCAATTTCTTTTTTCAAGTATTCTTTGTTGTTCTCGTTGCTGGTAATCACAAACATTTGGATCACTAATAGTTTCTAAAATTTTCATTTAAATTTTGGTTTCGTCTCTAAATTTCTTGGCTTTGATATATTTATCTAACCTTTCGCCGTCCTGTTGTTTGGATGTAGCAGACTCATCTTCCCAAGTAGGATGAGATTCTCATAGTTATCTCAAAGTTATTTATAGATAAATAAAATTATATGTAGATATTAATCGATTAAAACCTATACGCACATAATGTATATACCAATCCAATACATGCATCTCATGTGTTTGAATTTATAATTCATTTTACGCAATTTTAATTAATTGAGGATGAACGTGATCTCAATGCACCAATTTAAGATGTCGTAGAGGCTCCAACTCCAACTATAGAAACAGTGGTAGATGCAAATTTCCGATTTGAACAATTTTTAGGTAGACATAAAAAAATTATGGACAAAAATACTTATTTTGAACTCCGTAATGCATTCATTGAACATTTATGAGAGCAACATAATGATTTTGAAAATGAGTGTTTATGTAATTGTATGTCACTTTTATTTGAATTTATTTCCTAATTTATGTATTATATTATATTTTCTTGCAAGTTATGTTATTTAAAAATTTGAAATAAAATATAATTTTATATCATATTAAAAATTATATAAAATAATTATTTGGAAAAAAATAAATAAAAGATTTATATTATAAAATAAGAAAATAAGAATAAAATTGAAATAATAATATAATATTGAGGAGAGAGAAAAAGATTCTTTTTTAGAGAGTAAAATAGAGAATTGAGTTGGAATTGATTGTCTAAAAAAAATAAAGAACTTTATATTTATATTTGGAGAGTAAAATAGAGGATTGAGTTGGAGATGCCCTTGCTGTATCTAGTAATATATAGTACTAACTTGATTGTAGAGGCTTTTTTTATTTTAAAGCTAAATCTTTGGACAAAAATTACTAAATTGTTTCTGAAATACTATTAGCTGTTCAGACTTTTAAAACTTTCACAATAATTAGAAGATTGAAGAACAAGTTGTTGTTTTTTTTAAAAGAAAAATATATATTTAAGTTGCCCCCATTCTAGACGGAAATTAGTCAATTTGAGCAAAACTGAACCACTCTTTTTGTTTTTTGTATACTTAGTTCACCCTATTTGTTTTGATTGAGAAAGTTGAACCAATGATAATCTTACCTTTTGTACTTCTTCTTTTGTGATTTTTCCATCTCCATTGCTATCAGCCCTATGATAAGAAAAAGTATGCATATTACATTTTACATCCTCATCAATTGAAAATTAAATACTCCACCATCTCAATATTGATTTACTTCATTTTGTTGTATGAGATCTATGATTAATTTTTTAAGTTAAAATTAATTAGATTAACTCATAGTTAAAGCTAGAATTTATTGAAACTATATGAAAAATTATTAGGGATTTCAATTTTTTTTCATGTCAATATGATAAAAATACATTTAAAAATATCACTATAATTTAAATTTTGAAAATCAAACTGATAAATAGTCACAATGAATAGTGACAAACTCAGATAAGTGTCTAAAATAGAAGTATATATGTATATACATGATCTTAAGTATAATCATTTTTCACCAAATTAGTTAGTAATAGGTAAACGTGTATATAAGTCTGACTTATAACATGAAAAACACAATAGTAATTAATATTGGGAGGGACTAGGGAGCAACAAATAGGTAAGCGTGTAATTCAAGTTAAATTTGTAACATGAAAGATACAGAGGAAAAGAGAAAAAAGTGTTTTCGAATTATATGTAATTGAACAAAATGTCCTAAGTTTACAATTTGGGCCAAAAATACTCTTGCCCGCAATAATTTGGTCTAAAAAGTCCTAATCATCAATAATTTGATTAAAAAAATGCCTAGCCATCATTAATTTGGTCAAAAGAAGTCTTAATGGATCAAAAATGTTTTTTCCTAAAATACTAAAGTATTTATTTTATTTCATTTCAAACACCTCCTTTTTAATAATATTTTATTACTATTATCAAACAATATCCTATTTTGATTCGGAAAAAGAATTAAGAAATACTATATTTTTTATTTTATTAGATTTTCTCATCGTTATCAAAATGAAATTAATAATGGAGTTACCATGATATTACATATATAATTAACTAAAACTGCAAATGTAGTTATTATATTTTAATTGCTAAAATGAGATTAAAAAGAAAAAGATTATTTATCAGTTAAAGTGATTTTAATAGGCGTTTTTTTAAAAAATCTGTACTCTTGTTAGCAATCAAATGTGTTTAAAATTCTACCAAAAAAATGTGTTTAAAAAAAGAAATAATATATCTATTAGAAAAAGAGACACTTCTAACCTATTAAGTAATTATATGGATATTTTAAAATTAAATTATTGACTATAGAAATATATTCCAACTTATTGGTATCGAGTCTATACATCAAGCCAATATATGCATATCATATTTATAATTTATTTTATTTGATCATAATTAATTAACATGTGTTTTACCTTATTAAATTACGTAATAATAACAATTGAATTAGTTTGATGTACACATTTAATGCGAATAAATTTTTTCCCAATTTTAAAGCAAACTATTAACCCGTTAATAATTTTTTTTAGCTACATTAATATACTTTTGGGATTCTTATTTTTCCATTTTTATAGCAAGTGTTTTTGGATGAAATGAATAAATAGTTAGTGGGGGTAAGATTTTAGGCAAATCCGCCACGTCTTCCCAATAGAGAAGATGGTGAGTAATTATCAGTGTATGTATAATAGAGGTAAATTAGAATTCAATGTACAAAGAAGTGAATCCAATTTTATTTAACAAAAGAAGACATAAAGCTTTCGTGTTAGCAGCATGAAGAAGTAGAAGACAACAGAAGCATAAAAAATATAATTATGAGACTAGTATAACTAAAACGTACAATTTCTAAAAAAATTTACTAACATTTTAATCACTAGATTAAATATTTAATTTGTATCTGTATTTACTAAATTAAAATTTGACATTTATATATAATGTAATTTTTGAACCAAAGGTGTAGTATGGTGAAGGTGGGTACGAAAAAGCATAGAAGAGAGAGAGAGAGAGAGACACATACATGTCAAAGAAAATCTCAAGTCTGGCGTGAAAACTTTGGTCAGAAATTTGCAACCAAAATTCGTGAAGCTCTGCTTTGTTTATCCTTGCCATCTTTTGTCTCCTTCTTCTCACTAATGCATCAAAAACTCCCACCGCAAACTCTTTTGAATCCCCCATTCCTACACCATATATGATGACGTGTAATTAAAAAACTATATCATGATTATAAAACTTATAGTATTTTATTTAACAAAGTGGTTGAAAAGAAGGCTAGGCGGCTAGTTGAAACTAGTTTACCAATACATTCACCGAAATCTTCTCTTCTGAGCAAACCATTCTTGGCCAAAACATTGAACCGACTCTCAACTTTTCCCCAAATATCATTATTATTATTACTATCACATTCTCCACTCGTTTTACTTATGAATCTTAATCCTCCAAGAGCTCTCTCAGTGCTCGATTTATTCCTCACCGCTTTCAATTTCATCTCCTTTTCCGGTGGTGATCTTAACCAATACGGGGGAGAATTTTCTTCTTCAATTTGGATTTTGTGATCTACGCTACACAAAACAAAGGAATTCTTATCCAGCTGTAGCGTCACCTCAACCAAATCTCTCTCATAATTGTTAGTATTCTGTAAATTATTCAGAAAAATAGGCAACATTGCACCACCAACATGCTCCGATGTTTCTGCCTCTGGTAAATCAAAGCGCCGACTGTAATTCGAGCTGCTCCTGGGAGATGACCTAAAAAGTGATATTAACTGCATTTTTTTAAAAAATAAATAAATAAAAATCTTCCTCTCTGTGTTCTAAAATAACTGATCTCTGATTAATATGATTTCTGATCATTCATGCAAGAGAGAGAAATTCTTTTTAGAAAGAGCAGGTGGAGTGGGTTTGTATTTTGTAGAGTTTTTGGAAGAATGTATATTAGCAGCCCTTGTGTTTTCGTAACAGCTAGCATCACTGACTCTTTTAGTATATCATAATTTATTTTTCCTTTCTCACCTAGTCTTTTTTTTTTTTTTTTATTAAAATCGAATCGTGCATTGTATGGTTAATTTAGAGTGACATTTTCAAATAGATATTTTTTTTTCATACTTGATGTTAAATTTTAGATATTCAATTGAGATCCAAACAGTTTAACCATTGCATCAATTTATGTTGATTTTTATATACCAATATCGTCAATTGAAAAACAAACAATTCTAATCAAATTTAACATTTATCATATATACACTAAAAGTAATTTATATAGGAGTATATTTTTTTTATAAATATCTTGACTCCGCTTCTAATAGACTATTATAAATTTATAATATTACTAGTGGCATCTGATAAAGTCAAATAAATTTTAGTTTATTATTTTTGAATCATAACTATTATATATATTTTGAATAAATTATTTATATATATTAACTTGGTATCATATGATTTATAAAATCAAATAAATTTTAGTTTATTATTTTTGGATCACAACTATTCTATAAATTTTGAATAAATTATTTATATATATTAACTTTTTTTAAATAGATATAAAACTCGTCTTAAAATTATTTATTTTTTGCCTCACTATAATATGAAATGTAATAACTAGACGCCGAATACTAAACTATGGGTGCTATGTCCAGTATACGTATAGTACTTGACAGAATGCATTGCCCTCCACGTGTAAACCTATTGTTTTATTTTCTACATTTTATAATTTTAAAATTAATTTACAGCTCATAAAGACTACGTATATTTTCTAGGATAACAAAATGAACTTTTCTACTTATTTGTCTGTTTGACTTCTTAACCTTTAAAAAATAATAATTTATTATTTTTTCACTATTAGGCCAGTTAAAAATCAAGGTTGGATATATATAGATACTAAATACTTGTGCAAGTCAACTCAATTGAAAAGATGGGAAACCACTTTAGATCATGTCAAATGACACACGTGCAAAACTATTATCCATATATTAGGAGTATCATTCAAATAGTGCCCTTTGAATTCATTCATTTCATTATTTGCTTAGTATACTCTTCTACAAATATACTGGGACCCAATTAATTAGAGTTCAAAAAGATTATGGGTAAGAAAACATAAGAGAAATGTACTTAAAAGATACAAAAATAGTGCCCTTTGAATTCATTCATTTCATTATTTGCTTAGTATACTCTTCTACAAATATACTGGGACCCAATTAATTAGAGTTCAGAAAGATTATGGGTAAGAAAACATAAGAGAAATGTACTTTAAAGATACAAAAATAGTGCCCTTTGAATTCATTCATTTAATTATTTGCTTAGTATATTCTTCTACAAATATACTGGGACCGAATTAATTAGAGTTCAGAAAGATTATGGGTAAGGAAACATAAGAGAAATGTACTTAAAGATATAAATATTTAACGTTGGTTCGATCAATGGACTTGTGTCCACAAGAGGAGATGGACGATCCATCAGAAAGGTACGAGAGTACAAATATTGAGAAAAATAACCCCATATAATTCACTCGAAATAAAAAGAGGTTCACGTAAGTGATAAATATCATTTGTGTCTCATTATTTCATCTTTTGCAAAATTCTCAAAAACCCCTAAAACTGCATTGTAAATGTTACCGAGTTAAAAAGAGTGAACCTCTCTATTTATAGAGTCATAAGAAAAAGACTAGCTAAATTTGAAGGTTTTGTGTTTTCCTTTTCGGAAATTAAAAGAATAATTCTTATATGATAAGATATTTAGGGCAATACTCAACAAAAATATCCTTTATTATGGCTGCTATTTTATTTATTTTCATTTATTTATTTGTAATTTTCTCTATACATAATGATAAACAATGTATACGATAATCAATGAGATTAGAGAAATTAAAAAGTATTTATTAGTTAATAGCTAGTTTAAAAGTCCTAGCAATAAAAATCTGTATTCAGTAGTCACTATTGTTCATTTAATTATATATATTATAATCTTGATAGGATGAAAGTTATCTTCTATGATTTTTTTAAAATTAAAAAATATAGTATTATTTAAAAAATGTTATCCGAAATTTGGCCAGTGAGTGGGAAATAAGAAAAATATATTAATGACCAATAATAATATTAGCAAATTGAAGAGTGTGTTGATGAATTTTGGAATTGTAAGAATGTAGTAATAAGAATTAAGTTTTAATTAGAGCGAATAATATGAAGTTATTACAATATAAGATAATTGCAAGAAAAAATAGTAAATAACTTCTGCATATAAGTTAGTAAAGTAATTTTTCCTTTTGATGAAAATGATTCTCAAGAAGAATACATTCTTTTTAATTAATCAAACACGAGAAACCAATTTTCTCATGAAGTTCTTGGCAATCTTTCCTTATGATAGGGTTCTTGTCTCTGTTTGTTCCAAATTTCCATTTATTATTCTTTAAAAAAATCTATTTCCAAAATTTTGTTTTGTTCTTTTAGATTTGTTGGAGAAAGCAGTGCCATGAGTTTCAGACGGTTGTCCTTGGATAGATAGGGAATTTAGTAGGTGTTAGTAACACCGTGTTACTTTGATCCACATTTGTTATTTGTTCACATCAATCATTTGAAATTAGCTAATGTTATTTGAAGCTGATCAGAAGTTTTGATAATTTAAGAAACTTTCGGTTCTAACAAGGGATTTGATTGAAGAAAGACTCCATACGTGAAAAAGACAAAATACAACTGTTCAAAAGTTATCAAATCTATTGTGGTTAGTGCAAGTCTTTTCAGAGCAGCAGATTATTCCCAACCAATGACTTTACTCCAAGGGTTTGTGTTCATTCTACCTTTTCCTCCAATGACATAACTCAAATTTAAGCAAATAAACTTTTGAATTCTGAAAATTCATAAGGTCGCAAAGAAAAAGTTATCTTCAAGGAAAAACACTGCTCATACTCAATAAGGGACCTGATGGAGTGTTGAAGCGTCGTTTGTTGTATTTTGAGCTTTGTGTATTGTATTCTTATATTATTAATCTACTCCTCAGTTATAAAGGATAGTATTTTAGTTGGTTATCTAAGTCTTTAGTATGAGTCAGATTAACTAGAGTTAGTTAGTCGAATCATCTATGTTTTAGTCAAACCTCTTTACATCATTGGTTTGATCTTCTCTTGGGTAGAGGTTCCTAGGAGTGTCAACTAGATTTAGTTGATGTGTGGGTGCAGCAGAGTTGCTTCTTGTTTCTTATGTTATATTTGAGATCTGTAGTTGGTTAGCTTTGTTGGGTTTTTAAAGTCTAGATCTGTAACGCCCCGCAAGTACACCCTAGGAGAAGAGGGCACTCTTGAGTCGTCACAAGGTGTACTTGACCCTTCAGAAGTCTTGTACTAACCTCTTAACTATCATTCATTACATAAGTATGAAAAGTAGTGCGGAATTAAAACTTTTCACAACAATAATAATAAGAAACTTCTTTTATAAAACTAAGGAACAAGTCTCATCGTCACAAGCCAACTTAAAGACACATCTTAAATATCTTAGGGTCACGACCCTTTACATTGAAAGAAGTACATAATAAGTCTTGTCACACCCCTTACGTGTCTACAAGTCTTATACAAGTATTAAAGAAGGAACTAAAGAAACATAGACTATGTCCTCGAATATATGAGAACATACCAAGTCCTGAGAGAGTCAACTTCCCAAGCTTTGCCTTCTAGGAACCTCCACTTGCCTTCAACCTATACTTATAGAGTATAAAAAAGTATGAGATTTGTACAAACATTGTACTAAGTATGACATATGCAAACACACATGTAAAAGGGGAAATTTTAGTTTGAACATACAAGTCATGCCATTTTGATAAAATCCTTCATGAATCAACTTTACAAAACATCATATGAGTCACCATGCATCATATAAAGTAACATGTTCATAAACCTTAACATATTGTCTCATTTATAATAAACCATTTATCACATAAACCTTCCTATCCAAAGTTATCCTAAGGCTCATTTAAGTAGGACTTGAAGAGACCGCCCATACAACCTCTTCAATACATAGCTAAGTGATCCTTAAGGCTACCAAGGATAATCATAGTCCATTACAACTTAACAAGTAAACATCCAATACTAAAGACACTAGAGGAAGCATACATATACTTAGGAACTTCACATAAGAACCATCCTCCAAGACAAACCCCAAGTTACACTAGTGCAATGTAAAAGTAGCATCTCATACTACTACTTTCACCTTAGTGCTCCTTGAGGATTCCCTTAGACTAGACACATCACCTTCATCATTTACCTAATCTTCATAAATCTTACACATAAATCATCATACTTCATGAATCTTAAACACATAATCAACATGCTTCACTTTCAGTAGACATAAAGTCACATTACTTAATTTACATCACATAATGACCCATTCATTCATTGAACATATAAAGATACACCAAGACTCTCTCCAAATGCCTACTTGTGCAATGGATAGATAGCGTCCCATTCCGCCACCTACCCTAAGTAGTACACCCTTTAGAAGACTTAGTTCATTACATTCATTTGTGGGGGCTAGCTTTAACCGACATAGACCATGAGAGCTAGACACTACAAGAAAACATACTATTAGCTACGGATTTTAGCTAGAGAACTAATATTCCTAGCTAATAAAGATATTAGCATCGGAATTCGCTAGAAATGTCTTGTTTCCTATTAAAAATTTTATTCTGGAAATTTAGTAAAATAATAGCTAGGAATTAACTATGCACAATTCCTAGCTAATACATTGCTTGGGAACTTTCCAAACAAATTCTATAGCTAAATTTTTGCGGGAAGTCGAAATTGGGCCAATTTTTTTTTAAGGAAATCTGATGTGGTGCAAATTTTCTCTCTTTAAGCATTTTGGTTTAACTAGGAAAATATTTCATAGATATACCCTAGCTATGTTTAGCTAGGAAAGATGCCTAGCCAAATTGATAGGTTGCTAGGAATGTTCGCTTGATTAATTGATTAATAAAAAATATGAAAAATAAGAAGAAAAATATTAAATTAACGCCAAAAAATTCACAAATAAATATAGTAACCTTAAATTCGATAATTTCAAATAATTTTTCAAAGTTTTTATTTTTTTTGATAAATCCCAAAAATTAGTAATTTATTAATAAAATATACGAAAAATATAAAAAAAATATAAAGTTCACGCACAAAAATCACAAATATATATAATAACCTTAAATTCAACAATTTCAACAATTATTTTAATTTTCTTTAGGTAAATCTCGAAAACGAGTAATTGATTAATAAACAAAATAGGAAAAATATGAAAAAAATATAACATTAAAAAAATTGTTGAAATTGATTAATTTAAAGTTACTATATTTATTTGTGAAATTTTGGTGTTAATTTTATATTGTTTACAAAATTTTCCTATTTTTATTAATTAATTACTTATTTTCGAGATTTACCAAAAAAATAAAAATTTAAAAAAATTGTCAAATTATTGAATTTAAGGTTAGTATATTTACTTGTGATTTTTTGGAGTAAATTTTATATTTTTGATATATTTTTCCTATTTTTTATTAATAAATTACTCATTTTCGGGATTTGTTAAAAAAATATTTAAATTATTGAATTTAAGGTTACTATAATTATTTGTTAATTTTTTGTGTTAATTTTATTTTTTTCATATTTTCTATTAATCAATTACTCATATTCGGGATTAACCCAAAATATTAAAATTTTAAAAAGTTATTAAAATTGTTGAATTTAAGGTTACTATATTTATTTGTGAATTTTTGGCGTTAATTTATATTTTTTTTCCTATTGTTTATTAATCAATTACTCATTTTCGAGATTTACCAAAAAAAATAAAAAAATAAACAAAATTGTTGAAAACGGGTATGATAGTTTGCATAAAAAGGGGTTGATTATGGGTCGGATTAGGTGTTTATGAGTCCGAACTTTTAGGGGCATAATTGATCCTTTTCCATTTTCATATAAATGCCATTTGGTAAGGTAAAGATGACATGACAATTCCATGTGATATTTAAAGAAATGGAAAATGAGTTGGATATGTCCAACAGACCGACTAATGCTCATAAGGGCATATCTGTGCGAAACGTTGGACGCGAGGGAATGAGTTGTAGCATTCCAGAAAATGTACATGTCTAGTGAAGAGCCTAGTAGGTTTTTAAGAATGCGTATTGGGGTACATAGGCATCTCAATGCCCAATATTGAGAAATATTGAGCATATTAGAGAATATTGGCTTAAGGGTGTTAGCCAATTCCTATGTATACACAAGTAATTAAAATATAATCCAAGCTTGTTTAAGAATTGTACCTGCAATGAAGACCCTAAGCTAAATAAACTATATTCTTCACATATTCTTCATATTCACGCATTAGGTACTAGGCATCCAAGTGTCAAGCCTAGGTACCATAGCACATAATCAGCAGTGCCCAAGGACATAGTGAGGATCCTTGGGACAATAAGTGAACATTACAAATGAACTTTCCAAAATATTTAGTTAGGAAAGTGCATGGCAACACATGTGCAAGCACATGGGCAACCGGCCAAGGGACCAAGCTAACCGATTCGGTTAGAGCGGTTGGGGACAGGCGCGCGTCTGGGTCAGCCCATGTGGGTCCAAGCTCCCTAACCGATCCTAGACTCTAACTAACTGACCTAACTAACTAACTAACCTAGGACTAACAAAAAATAACTAACTAGTGGACCCGACAACCTAAGACCTAATCGGGTGACACTAAGACGAGTAACTAACTCAGAAACATCCTAGTAACTAACCTAGGATGGTCCAAAGGGTTGGTTATGGTCCTAACAACTTAGGGGTACTTTAGTAATTATCCTAGGTTACTTGATTAATTAAATTAGCAACTTAATTAATTAATCTAATTAGTCAAAACCGACACCATTAAGCAAAATTCCAGATTTCGGTTAAGTCAAGTGTTCTCTTATTCTTAGTCAATTTAGGAGGGGCATTTTGGTAATTACCTAATTGGTTTAATTTAATTAAGTTATATAGTCTAAGTTGAATTAGTTAACATTCAGTTCCTAAAGACTTAGACTCACGTTATTCATCATAAACCCTACAACCAAAAAGCAGTGAAAAAACGTAAGAAACCCTAGGCGATTTCAAGCAAGTTCTTCAAGGTCTTCGTGCAAAGTGCAAGGTGATCTTCGTAGATTTAATTTTACAGTAAGGTATGGGTTTTCTCTCCTGGATTCCTTTCTCCAAGAGGCTTTTCAAACGTCTTGAATTCAAGAATCCAAAAACTAGGGTTGTTCCCAATGAATCGCATGTTCATCTCCCTAGTTCTCCTTATTTCCGATTCTAGTAGTTTGTTTAAATGTAAATCTCGAGCATGTTGTTTGTGTGTGGTGCTAACTGATCATTATGTGTAGGTTTATGTGATTGATAATGTCGAATGATACCTATATGTTAGATCCGTATGATTAGGGTGTTATTTACATGAGATAATAATGTTGTAATGCCTACTTGTGTTCGAGAAGATGAAATTGTTATAATTGTTCATTGAATTGTTTCATAGATTAATCAAAGGTTAAAAGTTGGCTTGTTTAACATGATAGATTACTATAATGTATTCATGAAGTAATTGAATTGACTAGTGATAATATCATAGTTTGATTTATGCCAACAAATTGGCTAGCAATATTATTTTCAAAATATGTGAAGTCATACCAATCTTAACTCAATGAACTCATAACATAGGGTATGCCAATCAATGGGACAAGTCCCAACATACCCTATACGCACGAACTTGTGAACGTAATAACATTGAATAAGTCCTTATAACTTTCATAAAGAATTATACAAGACTATCAATTAACGTTGAACAAGTTAAGGTGAGTAACGAAATAACTAAAAGCTTAAGTTATGAAATTGACCTAATATAGAGTGTTAGAAAAGTGAGACAAGTCTCAGTTACACTTAATCGATTATGTCAAAGTTACTCACATAAGAGGGTGCTAGAAGCCGTGAGACTTGCACCATGATGATAATGTAAGGTTTAAGTTCATATTCATCAAGTATAGAAAAGGGATGACCAGTCATTCATTGAGTTAACTATAATACTAGAAGCAAGCTTCCATAATGTTTGAGTCAACTCTAAAATATATAAAGTAAAATAAATCTGAGCTTAGCATCGATAAACTAGCAATGAGCTTGTGCCAGCACATGTAAGCCTAATGAGATGAGATCACCACCCAGGTGGACCGGGGTCTCCGAAAGTCTCCTAGTCTTTGAACTATGTTGCCAGCATAGGGACTAGCTAGTGGAGAAATCCACCTAAGAATGCTAGGTAGTTTTGGTTTCACTTTGGCTAGTGATACCACCTCTTTTCGATGTGGGGAAGACACTGTATTTCATGTTTAGCTCACATGATCTATGTCGGTTAAAGCTCAAGAAAGTATTCGGTTCACTTTAGCCGTGAATCACCTCTTTTTGGTGTGGGGAAGACACTGACTTTGGTTTCACTTTAGCCAGTGAACCACCTCTTTTCGGTGTGGGGAAGACACTGAGCTTGGTTTCACTTTAACCGGTGATCCACCTCTTTTCGGTGTGGGGAAGACACTGGATTTCATGTTAGCTCGCATGATCTACTTCAGTTAATGCTAAAGATTTCTTTAAAGAATTAAGGAAGAATGAAAGTAGCATGTCCAAAGTGAACAACAGATCAAAGAAGAAGAAACGTAAGTTCAAAGTGAACTAAGTAAGCAAGAGCTTAAGAATGTCAATCATTAATGTTGATAGGAATGAAGTTTTAACAAGTTAGTGGTTTATGCCAATATTGGAGTATGAATATATGCCCCCAAGATCTACATTTTATGCAAACAACCAAATAATGGGCATAGTTAATAAAGATTGGCTTATAAATACATTCATACCCAATTTAACAAGAATGAAATATCTAACTTGTAAGTAAGGTAGCCAAATCATTTCCTTAGTCTTGTGAATTACTTACTCGATTCATTGTAGGTATGGGAATACAATGAATCATTGCACTTGTAAGTAAAACATAGGATCAAAGGAGATCATTGAACTACACAACAGAAAGAAGAAAAGACTGAAAAATAAACTAAGGCTGAGAATAAGAGCTCTCGGCCTAAGGGAGCACAATGATAAACTTTTGTTTAAGTTGTTCTAAGCATATGTTCATGATTCCAAGGTCTTATGTTCATATAGAAAATGAGTTGTGTGCCTTAATTGCATGAGAACATTTCATATTCATAGCATGAATCACGAATAACGATTTAAGAAAGTAACGTGACTTAACTTTCCAGAAACGACATGTTGCTTTAGGAACAACTTTCCTTGATCATGCATAGTCCTTATATGTTTATGTGCATACACCCATACTTATTACAAGTGTGTACTAATCCCATATACTATTACTATTTTTATAGGTGCAGGTCCGAGAGAAGATTGAAGATTCGACGAACCACTTTGGATTAGCGATCTCCAGACTTTGGTAGGTCCTCTTCAGTTCGAGGATGCTACATTTATGATTCTAGCATAGTACATTAGATATAGATAGTGGATGTTGTCCCTAGCGTTTCATTTCAAACATTTGTTCAAGCGTTCATAATAAGGCCAATTTGGCAAACTATTATTATTATTATGATTCTCTATTTCGATTGTTTAATCTTTAATAGATGGTTGCTTTAGTTGAGATTATTAGAATATCATTCTTATGCAGTTATATGAAGTCTATGTACACTTCAATAAGTATTAAAAAGTTTTAAAAATTTCCGCAAAAATTTAACTGTATGATTTTGATGAAAGTGTAACGACCCGGATTCTTGAATCCGAATCGCCACCGGCGTCTTTGCCCTCTCAGAGGTCGCAGACAAGCCTCATCTTGCATTCATCACATTCAACTAGTTAAATTTGCGGAAAATTTAAAACTTTTTATATGTATGAAGTTTACTTAGACTTCTATAATCGTTACATATTTACATCATATACTAAGCTCAACATAAGAGAACAACCATCTATCATAAAGAATTAATTCGAAACTGAAGATGAATATATCATAAATAGTTTGCCAAACACGGCCTTATTACAAAGCTTCGAAATAAAAGTATGAAACAAACTCTAGGGACAACATCCAGTAGCTATGTCTAAAACTAAGGCTAGACTAAAACTGTAGCATCCTCGAAATCAAGAGGACCTACCAAATGGTTTGGAGAAACGCTGAAGTCCAAACCGCTGCAGGTGTCGTCAATCAGCCCTCTGACCTGCACCTATAAAAATAGTAAATAGTAGGGGGTTAGTACACCACTTGTACTAAGTATGGGTGTATTCACACATACACATAAAGCTATGCATGATCAATGAAAGCTCTTCCTAAGCAACATGCCATTTCTGGAAAGTCTAGTAATTAGACTTTTCTAATTCGTTATTTGTGAATTGTGGTATGAATATGATGTATTTTAATGCATTCAAAGCACACAACTCATTTTCTATATGATTGCAAGACATTAGTATCATCAACATAATTTTAGAACCCCTCGGGCGAAGATTTGAAATTTTAAGCCCCCTAACCCGAGAGCTCTGTCATCCATACTTAGTTTTATTTTCAGTCTTTTTCTTCTTCTTGTTGTGTAGTTCAATAATTCCTTTGGTCCTATATTTACTTGCAAGTGCAATGATTCATTGTAGTCCCATACCCACAATGAATCGATGTAAGTAATCCAAGGACTAAGGAATGATTTCCCTACCTTATAGTGAGTCATTCTTTACACTATATATTCATTACATTTCATAAGCCATTCTCTATTGGTCATGCCATTTATTTCATTACTTTCATATTAGGGAAGTTATGAGGTATTTAGTTAACATTACGTTCCTCCTTCATTTTATTGGCATCATATAAGAAGTCATTATAAGCCAATCTTATTTGGCTTTGCCCATTATTTGCTGAAACTTCATGAGTGTGACATTGGCAATTGATATTCTTAAGCTCTTCTTCATTGCTCACTTTGAACATACGTTCCATCATCATCATCATTCTCACTTTCATAGAGACATCATAGGGAATAAGATCATGCGAGCTAACATGAAATCCAATGTCTGCCCCACATCGAAAAGGGGTGATTCACCGGTTAAAATGAATCTAGATCATGTGAGCTACTCATGAAATCCAGTTTCTGCCACACACATGGAAATGGGTGATCCCCGGCTAAGGTGAATCCATCTCAAGTGTTCAATCCACACCGAAAAGGAGTGGCTCACGACTCTAGTGAACCAAGAACATATCGTGAGCATTAACCAACATAGATCATGTGAGCTAAACATGAAATCCAGTGTCTGCCCCACACCGAAAAGCGTTGGAATCACCGGCCAAAGTGAAACCGAACATGCCTAGCTCGCTTAGGTGGAAACCACTGGCTAGTTCCTATGTTGGCTAGACATAGTTCAAAGACTAGGGATGTAATGAAACTACTTATCCACCTCGCCGGTAGCCTCGTCTCATGAGACTTACACGTGAAAGCACATGCTCATGACTAGTCTATCGGTGTTGTGCTCACTTTCATTATCTTCTTTATCTTTTAGAGTTGACTCAAGCATTATGGAAGCTTTCTTCTAGATTGAGATTTACTTACTCTTTTGATGACTTGTCATCCTTACTTTACATTGATGAAATGTGAATTGTCTTTACAAATCATCCTTATTTTACATTGATGAAATGTGAATTTTCCTTACATATCATCCTTACTTTACATTGATGAAATGTGAAATGTCCTTACATATCATCCTTAGGTGTTAATGAGACTAGTCTCACACATTCTAACACCTTCATTCGTGAGTATTCTTTTAACATAGTAGCTTAGTTGTAAGTAAGACTTGTCTCACTTTCTTTAACACCCCATTCTGGTCATTTACTTAATTTAGACCCCTTTAATTATGTTATAACTCACGTTACTTCTTTACTTTAGTGTAGTAGCTTCATTACATCATTGATGGACGATGAGCACTTCTTTCAATGAGTTACATGTGTTCATTGTTCATTCTTTTAGAGCATGTTGGGAGTTGTCCCAATGAATGGCACGCCCTTGGTTATGGATTCATTGAATTACCTTAGAAGTGCTTATAATATATTTGATACTCTTACTACACAAGATCGGCATATGATTAGTATTGGCCTCAACATTTGGGATGTTAGACTAGCAAACCATTTTTATTGGCATAAGCCAATTTTACGTATGTTCATATTTAAATTGAATATGTATGAACCTTTAGCCAATCTTTCAATCATTTACATAAGATCCTAGCCATTAGCATGCATTCGTTTTGATAAAGTAGTGTTAGCCAATTTTATTGGCATCAGATAGTCAATTCATTCAAGATGTGATTTCATAGAGATCTTTTAAGCCAATCTTAGTTCATGACTTTAGGCATAACGTTTTAAGCATGTTCGACAACATCATATTAACATTTGATGAACATAGCATCTTCATAACATCACAACAACAACAAGTCAGCATTCAGCCAAAACACATAAATCACTTAACACATCACAACGTAACTTAACATATCATCGATTCTTAACTTACATGATAATATTAACTTTACGCGACTACAAGTTCATAGGTTCATTCGATATTCATCATTCAAGAACAATACATGTTAGGAACAGCCATTACCACATATCAACAACATGATCTCTAACCTATTCAACATTGAATCAAAATGGATACTAGGGACAAAGGAGTTCGACGAGAATACGGGAACAACCCTAGTTTTCAAGATCTTTGAATCGTTGGAAAGAAAGTTCTCTTAGAGAAAGAAGTCCAGGAGAGAAACCCATACCTTGAGTAGAACTTAATCTACGAAGACTTAAACCTTGAAATCTCCTAAGAACGTCTATGTACTTTTTTGTTTTAGCGTTCTTTGTTTACGACCTCTTTCTTGCATTTTAGTTCTAAGTGTTTTGATCGTGAATGATTAGGTTTAGGAACTGACTTTGACTTATTCAACTAAGGCTATTTTAGTAAATTAACCAACAGATTAGTAAATTACCAAAACGCCCTTCGTAAGTTGACTAAACATAGAAAGATGTTGACTTTGACCAAAATCTGGAAATCGGCATTGACCCCTTGTTTCGGTCAATATTTTGACTTTTAATTAATTAATTAAATCCTTAATTTAATTAATTTAGGGACCTAGGGTAAAATACCCCTAAGTCTTTGGGACCATAGCTAACCCTTTTGGACCATCCTAGGTTAGGTACTAGGTTGTCCCCTTAACTAGTACTAGGTTCCACCCGATTTGTCCTAGGTTGTCGGGTGCATTAGGGGGTCCAATTCGGTTAGTCCTAGGTTAGTTGGCTAGTTAGGATAGTTGGTTAGGACTTAGAGTTAGTTAGGTTGGCTGGTCCCACATGGAGGGACCCGCCCGTGCGTGTCATGCCTAACCGCCCTAACCGAATTCGGTTAGGGTGGTTCCGTGGTCCCCTTGGCCGTTTCTTTCACGTGTGTTGCCCATGTGCTTGCACATGGGTTTGTTGCACTTTCCTAACTAATTTATCTTGATGGCTCATTTGGGAATGTTTACTTATTGTCCCAAGGACCCTCACCATGTCCTTGGGCACTGCTTAATCTACATGATCATTTTAATTGATCATGTGCTATGGTATCTAGGCTTGACAGTTGGATGCCTCATACCTTTTGTGAGTTGGACGACATATATTTTACTAGCTTAGGGTCTTCATTGTAGGTACATTTCTTAAACGTCAATCTTGGATTGGGATGTGGCAACCCAAAAAATATATTTCATATTCGTATATAGAAAATTGTCTAATATCTCTTAGCCAATTTTTCTATACTATGCCCAATATTTCTCAATATTGGGCATTGGGGTGCATATGTACCCCTAATAGGCTTTCTTAAGGACATGCTAGGATCTTCATTAGACATGTGATTTTCCGGAACGTTACATTATCCCCCCCTTAGAAACATTCATCTTTGAATGACACTTACACATCATTTAAACAAAGAGGGTGATTTTCGAAAGTTACTTTATCATTCTTAAACTTTTCTCTTTTGTGAATATCTGATTCACACTTATTTGGATGGTGCATAACATTCAATCTTATCTGAAGCTTCATATTTGAGATTGAGGAATTTTCCTTATCAATCACACTTAACTTATTGCACATCACAACTCATGCAATACAAAAATCATGTCTATGCTACACAAAAACAGCAACATGAAATGTAAACATGACTTAATTTTAACTCACATAGTGCTATTATAAGACATATGATTAGTGACCGATCTCACCAAATCGACTAAAGCACTTATACTTAGAGTTTTCTTAAACATAAACCAGAAGAGAATATCTAACCTTAAGAACTGAACAAATGAGGATAGCGGGATCTCATATCGGCCTCGGACTCCCACGTTGCTCCCTCAACAAGATGGTTCCGTCATAGGACTCATACTTCCTCAGCCGCTTCACTTGGCGATCTAAAATTTCAACTGGACAAAGCTGCAAACTTCATATTAAAAGAGAGAGAGAGAGAGATTTTCAGAATATAATGAAATTTTCCGATGATCTCTAATGGGAAATAAGACTCCTTAAATAGAGAAATAAAAGATTGCCTTTACATTTTAGGCTTACAGATGGACGACTGAGATGTTGCCGACACTAATTGGGGACCTACTAAAAGATAGTGGAGCATTATCTGCTTTTCTTCTTTTGTCGGTTGAGTGGGAATCTCTTTTGAGAAAGTTGAAATAATGGAATGACTTTTCCAAAAGTGTTTTGTCCTATAGCTTCTCAATGGATGCCAAATTTGAAATAGTGAAGACCATTTTATGAAACGATAATTCCGGATTTGCCTCTATCTTTCCATGAAAGGTTATTTCCTATTCATAATCAGGATCCATGTATGCCAAGGCTAAACCTTGAGGATTATTCATGTCGCCATTATCCTCTGTGTCGCTTTCAGTAGAAGCAGCGTCTTTAATCATTTTCATGATTTGAACTTCAGAATAATCATCTATATTATCCATAGCCTCCTTTAACCTTTGTTTTAGGATTGTCTTGGATAATTTTCTGGGAGAAGTCTGGACCTTCTCTGAAACTTGCTTAGTTGGTTGTTTGGAACCCAACCTTTGACCTGGACTTGTTTACACAAGTATTGAATGCGATCTATATCATTCTTGGAGAAATTCCAAGTAATAATATAAGAAATTCTTTTCTTGATATAATATTTGCATATTTTAATATGCTCTGGCAGAGTTGTTATTTCCTCCTTGGTTTGAAATTGTTCATACCTGTTGGAAAATTGTTGGGGAAGAATTTCCTTGATTCCGCCGAATAAATTCCACCACTCGTAAAACCACCTGGGAATAATGGCTTTGGTGATAGCTGTGCTGTATTTTACAAACCAAGTATGTCTTGGTCTAAGATAAATAAAATTCATCCATGCCGCCTTATAATCAAACCAATTATAAGTCTGTGGACGGTGTGTCATTGTCAAGGCAATGGAAGTATGCAAATGATCTGCATACCATTCGAATGGATCCAATATCTTCTTGATTGTGAATCTTGAGTATTGGATTTGGTTGTTAGCATCTCTAGAATGCTCAATATCAATGGAATCTGTATCCACCAAAATTGCTTCATAAAATCTTCGAGTTTTCAATGGATTATCTGTATCCACATAATTGAAATCTGTGTAACACAGTTTTATTAATGAATTGATATCCATATGAGCAAATTCTTTGTTGAGTGCCATCAGAGGTAACACCTGTGAAATCTGAAATTCAAAAGATTCTTCTTTTGGAATAGGTTTAGCAGGAATTGTTTTTGTCAATTCAGGATTGACTGCTTGAGCAAAAGACTCAGGGGTTTTCATAGCATAAGCTGCTTTGGTTTGTAAAGAGCTAGAAGAAGCTTCAGGAGCGACCATTGTGGGTGGTTTCAGATTAATTTTCTGTGGTTGTGGAGGACAATTTGGCTTCAAAAGCTTTTGTTGAGAAGTAGTTGGTAACTTGGGGTATTCAGCTAAAGCTGTATATTTGTTTTGGAATGATAAAACAAGTCTTGTAGAAGATTCTGCTTTTATTGGAGTGAGAGGAGGAAGTTCAAATGGTCTAGCCATTCTTTGTTTTGGAGAATTGTTTTCTCCTTTAGCAATTGGCTTAAACGGCCTCATGCTTACCCTGCAAAAATTCACGGGTTAGGAAATCTGGTAAAGAATTATTTTCTCCTTTGATAAAATCAATATCAAAATCAAAACTAGATAGTAGAGCTTGCCATCTAGCAAAGATTTGTTTTGAAACAATGTTTTTAGCATCTTTTTGTAAAATTTCCTTTGCAGATTTACAATCTACCCTTGATAAAAAATTTTGTTAATAAGATCATCTTGGAATTTTGTGATACAAAGCACAATAGATAAAATTTCTTTTTTAACACTTGAATAATATTTTTGTGAGGAATTCCAGATTCCTGATGTGAAACGAACTAATTGCTCTGTAGATTCAAGATCTACTTTTTGTTTAAGAATACCTCCATAACCTACATCAGAAGCATCTGTTTCAACAATCATAAAAGCGTTAGGATTTGGGATTCCTAAACAAGGAATTGTTTGAACAAGAGTTTTGACAAGAAAAACCGCTTGGGTTTGTTCAGAACTCCATGGGACTGGATTTTTCCTAAGTCTTTTATATAAAGGCTCACAAACATGTCTAACTTTAGGAATAAAGTCAGCAACATAGTTTAAACTTCCTAGAAATCTCTGGAGTTGGGATTCATCAAGAATTTCATTAGGGAATTTGGAAGAGAACTCTAAGGCCCTGCAAATAGGTTTATAAGAACCTTGGAAAAGATCATGTCCTAAGAATCTTATTTTTGTTTGGAACAAAACCATCTTTTTAGCACTGACAACTAAACCATTGTTTTTGATAACATTAAAAAATGTGTTAAGATGTTTAAAATGAGAATCTATGTTCTCTGAAAAAATTAACACATCATCAATGTAAACAATCGACATATAAGAATAATCATTAAAAATGGAATTCATGATGTTTTGAAACTCAGAAGGGGCGTTTTTAAGCCCAAAAGGCATAACATTCCATTCGAATTGTCCAAATGGAACATTAAAAGCTGTTTTGTATTTATCATTTTCAGAAATCTGAATTTGCCAAAACCCTGATTTCATATCAAATTTACTAAATACATTGGCATTAAAAGTCCTTTTTAAAAGGTCTCGTTTATTAGGTAGGGATACCTAATCCATTTTAAAACGGAATTAAGAGGCTTGTAATTAATTACAAGTCTAGGAGCTCCTCTTTCTTTCTCAGAATTTTTGTTAACATAAAATGCAGAACAACTCCAAGGAGATTTAGAAACTCTAATAATTTTATTTTTTAAAAGAGCATTAATCTCTTCTTTACAAAATTCCATCATTTCATGATTCATTTGAATAGGTCTTGCCTTAGTGGTAATGGCCTGTTCATTGAATCCCTCAATGTATGGCAAAGAAACAATATGTTTCTTTCTATTCCAAAAGGCATTAGAAAAATCAGAACATATTTCTTTTTCAAATTTCTTTCGAAGATTTGTTATTTTATTAACTATCTCCGGGGTTTTTTAAATCTGTTCGATTTTCTTAACACGAATATCATCCTTTAAGAAGGTGAGATGTTGAGAGAGTTTGTTTACTCTAAAAATAGTATTTTCTTTAATAAAATCACTTTCTTTTTGGGAAAGAGTTTTTACAAATGGGAAAAGTAATTCTTTTCCTAATATATTAGTGGAAATACCATCAAGATTCGTGAAATACAGTTTTATTTGAGTAATAAAAGGTATTCCAAGGATGATATCTTCATTAATATCTTCAGTTATGACAAAATCATTTGTTAAACAAATGCCATTATTACAAATATGAGCCTTGGAGAGCTTATAATTAATTTTCAAAAGTTCTCCTGTAGCGGAGTATAATTTTGAAGTACTTTTTTGCAAATACTTAAGAGGAACAATACCTTTCATGATGCAATTTCTATCAGCACCACTGTCAAGCAAAGCAACTTTGTTAATAACAAAATGTTTACTAACAACTATTCTAATAGGTATGTGATGACTCTGAGGTCTAATGGAAGATATTACTGTTACTCCTGGTGCTGCAGAAGTAGAGGTGTCATTACCTGTATGGGTAGCAAAGTTTTCTGCTAAGTGGTCATTGTTGATATTAGAAGAATCAATATCAATATCATCATCTTCATCAGAGTCCTTTCTTGAAGAACTATGTTTAGACTCAAAGTCATGAAAAGTTGGTTTCTTAGAATCCTGATGAATAGGAATATCAGTTTCTAAAATAGAAAGACGAGATTTGATATTTCGAATTTCATCTTTAAGAGTGGAGACTTCATGACGGAGGTCTGAAATAGATGGTTCAGAATTACTTTCTGATCGATTCATGATTTGTTTCATACTGAAAGGTTCAATATTTGGACGGGGTTTTGGTTTGTCTGTATTGAGAAGAATATTTTTGAGTTCTAGAAGGAAACGATTTCTAGCCTCATTATCATTAATGTGCTGGATAACATCAAAGAGAGCTTCCTTAGAGTGATCTGAAAGAACTTTAATATGAGGTTTATTACCACAAGTACAAAAAGCTTCAGTGCAGGTACAGTCTTTACCTGATTGGCTAAAATCTGAATCGTAGTCCAAATTGATGTCTTCATCATCGCTATATTCATCAGATGTAACTGAAGATTTAGAAAATGGTTTAATCAAGAATGGCAAGAAGCTTACCTTTGGTTTCTTCATCCATATTAAGAAGATTAATCTTCTTTTTCTTCGTCTTTGAACGACATTCATTAGCTCTATGACCTGTTTTGCCACATGTCCAACAAACATCATCTTTTTTTTGAGTAGGTCTTTTAGACCTGTGTTTCTTCTTCATTGGTCTAGAAGAATCATCCTTCCTTCTAGATTTCTTTCTATAAGATTTTTCTTTACTCTTCTTCTTTGTTTTATCTGGAGGAGTAATAAATCCAAAGTCTCTACAGAAACTTCCAAGTTCTTTTCTCGAAGAGGATTGTTCTTTTTTAAGCTGATGTTTGAGCTTAATATCTGTGCATAGTTCAAGAGCTACAATATTGATGGTGCTTACCAAATCACCATAAGTAAGGTTACCATAAGGAATACTTCCATTATTCCTATCTTGTATCTTAGTTCTTACCTTGTCTGCAAAGAGAGGAGGCAGACCACTAATGAAGCGTTCTTTCCAAAAATCCAAATTACAATCTGGACGAATCATAACCTTGCTCAAAAAGGCATGCTTGTAGTGAATGAATTTGTCTAAATTTGGGCAACTTAGATTACTCAGAATCTGGAGACTTCTGTCCTAAAATAACTTTGGTTCTCCAATAAAATGTTTAGCAATATGGTAAAGTAAAGTAGCACAAGCATCTTCTCTTGTTTGAGTAGAAGTCGTTTGCGTATTACCTTCCATTTTTTCAACAGTCTCATTCGCCATTGCGTTGATAATCAATTGCTTAATCTCACTAGTGCAATAATTATCCCACCAATGTTTCAGCATTCGTGTAAAACCTGCGATAACCATATTAGCAGCATCTTTATCTGTTGATCCACGCATTTTGGACGCAGTAATGGCAACACCATTTCATGGAGTTTATTATAAACTTGATGTTCTGCAAGACCATCAATATTCCATTCAGTGATGCTTCTTCCTTCATGAGATGAAGTGGATAAAAAGGCATTTTCCTTATACTGTAAGTCTGGAAAAGATGGTTTATCATGGTAGTTTTTCATATTATGAAAGCGACTACTGGCAAGTTTTTGAAGGAGGTTGGTTTTCTCTTTGGATGAGGAACTGGGTTCTTTTTGGATGGTAGAAACCTTTTTGGGTTCTGTATCATTTTTGACAGAGATATTAAAATTATTGAGCTGGGCATTGATTTTCTCAATGATATTTCATGTTACTTCAAAAGTATCAGAAAGCTTTGGGAATTTTTCTTTGGAAAATTCTGGTATTCTGAATCCTGGATAGGTTTCCATATTATGATTAGACGAAGTAGAAGCCGGTGTTGGTCTTCCACTAAGATGGGGTTTGGTATCTTCTATTTGTTTAGAGATAACATGAATAATTTGATTTGAATAGTTGTTTTGTTCAACAACTCTATCAATATCTGCAGATGTGAGTATAGCACCTGTCTTATCACTTTTCTCTTTGAAGGGAGAAGCTTTGATCACTGTACCTGCAATAGGAATATTGATTCCTTCAAGAGGAGGAGTAGTTGATTCAACTATTTTATTAGAAGCTGTATACCATTTGTTAATGATAACCTGTAAAGACTCAGTACAATTTTCAATTCTACCAGTCATCTCAAACCATTTGAAGAATTCTATTTCACAACCGATTCTTCTCATATCTTTCATCCATATATCTCTAAAGTCTTCTCTTTGCTTAAGAGTAAAAGAAGAGACATACCAGTTTCTTCTGACTTGGTTGTCAGGGTGAGTGCATTGTTCCTGTAGAATGCTAGGATCTGGTTCAAAAGGTTTATTTACCTTTAACATTTGTATCCAAGCAGGTTTATCAGCAGGAGGTTCCATCTCACTTGCAGTTGGACTTCCTGGAATATCTTGATAATAAACTTTAGGTACATCACCTGTAAAGTCTACACCTGTGACATTACCTTTGCTGTTGTCTACAGAGTTATCTGCAACAGTGATGATATCATCTTCATCCTCCAGGGTTTTTGAAGAAGGTGGTCGGGGAACCGTTCTCGAGGGACACGAAGTAGACGGAGACCAAGATGACCTTCGAGCAGATGAAGATCTCATTGATGGATTTTCAAGAAATTTAAGATCAATAGATCCATCAGGAAACTGAATTACTCTTTCGATTTGAGATCGTTGAGGATGTGAAGTAAAAGGTTGAGTGATATTCTCAAAATGCCAATCATTGTTAGAGAGAATATCTTTCCATTGCAAAGTTCTGGGAACAAAAATAGAACTATACGAGTGATTAGCTTCCATGAGCATCGTTTCACCTCTAACGCTTTCTAAACAAGCTTTAGGAGCAAGCTGAGTTTTCATCAGACGATAATAAACTCGGTAAATAATAGCTATTTCACGAGAATCGAGTTTGCTGTTCAGATTTTTGGTTTTGACATTGAGTGTCAAAGTATCAATAACATTTGGATCATTAATGTCCACAGAGAAATTAGGATAACAATTAAAGTAAACTGGCCCATCAGCAAGGTTACTCTGCAAAACTCCTAATAAAGAATCATCGAAATTCAAAAATCTGTCATCTCTAAGGAGGACACAAACAGGAATATCAAGGCCTCTTCTAAATAAAGGCTTAACAGCAACTTGCACTAAACCAATATGCAAATAATTGAAATTAGATTTATATTTATCTAAATCTTTTTCTTTAAGCAAATGAATAATTTCTGAAGAATTATTAATAGCAATTGTCGACTCACAAGTCTTTATATTACAACGAGTAAGAAAGCTAAAATTACCTAACTGGTAAATCTTTTTAAAAGGTTCTTCTGGAATACTCCAGTTTTGTAAATCATTTTCAATTTTAGCAATCTTTGTAGATTGCGAAGATAAATTAATTTTATTTAAAATATTTTGTTTTTTATCCATGAGAATAAAATATATTGTCTAATGGACTTACAAGACAAAATTAAATTCAACAAGTAAGAATAATTATTAACATGCTGAATGCTAAGTAAGAATATTAGAATACAATTCAAGATCTAGATTTGTTTCTAAAAGAGGTTTTCTTGGCCTTACAACAGTTCTTTTGATAGAGTCGTCTTAGCTACGGGACCACCAATAGACCTCTTTGAGACTATCTTATACTATTTATGTGCTATAAAAGTAGAATACTATGTAATCTTCTTATACAAAGGGTCTATGTATACTCGATATAGATATATTATGTTTATGTAGAGGTCTAAGTAAACCTCAATGTAGAAATAATTGAAAAGTTTTAAATTTACTGCATTATTAACCTATGAATGTAATGATGTAAGCTAAGAGGCTAGTCTTAGTCCTCTTCGAGGACGACGACGCCGGTTACGTCTAGATGGTGCTCCCCGGATGTGACAATAAAGACCCCAACAAAGGTTGGGGTCGAATCCTACATGAAGAGGTCTGATTAAGAATTCGATCATGAACTAAAAGCGTGAGCTCTCTTGTAGAGAGGTGATCATAAATTTTTCACATAACATAAATCAGGACTTTTCAAATTATCAATTCGAGAGGATATGTAACACTTCGAAAGTCCAAAACCTAATCATGAGCCTCACATGAGTGTGTAAGGTTTGTAACACTGTTTTAAGGTACAAAATAATTTATATAATTCATATAGGAAGTTTTAGAGTCAAAACGTCAAGGAACGTCCATGACGTCTGGAGACTAGCGCAAGAGGTGCTAGTGTGCCTTAGCCTATTTCACGAGGTTTTAGGAGTCGAAAATTGATGAAAATTGGTGGAAGGGTGTCAACTAGTATTAGAATAGGTTTAGGGTCAAAACTTCAAGGTACGACTTGTCACGATCGGAATCTAGACCCCAGACGAGACTAGCATCGTTGACCTCTCAAAGGTCGCAGACAAGCCTACATACGTCATTCTTACTTCATCTAGGTTAATTTTAGCGGAAAATTTGAACTTTTTGTTACTTAACATTCATATAAGACATTCTACTTAAACTCATAAACGTTCACAAATCAACCATCTAATATAGACATAATCAAATGAAAGAAACAGTTCATAATTGCATTAAGCGTATTTTTGCCAAAACGGCACCAATACAAAGTCTGAAATGAAAGTGGAAAGAAACACTAGTGGAACATGCTCCACTAGCTAAAGCCTACATCTAAGCTAGATAATAACGGTAGACATCCTCGAAAGCATGAGGGCCTACCAAGTCCGGATGAAAGCTCCACGCCCGAATAGCTGCAACGTCGAATCGTAAGCTCTA
>CM040622.1:35105701-35125421 GCA_022817965.1 Solanum lycopersicoides | reverse complement strand
CTACTGCCCTATACTTGATTTATGGATGAAAGAGTAGTAAAGGTCAATGATGAACAAAGACTAAAGGGTTGGTAAGAATTGCTCTACTCTTCTATTTCTCTATTTCTCTATAGTGACGTTGATGAAAGCCTTGTATGGCATTGTGTGGTATGGTCCA
This sequence comes from Solanum lycopersicoides, assembly GCA_022817965.1. Taxonomy (NCBI): domain Eukaryota; kingdom Viridiplantae; phylum Streptophyta; class Magnoliopsida; order Solanales; family Solanaceae; genus Solanum; species Solanum lycopersicoides. The sequence goes on along the minus strand of CM040622.1, from coordinate 35,125,264 downwards.
CTTATGGTGGCGGTGTTTACTTTATGTCATTATATATGTTTTGACCATGGCCTCAAGGCAATTTGATTAATATATGAAGGAGTGGTTATGATGATCACTTTATGTGTAACTTGTGCCTAGTCTTCTATTTGAGTTGTGAATCTAGGTTATGTTACTATTGTTATAAGCATGTAAAGGGTTATGTAATATCATGTGTAGGTGCTTCCATGTTTTAGGTGCTAGTGGTTGATGACCCCTACCCATGAACCCCTATGTGAATGTGTGAATAGGTAATGTTAGGAGTTTTAAGGTGTTCTATGAAGTTAACTTGCCTCCTATGCTATTGTGTATTGTGTGGTCTATGCTTGAAAGGGTAATGTGGTCTAAGAGGATGGCTGCCTCAATATGTTGTTGATAGCCATTATGTGGTCATGTTGACCAATGCACACACACACTCACACTTCATGCATGGTTGAAAGTAGTAAAGGTTCATGGTGTCTAAATGAAAGGTAGTTCTTATATTCACTAGTGTCTACTACTATGCATGTTAAGATGACGTTTATGAATGTATGATATGTGTTTCCTTAACTAGGATGACTTGATAGGTGTACTAGTATGGACAAGGGTATGGGACATTGCCTATGCATTGCACATGTGTACCTTGATAGGATAGTTCTAGCTTTGGTTTCTATATGTATGAATATGATGTATGAACATGTGTGATATCTATGTGTTATGTGAAAGGTTTGCTCACATGTATGTACACACACACATGAATGATGATCTAGTCAATAAAGGAGCCTTGAAAGGTGTGCTCAAGTGTATCCTTAACTAGATAGTTCTATTACATATGCTATGTCCATGTGAAAGGATTTCTCACATGATTTAGGTTAATGAATTCTCATCTATGACCTATGAGCTAAGCATATGAGGGGATGACTTCTCCTAAGCCTCTGTTTTATAAATAAAAGATAATAAAGGCTTTTTCAATAAAGTGAACTTAGCTTAGCACCGAGTGAACTTGTATATGAGTGTGTGTCCCTTTCCAATGTGGAAAGGTAGGTCTACCATAAATCTCATGAGGTGGAAAGCCTCATAGCCCAAGGGCCTAGAGGGATGTTTCCAAGATATCCTCCAAGTTCCATAACTATGTTACCACCATAGGATACTAGCTAGTGGATCCACCTAGAAAGCTATGTCACGTTTGATTCTACTTTGGCCGGTAGACCACCTTCTTTCGGTGTGGGGTTTTATGACACCGGATTCCATGTTTAGCATCACATGGTCTATGTCGGTTAAGGCTATAGTTTCCCTAAAGTAAAATGGACAATGGAAGTAAATTACTAGGACCCTAACAAGAATAACTTAAGGGATGTTACTTAGGATAGGTGGAAGTAATGAACCCATCTAGACATTGCACAAGTATCTCCTTAGGAAGTTCTAGGAAGGTGTTCTAATGCATGTGTATAATATGATTCTTCATGTATGACTTTGTAGTATTGGTCTACTTGTTATGAAGATGTGCATGGTATGAGTCTATATGCATGATGTTGATATTATTGACTATATGATGAAGGTCTTGTATTGACATGAATGCGGTTATATTCACTTACTTGTGTATATGAATTGAATATTAATGTTTGTGGTCTCATGAGGGGTTTGCTAAGAATGTATGGGGTTATGGGGCTTCATATGTTCATTGCACTAGTATACTAAGATTGGGGTCATTAACAAGGTTTAATAATGATGTATATGCAAAGAAGTAAATGTATGTGTGACTTGATGTAGCTTACTGTAATGTCCTAATGTTTTGACTTCAATGTGCCTTTGATGTATTATGATTATATGAGGATATATGTAGGGTGTATGTATGCTTTCTTAGTGATCTTAAGGTGATACATTGCACCAAGCATCACTAGAGGGTTACTTGGAAAGTTAATGAATAAAAGGAAATAATGCTCACTGTTAAGGGAAAAAGAGCTCACTGTAATGTGACTAAAAAATGTAATAAATCCTATATGTGATCCTATGAAATGTTTGGCCTTTGAATATGTTTATATGATGTATGTGAATGATATAAATGCTGTTGGCTAAAGGTTTTATGAAGATTTACTCAAAAAGCATGAAGTCTGATTTTCAAGAAAATGTCCCTTTTAAATGCATGTTTTTGCATGGTTGCCATACTTAGTACATTCTTGTGCTAATCCCATTCTTCTATACTTTTTACACAAAGTGTAGGTTATGGATGTTTAAAGGATGTCTTGAATGGTGAAGAGCTTGATAGATGATTCCCAAGCTCAATGAAAGGAATCCTTAAAGTTCAAGGATCTCCTACTTATGTCTTTATTGTAAAGTCTTTAAATATCGTATAGTTATGTAAGGTGTCTTATGGGGCGTGTCCCTAATGTACTCTAATGTTGTTGAGTCTAAGTTGGCAAAGAGACTTAAGGTCTATAAATGTATTAAGATTTATGTTTTATCTATATATGAGATGAAGTTTCTAGCATATGATGTGCTATGAAAAGTTGTAAATTTTTCGCTAAATTTACTATGTCAATACGATGACTGATAACTATGGGCTTGTATAAGACCTTCGAGAGGTCAAGTACGCCATGTTACTTCTAGGGGCTGCTCCCCGGATATTACAAACATGGTATCAGAGCATGAGGTTTATGAAGTGGGTTTAGGTTCTAAAAGTCTCATATTGCCACGTCTAGTAGAGTCTCATAGCATTGGTGGTGAGTCGCGACACATCAAATGATACGGGAGGCTATAGGACGATAGAGTTTCCCTTCTTCATCATTCTCATATCGTGCCATAGAACTTAACTCTATATGATCTCTCTCTATGTTTTCTTGTCCGGTGGTCTTTTAGATGTGATTGCTTGGATGAGATTGTATCTCTATTCTTGAGGGAGAAAAGGTGAGTTAATGCTTAACTTGATTTTATGGTTTGATGAGTATGTGTGAAGGAGAATCTTGGCATGTTTTAATGATGTGATGCCATTTAAGGTTATGTATGAGACTTATGTGAAATAGCATGTTATGTTGAAGAATGCATGTCATGATATATAGTTAAAGCATGTTAGAAGTTATTATGGTTGACATGAGTGTCTTTTGAAATGGTGTGTTACTATATGGTTGTACATGTTGGTGGCTTACTATTATCATTTGAACTTGAAATGCTTAGTGATTACCTATGAAAGCATGCTACCTTAAGAATATGTGTTTTAAGGTGTTCATTATGTCCCTTTGAATATATGCATGATGTTTCAAATGTTGCCTTAGTTGGGATGTGTGAAAATTCATGATTACCTAATATGGATTGGAGTTCTTTGTATATACTTTATCCTAGGTGTAAAGGTAGTATGCATGACTTGGTAGGGTGATGATGTGGGTTTTAGTGACCTAGAAGTCACCTTACTGTAATGTTCTAGGGAAAAGAAGAGTTTTTATGGCTAAGTCTCCTTGTTGTTTTCCCTAATGTTTTATGACCTTGATATCTATAGTATTGTATGAAACCCGTATGTGGTTGAATGGTATGGCCTAACTTGATGATTGGGGATAAATTGCCTAGGTGATGAAGTTTAGAACACCTTTGAAGCCCTTATGGTATGTTACTGTAATTCCTTCTAATGTGATAATCACTTTTAATTGTTGAAAAATGAATGTTATTAAGTTAAGATCCTTTTAAGGTTGGGATAAGTTGCTCTTAATTGGGTTTACCCTAAGTGGGGGATGGTGATGGAATAGTAAGACCTTCTATTTTTGCTTGATCTTGAATTTAACGAAGTCTGGATGTGCTTTTTCATGAATAGAGTCTTGCATAAAGTATGAATTGCATGAACTTTATATGGTTGGTATGTATTGATTGACATTACCTTAAAGATATAATGGATATTCCAAAGAGCTTGAATGGAAATTTTGAATAAATACATGTTTTCTCATGAGTATTGTACATCCTAACACACTAATGGTACACTTGACTTCATGAGATAAAGTAGGAAACTTGGTTTTAGTTACTTGTGATATGTAAGGTTTTAGCCTTATAATGAAAAGTTGAGTCTCTTTAAAATGAAATATGTGGAGTCTCTTGAAAAATTATGTGACTTGTATGGTTTGGAAAGCATGATTTTAGGCTCACTCTTGAAAGGTGAAAGCATGTTTAGCTTAGTATTCATGAATGTGCCTATAATTTGTATTGTTGTTGCTAATCGATGCTTACTGTGAAGGTGAGTACTATGTTATAAATTGACATTGTGTGAAATGGCTTCCTTGTGATGTGCTTGGTGTGATTTACCATTTGGACTTCACTAGGAAGAAAACATGAACATGTCTTGGTTTAAAAGTTGAGAATTTCTCATATTACCGTAAAGATGACCTTTGTGCACTTGCTTGGGTGTGAGCTCATGATACATGTAAGTGTGTTGAGGAGATGTACATTCCTCCATGAACACAACTAAAGCATGTTATGGTTGAGTATGACCCTCATAGCACTAGGTCTAACTTATAAGAATCAATTGTCAACCTATCTTACTCAAGTGTATGTGCATTGAAATATGAGTGCTTAAATGGCTTTTGAATATTGTTGTAATCTGCCTATGTGTGGCCTTGCGAGATGATCTCTTAATGAATTGAAGTTTAATGATCATATTGTGATTTGGAGAAGTATGTACTTCCTATAAGCATGATAAGAGCCTTTGTGTTTAATGCATTAAAGAGTGAGTGAATGAATATTTGGCTTACTTGTGTGCATTGAGTGCTAAAATGATTTGAAGTTATGTTCCTTGTAAGTTTGGTGCATTAACTGCTATGTGATAATGTTATGATTAAGATGAACTGCTCTATGATGCATTGAAGTCCTTGTTGTGATTAAAGTGTTCTAAGTGTCATTTGAGGACGAATGTTCCCAAGTGGGGGATATTGTAAGACCCCAAAAATGAGTTTGGGTGGCTAGAGCCTAACATGGTTGTCTTAAGGTTCTAAGGTCATAAAATGACTTATAATATGGTTTAGAGGCAGTGTATAGAGTTTGAGGTGATTTGGAAGTCAAACGTCAAGGGTCGACCAAAATGTTCGACGACTAGTCACCTATGTGCCTCATGTGTCTATGCATGTGTAATGACCCGGATTCTTGAATCTGAATCTCCATCGACGTCGTTGACCTCTCAGAGGTCGCAGACAAGCCTCATCTTGCATTCATCACATTCATCTAGTTAAATTTGCGGAAAATTTAAAACTTTTAAACGTATAAAGTATACATAGACTTCATATAGTTATTTCATGAATTCTTCATATACTAAGCTCAACATAAATGTAACAACCATCTATCATAAGAATCAATTCAAAACAGAATAAGAATATATCATAAATACGTTTGCCAAACACGACCTTATTACAAAAGCTTCAAAATGAAAGTACAACAGAAACACTAGGGACAACATCCACTAGCTTTGTCTAAAACTAAGGCTAGAATAAAACTGTAGCATCCTCGAAATTAAGAGGACCTACCAAATGGTCTGAAGAAACGCTGATGTCCAAACAGTTGGAAGAGTCATCAATCTGTCCTTTAACCTCATCTATAAAATAGTAAATAGTAGGGGTTAGTACACCACTTGTACTAAGTGTGGGTATATGCACACATACACATAAAGCTATGCATGATCAATGAAAGCTCTTCCTAAGCAACATGCCATTTCTGGAAAGTCTAGTCATTAGACTTTCCTAATTTGTTAGTTGTGAATTGTGGTATGAATATGATGTATTTTAATGCATTCAAAGCACACAACTCATTTTCTATATGATTAAAAGACATTAGTACCATCAACATAATTTTAGAACAACTCGAGCGAAGATTAGAGATTTTGATCCTCTTAGGCCGAGAGCTCCTCTTTGTACACTTAGATTATTTTTCAAGATTTTTCTTCTTCTTGTTGTGTAGTTCAATAACTCCTTTGGTCCAATGTTTTACTTACAAGTGCAATGATTCATTGTAGTCCCATACCCACAATGAATCAAGTAAGTAATTCAAGAGATTAAGGAAATGACTTAACTACAATTTGGGGCATGAATATATTTATAAGTCAATACTTATTGACTATACTCATTCTTTAGTTGATTGCATAATGTGCATAGTTCTTGGGGCATATCATTAAAGCTTATGATCTTGCTTACTTTGGGCATGAATTCTTTATAAGCCAATCTTTATTGTCTAAATACATTAGTTAATCATTTTGGATAAGCATATTTGAATTCATTATTGTCTTTGATATTTTCCTAATAAAGGAAGTCATTATAAGCCAATTTTATTTGGCTTTGTTCATTTTCATGACATGAAGATTCATTATTAGCTATGCCCTTTACTTAGTGTAAACTTCATTGGACATGCTTTGACTATTCTTATATCAAGTCATTCATTACACTATATATTCATTACATTTCATAATCCATTCTCTATTGATCATTCCATTGATTTCATTACTTTCATGTTAGGGAAGTTATGGGTTATTTAGTTAATGTTTTCATGTTTTATATATTATACATTTCATATCTACGAGACCTTGGAATTGTGGATGTAGCATTAAGATATCTCAAGTGAGGGCCCAACATATGGGACCTCAACCCGAGGGCCTTCTTTAGCAAACACAGAGTCTGCTTCATTCGTTCATTCATACTTCACATTATTCATTTCATTCATTCGTAGGCTGATGTAAACACCAGTTATACCTAGGATGAACTTTAAGACTCTCATAGGGATCATGAAGTGCAATAACCAAGAATGACCTAATGTCATTACTTGAATCTGATTTCACCTCCTGATTGTCTTGCACAAACACCTTCGGTATCGTTCATTTCTTTATCTTTCATACTTTGAGGAACTTCAACCTTAACCGACATAGATCATGTGAGCATCATGAAATCCGGTGTCTTCCCCACACCGAAAAGAGGTGGAGTCACTGGCCAAGGTGAAACCAAAACATGCTAGCGTATATAGGGAATTGAACCCTTCTAGAACCCTATGTTGGCAGCATAGGTTCAAAGACTAGGAGATATAAGGAGACCCATACCCGCCTAAACGGACAGTCTCATCTCATGAGATTTACACGAACCTCTGTCTTCCCAAAAGAAGGAATCGCGACTCATAGCTAGCCTATCAGTGCTCAGTATAAAGTTACATTACATTCATCTCACACATCATAGAAGCTGGATTCTAGCATGAGGGCATCATTGCTCATTAGATGATTTCTCATCTCATCATTAGTATTAAGTGTGAATTGTCCTTACACTTATATATAGAGTATGATTGGGACTTGTATCTTGATATTCAACACTCTCTTAGGTGAGTACTTTTAGTGACCTTTACTTAGGCTTGGTTGAGAGTTGTGTCACCATTCATCTTAGCCTCTTATCATGTTGTCACCATTTTCATTAGCATCATAGATTAACATAATTACTCACCTCATTACGTGAATGTTCATTTCTTCTTTATGTTTTAGTAATGACTCAAGCATTATGGAGGCTTGCTTCTAGATTGAGATTTACTTACTCTATTGATGACTGGTCATCCTTACTTTACATTGATGAAATCTGAATTTTCCTTACATATCATCCTTTGGTGTTAATGAGATGTCTCACACATTCTAACACCTTCATACGTGAGTATTCTTTTAACATAGTAGCTTAGGTGTAAGTGAGACTTGTCTCACTTCCTTTAACACCCCATTCTGGTCACTTACTTAATTTAGACCCCTTTAATTATGTTATAACTCACGTTACTTACTTACTTTAGTGTAGTAGATTCATATCATCGTTTATGGACGATGAGCACTTTATTCAATGAGTTTCATGAGTTCATATGTCATTCTTTTAGAGCATATTGGGAGTTGTCCTAATGAGTGGCATGCCCTTGGTTATGGGTTCATTGAATTATCTTAGAAGTGCTTATATTATCATTTGATACTCTAACTACACAAGATTGACATATGATTAGTATTGGCTTCAACCTTTGAATATTAAAAACTACATAACCATTTTTGTTGGCATGAGCCAATTTTACGTGTGTTCATATTTAAATTTAATATGTATGAACCATTAGCCAATCTTTTAATTATATTTAACATAATATTATAGCCATTTACATGCATCACTTTTAGACAATGTATCGTTAGCCATTTTATTGGCATACAATTAGTATTGGCATAAACAATTGGGCATAAATTTCATAACCATATTTGTTGGCATAAGCCAATTTTCATGTTCAACATGCTTAAGTTTTTATACATTATATATTAGCCAATCTTTTACTTATTTAGAGATAACATTATAGCCAATTCCCATTTAAATTTTGAACAATGTTTTTTATAGCCTTTTTATTGACATAAGCCAAACATTCACTCAAATTATGATTTCACGGAGATCATTTTAGGTAACCTTGTAACATAACTTTAGGCATAACATTTTTTAACATCTTGGACAGCATCATATTAGCATTTGATGAATATATCATCTTTATAACGTCATATTAATAGCAAGTATGCACAACAGACCGTAACATCTTCATACATAACATTTTCGAACATATCTTTAAATAGTATCATTCTTTTAATTCACATAATAACACTTAGCATCAAACGAGTCCAATTAATAGGTTCATTCAATCATTATTTAATCAAAAACCATACACATTAAGATCAGCCAGCACAACATACCAACAACATGATTTCTAACTTATTCAACATTGAAATCGTAACAAGGATACTAGGGAAAGGAGTTCGACAAGAACGACGGGAAACAACCCTAGTTTTCAAGATCTTCGAATCATTCGAAAGAAAGTTCTCTTGGAGAAAGAAGTCCAGGAGAGAAACCCATACCTTAAGTATAATTAATCTACGAAGAGCACCTTGAACGAAACCTTGAAGAAACCTTGAAATCGCCCTAGAGAAATCGATAAATTTTCTGCCTTTTTCTTTCGTTCGTTGCTTACTGTTTTTGCGTCGCCTTTACTATGAGTTTGAACGTGATTCTAAGTCTTATAAACTGATCTTGTTTCAATCAACTTAGGGTTTAATAAGTTAATTAAATAAATTAATTAACTAATTCCTAAAAAGCCCCTCCTAAGTTGACTAAACATAGGAGAATGTTGACTTGACCCAAAATCTAGAATTTTGGTGTTGACTATGGTTTTGGTCAACATTTTGACTTTATATTAATTAATTACCTCCTTAATTTAATTAATTTAGGGACCTAGGGTAAGTACTAAAGTACCCCTAAGTCATTGGAACCATAATCAATCCTTTAAGACCATCCTAGGTTAAGTACTAGGATGTTTTCTTGAATTGTACTAGGTTAGCATAAGAATTTCGGTTTGACCCCTTTAATTTAATTAATTAAATGTCTAATTTAATTAATTAAGTGACCTAGGGTAATTACTAAGGTACCCTTAACGTTATAACCATAACTAATCCTTTGGACCGTCCTAGGTTAGGTACTAGGTTGTCTTTTTTCTTGTCTTAACCAAAATCTGGAAATTGTTTTGTGATTTCGGTTTTTCCCCTTTAAATTAATTAATTAAGTTGCTAAATTAATTAATTAAGTAGCCTAGGGTAATTACTAAAGTACCCTTAAGTCGTTAGGATCTTAACTAACTCTTTGGACCATCCTAGGTTAGGTACTAGGTTGTCTCTTTAACTAGTACTATATTAGTGTCAACCCGGTTTTGGTCCTAGGTTGTCGGGCACACTAATGGGTCCATTTCGGTTAGTCCTAGGTTATTTAGCTAGTTAGGACAGTTAGTTAGGACCTAGAGTTGGTTAGGAAGTTAGGTCCCACATGGAGTTGTCCCTTGTGCACATTTTCCCCCCTAACTACCCTAACCGAATTCGGTTAGGGTGATCCCCTCCTTTGGCAGCTTCTTCACATGTCTTGCAGATGTGCTTGCACATGGGTTGGTTGTACTTCCCTAACTAACTATTATTTATGGTTCATTTGGGAATGTTTACTTATTGTCCCAAGGATCCTTACTATGTCCTTGGGCACTGCTTAATCTACATGATCATTTTAAATGATCATGTGTTATGGCACTAGGCTTGACACTTGGATACCTAGTAGTTCATATGATTTGTAAAGACGACTTTTTAATTAGCTTAGGGTCTTCATTTCAGGTACATTAATTACACAAACTCATAGATACTTGAAAATTTGGCTAACACCCTCTAAGCCAACATTTTCTACTATGCCCATAATTTTCTAATATGCCCAACATATCTAAATATTGGACATTGGGATGCCTATTTACCCCTAATACGCATTCTTAAGAACCTATTGGGCTTTTCATTAAACGTATGATTTTCCGTAATGTTACAGCATGTTTATATTTGTATGTCATGAGCTTATGAAGTCTTAAAATGGTTTATAATGTTGTCAAATGGTATTATATGAAGTTTCGTGAAGTTTTGAGGTCAAACGTCCAAGAACGTCCAAGACGTTCGAAAGATAGCCTAGAGACATGCATGTGTGTGTCTCGATGGGGCCTTGCTTGTTTGGACGAGTTGCAGGTGTTTGTTTTGGGTGAAACTTATGTGGAATGTCTACAACTTGTTAAGGGTTGTATTTATGTGGGAAACGTCCGGGTACGACTTCTAAAGGGCCCAGTAAAAGGGCCCACAAGAAGGACCCAAGGCTGGTCGAGACATTGCCTTGGCAGTGTCAATCGACGGACCAAACGACGGCCAGTTGGTCAACCAACGGTCTGTAGGTGAGGTCTCGTAGATCGGTACTTATATTGGGCAGTTCTCAAGACAAAAATTGTCCAAGGACCAATCAACGGAAGCCAATGCACGGCCCGTCGACTGACCAACGGCCAGTAGATGGTTCCGTCAATGGTGGCCTGCAGCCTGCTGCCTGTGCACTGTTTCATTGAAGGGGTGAATGGGAAATTCACCCCACGTGCTAACCTGACCCTACACGATTTATTTGGTTATTTTTGGGTACATTTAAGTGATCAAAAATGTGATCAACCCATTCCCAAACCAACTCACACAAATTGAACATTTCCCTGCAAAAGTCTTCTCCCTAGAAACCTCCATTGTTGTTGAAGCTCAAGAACAACTTGGAGCTTGGAATGACATGATTTCTTCACCAAGTTTTAGAGATCTTCATGTAGATAGAGGTATGGTGATCTTCATCTCTAGTTATATTTTCATCTAGAGAGTCAATCTCAAAGATTTCAAAGAGAAAAATATGATCAAACACTTTCTTCTTAGATCTGCCATGGGTTCTTTCTTAAATTGATTTCAATGGAATAATAGGAATGTATTGATGATTATCTACTGATTTATAAGTGGTTTTCAATCCAATTGCATGATGAACCCATGCTCCTTCACCAAAATGATTTAGCCTTGCATGGGCAATGTGATCACGGTTTGTTCATTGAATTGTGATTTTCTTATGTTGGATTGCTTATAATTACTGTTATTTACATGAATTAGTTATGAATTGATGGTGAAGGATCAATGTGGATCCAATGATGAAGAATTGAACAAAACTAGCCTATGTTCTATGTGTTCACTGTAATGTGGGTCCTTAATTGTATTAAAGTGGATTTCGATTATGTTAAGTTGGTTATATCTACCGTTCTAGGTTAATAACATGTTTGAATTATGGATAAGAATCTTGTATGATTGAAGTAAAGATGGCTTATGTGAATTGAACTAGGTCCTTCTAGTCTATGGGATAGTAACTTGTAATCTTAATGTTAGAATAGTCGTTATATGAATTGATCATAGTTAATTGTCCTTAGCTACTGCCTATAAGGTAATGTGAATATGAATTATATGTAATGGATGCAATGTGGATCAATTCATGATAGTTTGAATAGGATTAACCTATGTAAACTTATCTTCCATGAATTCCTAATATGAAGCATGTTTACAGTGATCATTGGCAATTGTAGTAGGATCTCGTTTAAGCTATGATTTCTTCAATCTACTAACCTAGACTTTTGCTATTAACGAAATATAATTGATGATCAATGCAAGTGAATTGGGTTAAAGATCTATGCTCTTCTACTTTCTAGTATATATGTGATGTATTGTATACGCTTGTATAGCAAATTGTACATGGTTTCTTTTATGATTATTGTAATTTAGCTACTGCCCTATACTTGATTTATGGATGAAAGAGTAGTAAAGGTCAATGATGAACAAAGGCTAAAGGGTTGGTAAGAATTGCTCTACTATTCTATTTCTCTATTTCTCTATAGTGACGTTGATGAAAGCCTTGTATGGCATTGTGTGGTATGGTCCACTTATGGTGGCTGTGTTTACTTTATGTCATTATATATGTGTTGACCATGGCCTTTAAGGCAATTTGATTAATATATGAAGGAGTGGTTATGATGATCACTTTATGTGTAACTTGTGCCTAGTCTTCTATCTGAGTTGTGAATCTAGGTTATGTTACTATTGTTATGAGCATGTAAAGGGTTATGTAATATCATGTGTAGGTATTGCCATGTTTTAGGTGCTAATGGTTGATGATCCCTACCCATGAACCCCTATGTGAATGTGTGAATAGCTAATGTTAGGAGTTTTAAGGTTTTCTATGAAGTTAACTTGCCTCCTATGCTATTGTGTGTTGTGTGGTCTATGCTTGAAAGGGTAATGTGGTCTAAGAGGGTGACTTCCTCAATATGATGTTGATAGCCATTATGTGGTCATGTTGACCAATGTACACACACACTCACACTTCATGCATGCTTGAAAGTAGTAAAGATTCATGGTGTCTAAATGAAAGGTAGTTCTCATATTCACTAGTGTCTACTACTATGCATTTTAAGATGAAGTTTATGAAAGTATTATGTGTTTCCTTAACTAGGATGACTTGAAAGGTGTACTACTATGTCAAGGGTATGGGACATTGCCTATGCATTGCACATGTGTACCTTGATAGTGTCACGCCTCAAAACCCATTAAGACGTACAGGCACCCGATGCCCTAAAGGCCCGAGAGAACCAACCTGCAACCTGTTCTTACTGTGCATATACTATAACAATTGTGACAAGTTAACCTAGGATGCAGCGATACAAAACAACGTAAGTAGGTCCAAAAGTTATATACAAGACTTGGCCGTTGAGGCCACAACTCCTAAAGACACAACTGAACCATGTACATATGTCTACAAAGCCTCTAAAAGATAGAAGACTAGAGTAGGTCGGGACAGACCCCGCCTTACCCTTAACTATGATACAATACTAAAATGAATTTACCAAGGACTCAATAAAGCTCCGAATCAACTTGGAGCTCACCAAAAGTAGTAGAGTTTTGTGTGCTCCTACTGAGGAGGTCTACTAGCTGGAGTACCTGAGCCTGCAGCATGAAATGCAGCGTCCCCAATACGGAATGTCAGTACGAAAAATATACTGAATATGTAAGGCAATAGCATATGTAATACAAGAGCTCAAATGAAATAAAGTAGTAACATATGAGTGCATAGATAGGAGAGAAGACCACCTTTGCTTACTCTTGTGGGATCAAGTAAGCTACATTCTTTTCTTTACCTTTTCGTATGTTATAATCTTTGTTGGCATGTGATACAAGTGACCAGCTGATCAGTGGTAGAAGAGGATGACCCATGCTAGGCGTATTAATCCCTGGGATGCGGTCCTCATAATTACACAACTTGGGATCGGCCCATGCTAGACTTTCGCCCCTGAGCTGCCACCCTTCTATACCAATAGGGATCGGCCCATGCTAGGCTTTCGCCCCTGAGCTGCCACCCTTAATTATATAGATTTCTTCACTTAGATTCTTTAATCTTTGAGATTATTGTTAATCAGTTCATAACTCTTTTGAGACGTTATTTTTGGATAATCATAACACTTTTGAGATGTTGCTTTGGTGGTCATAATCATCTTGGAGATATGGAAATACGGACCAGTAGTGGAATACATGAAAAAATAATACTTTGATGCAGTAACAATGACATAAGGAGCTATGTAACATCAACACCTCACTTTAAGACCTTAATGGCACAATTGACTTCAATTGACTAGGAGGGGGATTCACCAAACTTTCTTTTGCAAATACCATTTCTATAGCAGCACAAGGGGATAATTACACAAGTATAGAGTAGTGAACATATAATGAAGTAGTTCCATGTACTTAGAATGGGGAAAGAAATATTGTTAGCTATTTGGAGATAGTACGCTGCCACTATGTTCCTTTTCTAGGAATAGAACTTATGAGATTCACTTCATTGATATTAATTGCAGATGCCAGATTTCATGCCAAAGGGATATAGAATCGAATAGCCTTACATACCTTATTTTCTGACCAATACCACTATCACGATTCAGCCTTCCTTTTTGGGTGCTAATCTACAACATAAGTCATGATTAAGCTAACGTCAGCAGCTAATCACATTAAGGCCCTCGAAAACAGTAGCTAAAATATTTGACGGAAAGCAGGCCCTTACAACCCTTACACAAACGGTGAACCACCACACCCTTCCTCTACACATTAATACAACTTCATACATCCTCTCCCAAGATACCCAAACTGCCCTCAACAACAATATTCATAAGGCAGCCACCATCAATCTCAAATCTTTCAGCATAATAGGAGAATATTGACTCAAGGATTTATCACAATCCATGAATTCTTGATAAATATATACAAAATTCTCCACTCCAAACATGAATTCAAAGAGAGGAAAACAAATGGGTTGAAGTCTTACCTTAATTCTGGAAATTTATCCTCTAAACTTGTACTTCAAGAATTCAAACTCTCCTTCAAACTCTTACTTGAAAATGAGACAGCACTCAAGAACCCTAAGGTGTTTTAGGGCTGCTTATTGAAGCCAAGAGACACCAAGAAAGAAACTTAGGAATCTGAAAATTTTTGCAAGTTTAAAATGGAGAAAAAGACTTGATCCTTATCCTTTTAAAAAGGAGGTGCTATGGCCGACATTCTTGACCAATTTTGGGCCATATATTGTCAAGTAGGTGACCCACCTACTTGGCCTTTTAACTTGGCCCTTTTTGGACTTAAGATTTGTGGCCTTGGCTGTCCATTTTCCCTTTGTTCTTTTATTCAACTTGGGCCAGATTAATGCAAGTAGGTGGTACACACTTGGACCAATAACATGGTAAAAAAAAGTCTTAGGAGGTGATGCACTTACCTAGTTTCACTTGGGCTTTATCCATAATGGGCCAATTGGCAGATTTGGCTGCTGGGCTTTCTTTCATTCACATATTTCTTTAATAGGTTTGGGCTTCAAATGTGCCCCTTAAAATAAGCCTAAATCTGGTCCATCAAACTTGGGCCCTTTAACTATATTATAGCTCAAGTATGCAGCTGCTAGCTCAATTACCACCTTACTATATTATAGCTCAAGTATGCAGCTGCTAGCTCATTATCTTATATGGCCCTATATAGCGTGGACTCAGCTTTCCCTTTTTACCAAACCTCATTACCCCTTTCATCGGAGACACCTTCAAGAACACCCAATCCCCTATAGAAAATTCTAGTCCTCTCCTTCTAATATCTGCATATGATTTATGTCGACTTTGAGCTGTTTCTAGCCGCTGCTGTATCACTTTGACTTTTTCCATAGCTTGATGAACAAGATCTGGCCCAAATAAGGCAGTTTCACCTGTTTCGAACCAGCCAATTGGTGATCTACACTTTCGACCATATAAAGCTTCATAAGGTGCCATTTTAATGCTCGAATGATAGCTATTGTTATAAGCAAATTCAATAAGTGGTAGGTGATCATCCCAGCTACCCTTGAAATCTAATATACAAGCTCGCAGCATATCCTCAAGTGTCTGAATTGTACGTTCTGCCTGACCATCCGTTTGAGGATGAAAGGCTGTACTTAAATTCACTTGTGTTCCCAAACTCTTTTGAAATGACTTCCAAAAATTTGCTGTGAATTGAGCTCCTCTATCAGATATTATAGAGATTGGCACTCCATGTAGTCGAACTATCTCTTTAATGTACAACCTCGCATACTCTTCAGCTATATAGTAGTCTTCACCGGCAAGAAGTGTGCTGCTTTGGTAAGTCTGTCAACTATTACCCATATGGAGTCAAACTTCCGGAATGAGCGAGGCAAACCAGTAACAAAATCCATGTTGATCATGTCCCATTTCCAAATTGGAAGTTCTATACGCTGCATGTAACCTCCGGGCTTTTGGTGTTCTACTTTTACCTGTTGACAGTTTGAACACTGAGCCACAAATTCTGCAATGTTCTTCTTCATGTTCCCCCGCCAATACATTTCTTTCAATTCATGATACATTTTAGTTGACCCCGGATGAACAGAGTATCTTGAATTATGTGCTTCCATCATGATCCTCTTTCTTAGTTCATCTACATTAGTACACACAATCTGTTTTGACATCGAAGTACTCCGTCTTGCTTAATCTCAAATGCCTTTGTCATACCATGTAGTACATTCTCTTTAAGTTGTAAAAGAATTGGATCAGTGTACTGCTTCTCTTTCACTTCCACTATTAATGAGGATTCTGCCGCATTTTGAACAATAACCCCTTCGTCTTGAGATTCAAGAAGGCGAACGCCCAAGTTCGCTAGTTGGGACAGATCCTTAGTCATTCCTTGTCTTTCCGTAGACTTCCCATAAGTGCTTGCCATTATTTTACGGCTTAAAGCATCAGCTACTACATTAGCTTTACCGGGATGATATAAGATGTCAATGTCATAATCTTTTAATAGCTCCAGCCACCTTCGCTGCCTAAGATTTAAGTCTTTTTGCTTAAAGATATATTGCAAGCTTTTGTGATCAGTGTATATGTCAACATGAACTCCATACAAGTAGTGGCGTCATATCTTCAAAGCAAACACAACTGCTGCTAGCTCTAGATCATGGGTTGGATAATTTTTCTCATGTGACCGCAGCTGCCTTGAGCCATAAGCTATAACTTTACCATGCTGCATCAATACACAACCTAAGCCCACTCCCGAAGCATCACAGTACACTACATAGCCTTCTGTACCTTCTGGAAGTACCAACACAGGTGTAGAAGTTAATTTACTCTTAAGCTCTTGGAAACTTCTTTCACACTCATCGTTCCACTGAAACTTGGTTTCTTTGTGTGTTAGCTTTGTTAAGGTTGCAGCCATGGAAGAGAATCCTCTAACAAACCTTCTGTAATAACCTGCCAATCCAAGAAAACTACGGATCTCCGTAGGCGTTGTAGGTCTTGGCCAGCTTTTCACGGCTTCTATTTTCTGGTTATCAACCCTTATTCCTTCCTCGGATACGATATGACCTAGGAATGCCACAGATTTCAACCAGAACTCGCATTTAGAGAACTTTGCATACAATTTACGATCACGGAGAATTTGTAAAACCTGCCGCAAGTGATTAGCATGATCCTCTTCCGATCTTGAATACACCAAAATGTCATCTATGAACACTATCACGAACACATCTAAAAATGGCTTGAACACCCTATTCATCAAATCCATAAAAGCTGCTGGTGCATTTGTTAGCCCGAATGACATGACTAAGAACTCAAAATGACCATACCGTGTTCGGAAAGCTGTCTTGGGTATATCTTTGTCCTTGACCCTCACTTGGTGATAACCTGACCTCAGGTCGATCTTTGAAAAACACCTAGCACCTTGTAATTGATCAAACAAATCATCAATTCTAGGGAGGGGATATTTGTTCTTAATCGTTACCTTATTCAACTGCCGGTAGTCGATACACATTCTTAATGAGCCATCTTTTTTGCGTACAAATAAAACTGGTGCTCCCCATGGGGACACACTAGGCCTTATGAATCCTTTTTGTAATAAGTCTTTTAACTGCTCCTTCAACTCTCGTAATTCTGCCGGAGCCATTCTATACGGAGGAATTGAGATAGGTTGAGTATCTGAAAGCACATCAATACTGAACTCTACTTCTCGTTCTGGAGGCAAACCTGGAAGATCTTCAGGAAACACATCTGGAAATTCATTTACCACCGGAATGGATTGAAGGGTTGGTGGCTCCGCATCTACATTTTTCACTCTAACCAGATGGCATATGTATCCTTTGGAAATCATCTTCTTTGCCTTAAGATAAGAAATAAATTTACCTCTTGGCACCCCAATATACCTTTCCATTCAAGGACTACCTCTTTTGGAAACTGGAAATGCACTATCTTAGTTCGGCAATCTACCGTGGCATAACAAGAAGCTAACCAATCCATACCCATTATAACATCAAAATCTACCATGTCTAGCTCAACAAGGTCAGCCAATGTATCACGATCACAAACAGTTACAATGCAATTACGATAAACTCTCCTAGCTATAATAGATTCACCAATCGGTGTAGACACTTCAAATGGCTTCGCTAATAATTCTGGTGTTCTTTTGAACTTTCCAGCAATCAATGGTGTAACATATGATAGTGTAGACCCCAGATCGATTAATGCATATACAATATGTGAAAAGATGGACAATGTACCTGTAACCACATCCGGCGAGGCTTCTAAATTTTGTCGATCCCCTAGTGCATATGTGCGATTCTGACCTCCACTAGAACTAGCTGCTCCCCTAGCTCCTCTACCACGACCCGTAGGCATATTTAGTCCCCTACCTAAAGAAGGGGTTGATGAGGTCGATGCAACAACTGATCTAGTTGGTTGTGCAACGCCACCCACTCCCCTATGAGGGCAGTTTCTCATCATATGCCCTGGTGTGCCACACCAAAAACAAACATCCATCCCAAACCTGCATGCACCTAGATGATTCCTCCCACACTGTTTACAAGGCTGCGTGGAGGCCTTGATTGGCTCGTACTTCCTTGCTCTTGATGACTGCCTTGGCTTTCACTTCTTTGCCCAAACTGATTGCCCTAAACCCTTGGAACCGTGGTGGAGCACTAGCTGTAGAGGAGAAAGATGACGGCCTAGGTGGTCTGTTAGAGAACCGAGGCCTAAACTCACCTTGGGATGGTGTAAACTGCCCCATGGATCTGGCCCTCTTAGAATGCCCTGTTTCCAACTCTTGTGTCCTTCTTCTTTGCCTTTGATCCTCCAATTTTTGTGCAAAAGCCTGCATCCTTGCTATATCCATATCTTTATTCAACGAAGCAATTGTACAGTCTCTAACCAGATATGAATCTAATCTATCCACAAAACGATGAACTCTACCCTCCATAGTAGCTACTACATTAGGAGCATACCTGGCCAAGGAATTAAATTTGAGACTATACTCCTCACACTCATATTTCCTTGGTGGAGATTTAAGAACTGATCCGCACGGGCCTCTCGATCTCCAATGGCAGATAATGATCAAGGTAGACTCCTAGGATAGCCTGCTCTGATACCACTTTTGTCACGCCTCAAAACCCATTAAGACGGACAGCACCCGATGCCCTAAAGGCCCGAGAAACCAACCTGCAACCTGTTCTTACTGTGCATATACTATAACAATTGTGACAAGTTAACCTAGGATGCAGCGATACAAAACAACGTAAGTAGGTCCAAAAGTTATATACAAGACTTGGCCGTTGACCACAACTCCTAAAGACACAACTGAACCATGTACATACGTCACAAAGCCTCTAA